>BMAW01132840.1:673462-684260 GCA_019974015.1 Nephila pilipes | reverse complement strand
TTTCGTTCAGTCACTTGAGTTCCTGGCCACCAAGGGTCTCGTGCTAGCCAGGGCTGATGCGTTAAATGTTCAGGGCCCAAGTCCCAGTGGCGCAGGTGTGGATGTTAGGAGGGGTGCCAGCTCTCAGGTGTCGTCCTCGTCGCCAGCCGTGGTTCAAAATTACGAGGTCATGGCTAGCCCTCTGTGTTGCTTCTAGTGCGACGTTAATAAAAACTAAACAAGAAATTTTGTCTTATATTAATATACTTATTATTAATTAACATCCATTGTTTAGAGATCGTATGTTCAAGTAAAAAAGCCTTTCATCAAAATGATACGCAATTTCCAATAGTTCCTTAATAAAAAACCAGTTTTTGTAGGTAAGAAATTCGTGGAAAGCTACAATCAACTTGTAATCTGAGCAACTATTTTACGCACTTAATTGAGCAGTTTGAATTCTCAGTGCGATTTCCCAAACAGGCGAATGACGTAACTATGACGTCAATGCCTTCAATAAATCATAGAAGACATAGTAAAAAAATGTACTACCTGGAGTGAGTAAGAAATGTCCAAAACTGATGAACAATTAACACTCTAACAAACACTGCATAGTAAAAGAAAAGTACCAGTATTACATTTGTCTATGTTTTTTTATATATATAAATCTTTAGAAAGAATCGTTGCGATCATTACCATCTGTCGAAAAAAATTTACAAATAAATATGAAAAAGTTCCAAGCATATAGCCATCCAAGGTGCGCTTTTTTCTATAAATATTATTAAATTACTCAATTAAATATAATATTTAAAGTAACGATGAAATATTGGGAAATGGACAATAGCAAAAGTTTCCGATATTAAAATTAAAGGAAACAATGAATTATTAAATTGAACATATTTATGCAAAATGTAATTAAATATAAAACAAATAATAAATTATTAAATTGAATATTATGTCAGCTACATGTAATTAAAATTAAAGCAAAAGCAAAATTATTAAATTGAATATATTTAAGCTAACATAAATGTAATTAACATTGAAGTAAACCAAAAAAAAATTGAAAAGTGATCTGGTACGCCAAAAGTGATCCAATTAAAAAAATAGCCCCTTGAAAAAAAAATTGCTAAAAATTCAACTGAAAACTTCTTATTATCATTAGGAATGCAAACCATTATCAATGAACACGAAAGTTTCATAAGGTATTATTAATTAAAATAGATACTGAAGGAATCTTTGTAATGCAACACACACAGATCCGAAGAAAATAAAAAAGGCACCAAATTTACCAACAATGGTCATTCATAGGATAATTATATTCAAATATTGAAATTAAATCCCTAATAAGAAAAAGAGTTAAACTAATTACATAAGCTTAAATTTGAAAAGTTCACTTACTGAGCAACATAGGCACTCAGAACATAAAATTGAATTCACGTTCAAGCATTTTTATCAAAAAAAAATAATTAGAGAAACACAAGTACACTCGTTCAGTTTTGAATTTTCTTTCTTACGCAAAATTTTACAGTTATCCCACGTAAAGTTATAATACAAGCAAGAATTTTCTTCTTAGCTGCACCTGGAGGAACTGGTAAAATATTCCTAATCAAATTGATTCAGGTAGCAGTACGATCCCAAAATGACATAGCCTTAGCTCTTGCGTCATCAGGTATAGCTGCAACATTATTACCAGGTGGAAGAACTGCTCATTTTGCTTTGAAACTGCCATTGAACTTTCAAATCATTGAAACTCCCACATCCAATATTTCCAGAGCACCAGGCATGAGAAAAGTATTGCAGAAATGCAAACTTATTGTTTGGGATGTATACACAATGGCACACAAAAAATTGCTTGAAGCTCTTAATCGATCATTACAAGATTTGCGTGGAAACACTAGACCATTTGGGAACGCGTTGATATTGCGTCTAGGAGATTTCAGGCAAACATTGCCTGTAATTCCTCGATCAACACCAGCAGATTAATATCTATATAGAATTATATGAGTGCTGCAGTTCTCGTTTTTATTGAAGTTCTGTTTTAAATAATTTTTGTACACATTTTTTTTTAACAAATGATATTTAAAATTAACGAGACTGCTATAACAATACAGTACACAATTAAAATTACATATGCTCATTTCTTCTATCAACCGTTTAGAAATGGTTGTTTAGGTAATTATATCTTAAAAAAGAAGCTCAAGATATGCATAAGTAAATGCGAGAATTTTATTCGAATTCTTACTTTTATATTCAAAACGCATGAAAGAAATTTTTGTGACTTCTTAAAAGCTACGTGTATGAAGTAAAGCAACTTCTATTTTTTAAAAATAATCACCTTTAAATACGATATTTACTTAAACGATAGACAGAGTAACAATAACATAATAAAATATTCACGGTTGAAGAAATAGCAATTTAAAACTGCTTTTTACATTAAAAATACAATTTCACATATTTGCGATCTAAAATTATTTTTTTCCAAGTTATACATAGTACTAAAATGATGGAAGAGTTTTAAATAGTTATGATATTTTTTGCTGTGTAATTATAGAAAAAATATATCGAAATATACAGTCTGTGTATATGAAGATCAAAAATATGCCAATAAATAACACGTTCAAGGTAATAATTTAAAAACAGCCATAGAAAAATGAAAACATTTTGCTGGGTTTGTGAACAGAGATATACAGACAGTTGAAAGCTTTCAGTCGATATCACTTCCTCCAAATTAATCTACATCAGATTGCTTTGATTTTTCTTTACATCATTAAAGTAATTAATATTAACATGAGTCTTTCTTTTAAAGAGGCGTGGATTCTTCTTTAATTAAGAAAAGTTTATCTTATTTATTACGCGTCATAAGAAAATGAATTGCATTTTGATTAAATGCTTTAAGTGAGAAAAACTTGCGAAGTCAATATGCATAGTAGTATACTTATACGATTACATTTTGTTTTTTCCAATTTCATTTAAATCGTTTTTTGTAAATTGGTCATAAATTTCCTTTTAATGTTTAAACATACATCAATTGCGATTCAGATGATTATTATTTACAGATCAGGTAATTATTTTAGTGTCGAATAATTGTTTAATTTATTGAAGTTTCCTAATACTCCCTGCCGTGGCTATAAATTTCTTTTTAATGCACAAACATATATCAATTGTGATTCAAATGATTATCATATATCCTGTAATTATTTTAATATAGAATAATTATTGTTTAATTTATTGTAATAATTACGAAATAATGATTTAAAAGTTGATTTTTTTTATTCATAAACACTTCAATGCATTTCATGTAAACACCTAATATTAATATTTCATATAACCAAAAAAAAAATCTTTTTCCACTTTTTCAAAAATTTAATTGTCCTTAACGTACACACTCCAATACCTTTTCTATCACGCTAGCCATCCATGCATCCTTAATAATTTTTGCTGCAATATTCTGATTTTTAAAGAAGGGTTGGGCAGGAAAGTTTCAATTTGAATATATCAGTGATTTTCAACTTTTTCTGATCTTTTCGTAGTGGAACTTATTGTTTACATCAATCACACGTTCAAGAATATGGAAGAAAAATATTCAATCTAATTTCATGCTGTCGTCTCCAAAAACATCTTTACTGACAGCAGCAGGAAGTATGAGTAATATTTGAATTGAATGCATCCTTTTATCTTTCTATGTCAATAATATTCCATGGAATTTTATTAATACTAGAGAAAATAATTTATACAAATTCAGTTTCAAGCATCAATATCGCATTCACATTATCTTCAAAAGAGATCAGTCTTTAATTAGGTAAAATTCATTCCACAAATTAAGTAGACATTTAAATTCTTTGAAACAAGTAACATTGCAAATTCAAAGGGAAAAACTTCCATAATATATGGTAAAACATTCGTGACTAATTTATATATGAATTTGACTTAAGGCGTCGATATTGCTTATATATCGTCTACAAACAAATCTTAAAGAAATAAAATTTCATTAGTAAAAATTTTTTACACTCTGAAAGTTTAAATGAAATGTTATTTGTTGGATATAAATGTTTATTTACTTTGCGTATCCTTATTTAATATGCTTAGAAAAAAAAGAACCAGCAATATTTTATTATTAAATGAATTGCTCTTCAATTTAACAGTTTCCTTCGGATCCTATTTTATATATATATATATATATATATATATATATATATATATATATATATATATATATATACATACACACACACACAGATACATACATATATATACGTAATAGAAACGTTCTATGGGAGGAAGAGTCTATTTGAAAAGAAGTCCATATTCTTCGCCATACTAACAAAAAGGCCCCATTACAAATACTTTGAAACTCTGCTCCAGATCATTTTCTTATCGAACAAGTAGAATAACTTCAAGAAAAAAATAATTCTATTTAGTTATTTAGAAGATGCTTTATTTTTAGATTTATTTCTAGAGCTGCGTTAGTATAACTAATCATCAAGAGGTTCTTGCTGGTCATAAGGTAAAAGAGAGTCATAAAAATCTATGCGGAGCCCAAAATTCCCTAGAAGCCTCTGAAAGATTACCGAGATTTGAACCATAAGGTTAGTAATTCATACCACACTGACTGCAATAACTTCCAGACTTCGTTAATTGAAACGATACACAATAGCAATACAAAGGTACTTTAGTTAACGACAGTAATCTGTTCCAGGATTATCGTTGTTAAAAAAAAAAACCGTCGTTATCCAAGATGCGATTTGCCACAAGTATCACAATCTGCCATTGAACACAAATTGTGTGTAAAAGAGTACAAATGACTAAGTATAAAAATTTTGCAATATATGTCTGTAATCGCGTATTTTCCTGAATGATCTTGTTTCATTGAAATCCGACACCCTTTGACGTCATAGACCAAAGCCAACGGCATTCCCCCAAGACATTTTTGTGCTCACAGCAACTCGTCGTTAATTAAGATCGTTGTGTGTTGTATAACAAATTTTAATGAAATCGGTCCTCGAACAGGCAAACATTCATTATAATATGCTTGTTTTGTTTTTTAATGTCGCACTGAGGAGCAATACGGGGCTATTGATGACGGCTTTCGCAATTTTGAATCCCGGTTAAGTGACGAGAATTTAACATACATCAATCCTGCTACTAAACCTGGGTCTTTAGAGGTATCAGGGCTCAAACCCACGACACAGCGAAAACGACGCCCGCTGCGAGTCCGCGACTATGACCACTAGGCTACGGCGACCACACATTCAATCTTAAGTAGCATTACAATCTCTTCTTTTCTAGTTACTAGGCAGAGGAACCAAAGTTTTATCCAATTTTTAATAAATTTATATACACACTAATATTTACATAAAGACCCAATTTAAACACGATCCACATAATATTGGTATTACATTCCATTCTGACAAACGCGTCACTGCGACGTAAAAGCGAATTTACGATGTTTTGCAGAGTAGGAACGCCAAGGTCTCATTTCTTACCTAACAAGAGACACCACGCTGCTGTGGCAAATGAATAATGAGCAGAATATAACGAGAAAGCGATGGTGTTTCTCTGTTTTCCTCATTAGAAAAACTCATTTCCTTTTCAGCGGCAAGAACATTAAAATAAAAAGTAATAACAAATGTAGGAATTTCGAGAGAGTGAAGCCAATTGCGAAATTTTATTCCGTTTCTTAGAAGCATCACACACAACATAAGTTGTAATTGAATTGAAATTTCAAGGCGAGTATCTTGTTAAAAGATACGTCACCTGCAGCTGTGAAGAGAATTGTCTTTTTTTTTTTAAGTTATGAATAATTGAATGAAATGGAATACTATAATTTTTTTTAAAGTTGTCTCGCCACTGATTGCGTTGTTTAACAGTAATTTCTCTTTTCTTCATGCATTTCTGTAGAAATAGATTTTTGTATAATATGAAAGACTACGAAAAGCAATAATGAATTATGTTCTAATATATGAATCGCTCAGAAAGCAATGCGATTAAGTCTGGAAAACTAAAATAAAGAAAAATAATGCCTTTAATTCATTAATTTTTAATATTTTTGGTTTATTAATTTTATCAGAAAATCACGAAAAATCTTTTTTCTGAGAGTAAATTCTGCAACAAAATAAGATATGTACAGAATGAGTGAATAAAAATGTAAGTATTTAATTGGAGCAATGGCAGAGTCTGAAAATCTTCAGAACTTATAACTTTTGGCAGATGAAATTTATATAAAAATAATAGAACAACATTTGTTATCATAAATTTTATGCTTATTCGTCATAACAAATATCTTCTTTTTCCGAATTATCAAAATCTAAATTATAATCTCCACAGGTTATTCTTAATGTTCTGTAAAAGTTGTGTTTAAATGGAGGAATATACTTTAATAAATTCATCATCATTTTCTGTTTCTTTTGCTATTGCTCTAGCATTAGGATACAATAATGGTTGATTTATATTTTTTAAGATTGCTGGGCTACCTATTTTCTTACGTCAATTACACTAAAAGTATCAGCCTCGTCAAAATTATATTTGAGGTTAAGTGCTGCTTGGGTTTCTAATTTTATCTATCGCATATTAAGCCAATTGACTGTTAGTCCACCGCCATTTTTTTTTTTTTTTTTTTTTTTTTTGTGGTAATAGCATCTTCAATGTTACATTATCATGTTTTAATCAAAAGTTTAGGTACTTCAAAATAAAAGAAAGCATGTACGCAAAATTCTCTGAAACTTGCTATTAGAATTGCTAATTCAGAAGCTATAAAATAAAGGTTGTCTGACATAAAAACGAATGAACGAGTAAGTAGTTTTATAACGAAGAGGAATATTATTTTTCCGTTAAAATATACAAAAACCAGGAGAGAGAGACTTAACCGCATTGGCTTCTGAGATTCTGAAAATGATTTTTACTGCATATTATTTAAAAAATTACTTTTTCTCGTCGAAATAGAATGAACATTGGAATTGATATTTTTGGACTAACTTAAAAGAAAGACTCATGCATCTATGGTAATTAAGGGTCACTGACATTAATATTCTTCTATTTGTAATCCTATTTCCTTTACGCATACGAAAAACAAAAAAAAAATCCCTTGGTTAATTTTTAACTAATGAGCACATAAGCAAATACTACAAAAGGATGTTAAATCTATTTTTTGATTTTAATATATTTTCACTTTCTTAAAAACAGTTTTAATTTTTCCCCCCGTTTTATTCCCATGGAAGCCATCTTTAATAGAGCTAAACGAATCCACTTTAATCATTAAAAGCTGGTTCACGTATAATGAGCTCGAGCCATGTGACTCAACCTATGCTATATTCATCATGTTAAAAATTGAAGAAAAATACAGATTCTTCATTAAAAGCTGGTGAATGTGGTTAGTTGTATATGATTAATATAACATGATTCCAAACATCACTTAAAATAAAATTAATCTCATACTTTTCGACGTTTAATAATAAATTCCTTCAAAAGCGCCTGCGTCATTCCAGCGAAGAACATAATAAAAAAGAAACCTTAACAATATACGAATGAAAAATACAATTTTAAATTTCTAAAGGCAACTGCACGCTAATCCTGCCCTTTTCCTTGACCTCGAAAACAAAATCTGAAAATCTCCCAAGAAGTAAGGGAATACACAAAAAGATATTCAAATCTAAAAAAAGGGTTAGATAATGCATAATTTTAGATATTAAATTAATACTGATCATCTCGGCGTCCTTGCCTCCTACATAAATTAAGAACAAGGAAATAGGAGGAAAACAATAAATCGAAAAGATTCCACAATTCGCCGTGTCCATAAAAATTCCAATTCTCAGTAGTTCTTCAGGTGCATTAATGACAATGATTCCCTCGACTGAGATTAACGGGGTACTTAAAATGAATCCCAAAACAAGGACCACTATTATTCTGTCTTCAGGTGTTCTAAGAAAGCAAAACTTCATTTCACAAGGGCCTTGATTTGTCCGTCTGTCTCTTATAATCCACGAAATGACCCTGTCAAGGTCTTTGAAGGCCCTTCTCATAGCCTCCCATCTCATCAACGAGGAATTTAAAAACGATCAACGATCAACAAAACCTTGGCCACCCGTGGATGTGCAATCGAACCATCACGCTTCTGATCAAATGATGCAATTCTTGCAGAGCTTGATGACAAGGCCACTTGCTGTTTGAAGTACCTCGGCTATGGGCAAAAAAGTCATACCTATTTCATAAGTTGATTAACTGTTTACAACTGTCTCTTAACTATTGAGAAAAATCCGGTTCTCCTCTTCTAGAAGAAGGTGTGTCCCAAAGATACTTGAGGGAATCTGATGAATGTTTGAATCTTTAAGACTTGACTGATGGTGAAAGAAACGAAATGAATGGATTGTCGTTGTTTATAAAACCATGTTGGTTATGAACTTCAAATGCGCATTTTCCTGCCACCTGGAGTTGTCGGACGAATTTCAAGGAGGTTTCTCAGAAATTAATCACATCCATTTTGCGATTAATCATTTTAGATAATAAAATTAATTTTCCATTGAAAGGCTGAACTAATCGATTTCATAAGAAATGGACAACACTTAAAATATTTCAAATAAACTCCAGTTTGTTTATGGAAGTAATAAATTTGATTTAGAATCAGGTTTTATTTATTTTGAAGTCTTGAAAAGAATGTTACAATAAGCAAGTTGACCTTCAAGTAGGAAAAATCAATATAGACAAAAATAACACATCAACTTATTAACTACGTGAATTATTACCTGTCAGATAAAACCTTCTTTTTCATAGTATTAGAAAGAAACTAAAAAAAGAAACATTGATGAGTTTCTTTTATGAAAATCGAAGAGTAAATAAAGTAGAAGTTGAAATGAAATACACAACTCCGGTGCCCTTAAAAATGAATACTACGCAAAAATTACCAATTTCTGATTTTTTTTAAATGCCAAACAATGATACTAATTGATAAGGAAAAATTATATTTAATAGTTCTGTTTCATACTTTGTAGCAATAGGAAGCTTAATTTCCTTCAATTGTCCTGATGGAATTTTCCTGCAATCTGCTCAACTCAAACAAATCAATTACGTAAAGCGAAGTTCATATACAAACTGAAGTGTAGTGAGAAAAGAGAGGGACAAAATAATGGGATGAGAAATAACAAGGTTTTGGTAATGAGAATGGGTGTTAATGGAATGTGCGCGGAAGTCATCTGGCGTGTATAGCGGATTTAGTGAGATAAGGACTCAATGCAGTCGGAACAATGGAAGGAGGTATTCGCATCCCATTCCGGTAAGCTATTATTTGACAGATTATAAAAGTTAATAGTACAGGAACTTAACTGTAGAGAGCATCCCCCTTATTTTTGAGTGTTAATAAAAGATACTTAGGATATAATTAACTGTTTTAATTAATTTGTCTGTCCTTGAACTTAAGCTGAAATTAAAATCTTGTGATTTGAGTGAAAAAAAAACAAAAAAACAAGAGACAGGTAATAGGATACTGTCACAACTTTATACAGATTTTATATCATGGTAATGATTCTGTCAGATTTTAGTTTAGTTTAGTTTCTATTAACGTCGCACTAGAAGCAACACGAGGGCTATTGGCGACGGACCTCGTAATTTTGAACCACGGTCAAGTGACGAAGACGACACCTGAGCTGGCACCCCCCTCTCCGAACATCCACACCACGCCAACGGGAGGACTTTGGACCCCGAACAGATTTAACATGCATCAGCGACGGCTATACAGCGAGTCTTTAGTGGCCAAAGATCGAACCCACGACTAAAAGAAAATCACCGGCCACGAATCCGAAAGCATGACCTCTCTCTATCTACCTAGCTCTATTGTGGGCACTGAAATTTTCTGCAGCAAGTTTCAGAAATGGCTATGCTGCGCCAAACAAGGTGTAAATGTGAGGGTCGAAAACTGAAAGGGATCGCTAAGTTATCCCGGTGGCTCTTCATCTATGTTAATCAAAGACAGTAAAACCCATGGGAAAGAAAAAGATCACTTGTTTGCCTTGGCTGAGTGATGTCCGAATTCACCCGAAAAGGGTAAGCCCTAGAGGCAGAAAGTGAAAGAAGTCCGTTACAAATGCTCACTTACAGTTCGGTTCTTGAGCAAAGCGAACATCCCAATTTCGTAACAAGCTACTTTGCGGTAACTGCTCTTCGAAAACTAAACGACGTAATTCAAAAACCATCAATTCGCTTCTTAAATATATCACCACAAAAGAAAGCAACAGTAAGCAGCGGAGAGGAACTTAATATACGATTACGAGACCAACAACCACGGTAGACTTTTCGAGGGATATTTAGTTCCATCAGAAGCGCATTGATGACAGGTATTTCCCTCTATCCATTTTGCTAGAGAGCAAAAGTTTTCGCTTAAAGACGTGGGGAAAACCCATACGAGAGGTATAAATCTTAAATTATAGGAATATCAAATCGCATTATCCTTGACATACAAAATCCGCGACTCCAGAAAAGCGATGAGAGGTGCTTTATCGTAATAGATTTCCTCACTTTCGCGGAGATGTTTATATCACGCGAACATGCTTTTTTCTTCTGCGCCCGCATAACCATGAACTATGAAATGAAGAATGCGTGATGCATTTGTTAAAATTCTCTCGCGGGAGAGGGCCCCCTTTTTTCCCACTAACCGAATTTCCAATTGCTTCCATGATATGCCATTATATTTATAGAAAAGTATCGTTTCAAATCATGTGGCAGCTGTTTGAAGTATATTAAATAGTTTTTTTTAGCATTTGAAACAATGAAGCACTGTTGAAATGATCGTGACTGCGTATAATTTTGCTTAAGGCGCTTGGAACATTCAGTCTGTTAT
>BMAW01132840.1:439769-673062 GCA_019974015.1 Nephila pilipes | reverse complement strand
TTTCAAATATTATTTTTCCCAAACCTCAGTTGCGTGTTGTTCGTTACCAACCTTGTCCTCAAAAATTATTTTTTCTTTCCATTTCCGCATTCGGAAATTACGTTCTTTTGGAAAGAGGAGGGGTGGTTCGATTTCCCCTCAGTCAATAGAAGGCCGAACCCTTTCGAATTATTGTGAAAAAGCAAAAATTATTATCATCAATAAAACCGATCGTGACAAAATCACGATCACGATACTGACCTTTTTTGGTGGAAAATAGAGAGAAAGAGATTTTGCTTTCAAGTAATAACTGAATTTAAATCCCGCATATTTCGGTTTCTTATTTCATGGACACGCAATCCGTTTCCAAGATCACATATCTCAAGAAGTTTCGGAAAAGTCTCTGGATTCGTTTTTTCTTCTGAAATTTTCAGACTGTTTTGTTTTGTTTTTGATTCTCCCCTCTCCCCTTGCGTGACTTTCATCCACTCTTTCTCGAAAAAAATGATTTTTTTTTCTTTTTCTTTTTTATTTCAGTAGAAAGAAGTTCAACATTAGGAAAACAATACTTATTCGCTTTCTTTTTCTCTCTTTGATTTTATCCATTGTTCCTCATGCTTCGTGTTTGAAATTCACTTTAAATTACAATCATTTCGATTTTAATTATGGTTTATTATGATAAAGGACACACGACATGGAGTTCTCTCCCCCCCCCCCAAATTCTAATCAATTCAGATTTCACCTCATATGGGTAAGCTTTACAAGTAATTATAACTAAATAAAAACGAATATGCTTTAGAACATTAAAAATTACTCATTCCAATTAAAAAAACCTTAAGCGGAATAAATTTATCTAAGTCGACATTAAGGTAGAATGTCACTTGTAATATCGAAAAGAAACTATTAAATGCATTTAGTATTCTCCAACATAAAATCAATTTTGAAATAATTATATAAAATGGTATTATCAACAATTCGAATGTTATTCTTCATTAACACTAACACTTCCAATGATATTTTTTTAAAAAAAAAATGGATCTAAAGTCCAAAAATTTGCATATTTGGCAAGTATTTGTTTTAAATAAACGATGATTTTTACTGGTTTGATATACTTAATACCATTATCGCAGTACATTAAGCTAAAAATGATATATTATGTACATTTTGAATCACAATCAAATAAAGAAAACGACACATGAAGTTACTAACTTATATATTTCAACCCATTTAAAAGAAGAGTATACATGTCGAGAATGTCACATTAAAAAGAATCTTCTTTTTTTAAATTCTTGTACAAAATTAATGAGTATTTATCCAAAAACTCAGAAAAAAATATGCACATGCTATCGGAAAAAGAAAAAGTAAACTCACCAAAAAATTACATACTTCAAATTAAAATAATCAACAACGTTAGTAAATCGAATATAAGCCAAAAAAATATTGAGACTTAATTTAAATGATAAATACTTGAAATCGGAGGGGTTTGTAGCATTAACATTTATATGTAACAGAGTTTATACTTTAAGCGCACAAATTTCATTTCCTGAACATTTCATTGTGCTTGACAGAATTACAAATTGGATAACAACAGAGTATTTAGATGAAAGTTACGATTATAATTCGAATATTATATATTATAATGTATAAGTGTTACTATATTGTAGATGAAGTAAAATTACCGATTTAAATATTTATGACGATATAACTTATTTAACCGTACATACATACAACTAACTTGTTATTAATCACGGAACTAAAACAAATTCAGCATGTTTTTAACAAAATCCTTTAAAATTAGAATCAAAATATTTTCAAAACATTTCATTCTAGAGGTATGAACATTGATAATGAAGATAGAAAGACATGTATTCTCTGTAGAAACTACTCAGATGCTTAACTATCACCAAACCACATTTGCTAATGTGCGGCAGTTTTAAGGGTTTGGCAATTCAGAAATGAATATCCGCATCTAAAGTAGAATTCTGATAATCAGATCAAATAGCTAAAACTGAACTTTTAATCAATGATTTTATACAGATGACTCTATGGGCACAACAAAAAAAAAATTAGAATATTTTCCCATTTCTTCATGTAAGTTATATAATTTTGTCAACATCAAGGTATTTAATATGTGATCGAGATCCATATCTCCTCCTCTCCAAATAAAAGAAGAATTCGAAATCGATAATTTATCAACTAAAAAATGCTTAAAATGAGCTCCAAGCGGTTTTGAAAACACGTGAATTTTTTAAAATTAAATATGATACTGATTCACGACGGTAATTAAACTTTAGGAGTGGACAATTAATACTGAATATAAACCTGTTCAATTAAAAGTTTATTCAAGACTTTACTGATTTTTCTACAAACCATTAACAACTTAGACTCGACAGAACCCATCATAAGTAAATTTTAAGCAAACACAAAATTTAAAACCTGTTTTCCCCCGAAAACATTACTGAAAACAAATGGATTCGACCTCTCTTCCGCCCCCCCCCATCGTTCAGTTCCTTTCCGGATGCTTAAATACCAAACGATAATCATTTCTCTTTTTCCCATACCTATTAAAACAAGGCACGATAGACACTTTTCATCGTAAGAAATAATTATTTTGTAACTAATTCCTTATTCATATCTGACATTCGGCCGGAAGCCTACAGGTTCGTTCACATCCATTTTTCATTTAACAACTTGTAGAATTACACAACAGGTACTTATTTTCAACCCTTTCCTCCCCAATATATCTTCCATCGGAGAAACAAAACCCTAAACACGGGCAGATATTCATAAAGAAACTACAAATAAAAAAAACCCACCTGTGATACTACTCAATGTGCTACTATGACTTTAACAACCCTACCTAACCTCCAGGGGCCTTTTTAAGATGTTACAGAGCGATATGATGTGTTAGAAGCTTAAACACACATAAGGCAAAAGGAATATTAAAATAAGAAACAAGTTTATCATTAAGTTCTGAGGAGTCAGTTCTTAGCTAGAAACCAGTACTGTGAATTTAGGCACAAGAAATGATGATATTCTTTCCTCTCACTCTTTTTTTTAATGTTTTAATCTCGACAACATCTCTCAGGTAATAAATTTTCCTCAGTGTCTCTCTCAAGTTGTCTTGAACTTGGCGAACGTTGAAGCAATGAGTTATTACAGTAGTAAATTACCTTTTGGTAGTGTCACGATGGTCTGGTAATTGACTTTTCTTTCAGTTTTTTGCGCCGCTGTCGTGATAAATTGACCGTCGGGCTTGTGACCCAGCCCAGCTTTTTATGGGACAACTCAGAATAAAATGACGAAAAAAAATTAAAAAAATAAAACATACTATATTTTGATCCAATTAGTTACATGTCCATTTATAACACTTCTTAATAAATATAGCAATTTTGGGGAAAGGATTTTGGGTAATGGATTTATTTTGAAGAGATTCCAAGACATTTTCATTTGAGAGTTGATTTTTCGTAGAACTAAAAGGAGGTCAAAAAGATTATGTAAGAAAGTTAATGCGGTTTTTAAAAAATGATTTTTTTTTCAGTGTTTTGCAATTTGACTCAATTCAATAGCACACCTGGTGATTTAACTATAATTATGTACCAAAAAGAGTTCTGAATCACCAAAAGAAAGAACACGTCTTCTAAAGCAAGAACTATCACATATTTTAAGATGCATTTTATGTTTTATCTATCGATATCAGACTCAAGTATCACTGAAAATCGATAGTAATTAATAGGCCTTGTAGATAGGAAAACTTAAAACTTAATTTTGACACCTACAAACATTAAATATGACACTAATAAAAACAATTTCATCCATCTGTACGGAGAAGCGAACGAAAAAGTTTTTAAAAGAATAAGATAAATTTTGGCTAATCATAATTGTCTCATCATAATTTTTTTTAAAAAAAAATCTCAAAGTGTAAGTTAAGATTATAGCTTAACCATTGAACATATAAAGCAAAACTAAAATGAAAAATAATGAAGAAAAAAGGGCAAAAAAAAAAAAAAAAAAAAGCACACAACATTACAATGAAGAGCAATTAATTTATTTAAATTTATTTTAAATAAGGATTTAAATATTAGGAGTTTTGTATCATTTTATTGAAAATTAAGTATTTTAATAGCAATTTTATTTTCTTTACACGCAATATTTTTCTATTTTATTTTCTTAAATCACGTGACATATCAACGTTTGCTCGGGGGGATCACTTTTTATCCCCTATACATCAAATGAGATGAATATAGTTAATGAACTACAAACGAGTTGAAACCACGCACTATTTTCGGTTTCATGCCATCATTACCGACCACTATTTTCGTACCGCTGTAATTTGATAAGCATTTTCAACCTTAATTAATCAAATTATTCAAAAGAAGACAAAAAAAACGAATCGGAAATTATTCCAAAAGTAGCCCGGTTTAAGAAGAGATAGAAACCAATTAAATAACAAAAAGTTTTATAACATTGTGAATCGTTGCACTGGAATCAAATAACACAAAATAAAAACACTAACAAGTAGTTGAGAAACGATTCACTATCATTATTGCCCCAGTTAATAAGCTTACACGTAATTTTCTTAAAGGATGGTTCCGAAGATGGATCATGCCACACGATTTAGGTTTGCCCCTATTTAACTTTCCATCTTCTCTGAATCCGGTATTTAATTTGAATTCCTGTTTTTTTTTATTCCCTCCCATGATTAATACACCAGAGCTTCGGGTAAAATGAGTAAATATGATCTACTTTCAAAAGATATCTAGTAAGCGATTCTTCATCGAACAGATTATGCTACTTTAATTCGTGTTTTGCTAGATTGGGTTGCTCAGCAAATAGATGCACGATTTGTTAATCTGTTGCAGATGCCTTACCGTCACATTCATATCTGCAATATGTACTAACAACATTTGAATAGACAAGAAAAGGTCAAAGGAAATGATTGAACAGTCTGCACCAATTGGTTTTCCAAGCTATTTTCTAAGTACTTTTTAGTCGTGACTGAAAACTAAGTGTAGCCCTAATATGGTAAAATTTTCTTTACAAATTAAGTAGCTCAGTAAACGGAATTGCAAACTAGTAAGTAGTTTCGTGATAAATCAGAATTATCTAGTGACAAAGATAACACATCTCTCTTCCTTCTTTACAATGCTATTACTAACCACGTAATTTGGATTAAGTTAGTGGTTATATTTGTAAAAATAAAAATGTTACGATACTTTTCTATTTATTGCTTCAATTTCAATAAAATTCAGAACGTCGTGTGTCTGATAGAGGGAATATCACATAAAGCACACACACAGCTATCATTTTCATGTATATATCGGCGGTGAGTGTTAATCCGCCCCTTTTTGAGGGATGTTTTTCTATCCCAAAATGGGGAGTGTCGGTTCGCCTTAAGTGATAGGCGAATCATTCGATCAAACCCTCAATCATTCGATCAGAAGAAAATTCGATATATCATTGCAGTTCTCTTTAACACTTAGGCCAAAAACTAAGATATTAAGATATTTTAACTTCTGTCGTAATTATTGAAGAAAGCCACCGCATACTTCCCCTCCAGTATCATCGTGATGATGCGAAGAGGAACTTTCTGAACAATATTTAGAGAAGATTGTTTTCCCAGCCATACTACTATTGTTTTTCAAACTCTTCCTGTTGCATTGAGTATCGTTTTATATATATAATATATATTCCATTGATGTCATTGGCCATCTCTAGTTGAGATGGCGGGTCTATTTGATGCATGCGCCGTAGCTGATACATCACTAATTATGATTCCAGTTTGGGTGTCTTAGACATACGGAGCCAAGTTTTTGCGTCGAGGATACACGCAAACAGGTGCTCAAAATTTCGATCGGGTGCGCTGTCATCTAATTAGGTTTGAAGACCCGGGTCGCCATTTCGGTGGTAAATGTTTTCCCACCTCTTTTGGGGAGTGTATTTCTCTCCGAGACGGGGAAGGTCGGTTGAAATTGAGTGATAGGCGATTCGAACACTGAATCTGTCGGTCCACAGAAAACTCGATCGTCTTTGTAGTGCTCTCAACAACCAGGCCCAAGGGGATTCAGCTCAAGTTGGTATTTTATTTTCTCTCGTCTTTGTTGAAAAGTGCCACCCCAATATAAATTATTTTCCAGATTTTATTTTAAAATATTTCCTTGCATTCTTCAAACTGGAAATTTAATATTTTGAGTCTTATCAGAAATCATATTTTTTTATTTTACTTTTTTAAAAATATTTATTTGTAAAAGTTATCCCCTTGTTATATTACAGTACTCTCTTTGAATTTAAATTCTAAATTTAAATAATTATATAGAGCGGGGGGAGGGCTGAATCTTTTTTTAAACCTGTCATGAAATATTTACTTAATGCCTGCCCTTTTCTAAACAAAATAAATTACAAAAAGAATATTTGATGCTATTGATTGAACATAAAAGAGTTAATCAAATAAAATTATTTATTTGGTAAACTACTGCTTAATTAATAAAATTAAGCTTCAGAAAAAAATTAGATTTTACAATTTTTCGAATGAATAGTTTTTCAAAATTGTTATGCATCAGGTAACGCGTCCAAATTAAGGAAGTTAAATCACCAATTATTTTGCGAAAATTCTTAAAATCAGCAATTTAGCTGCAGTAAAAGTATCACTTATTTTAATAAGATTACTTCATATAAAAAAATTACAGTTGTGATTTTCAATTTTTTAATGAGCTTATAATTGGTTGCTCAATAATTAAACAAAATTTTAGGAAAAAATCTATACAGAAACTCAGATACATTCATTCATAAATTAATCTCTTAGAATGTATTCCTTTATTGAATCAAACCTCAAAACTGCGATCATGATTCAGTGAGTCTATCTGTTATCATTCTACAAATATCACGGTTAGACATCTCTTAAATTCCTGTCCTCAAATTCATTTCTAATCCACGTAGCATAATCCAAGGACGCACACACAAAATTACATTCCCCAGATATCTCAGGTCTCTCTACGATTCCACAATCTATTTATGATTTCCAAAATTCCATAAAGTATGCAAGAATGGGAGAAGGGGGATAACCTACACAAAATACTTATTGAATCCAAAAGAAACGTTCTTCTCTGCCCACTCCGAGAGTAGTGACGACCCCTGGTGTGAATATCAATGTTCTGGACAAGGTCATAAGAACTACATATCAGAAGGAAGGGTCAAGAACTGGGTACACAGAAGCAGGGAATGCCAAGTGTCATATCAACAGGTAAGTTTATAGTCAGACACTGCAGGGACACCTTTATTGTGTAGCTTGCCTTTTGTAGGATTAACTTTTTTTTTTTTTTTTTTTTTTTTTTTTGTATTGGTTTTTGGTCCCGTAAATAGGGAAATGCGTACAACAAAGAGAAGTTATTTTGTATTTTTCCGGGCAAAACTTTAAAAAATATGTAAAGGATCAGACGACTATTTTTTTTTATCGGTGTTGTTGATGGAATTTGCATGCTACATAAGAAAAATGTTCAGAATGTGTGCTTAGTAAAATCCAGAAAACATTGGATTTTGTTATATAAGAATGTATCACATGTTTTTGCCAAAGTTGTAAGAAAATAGAGGGAAAGTATAATTTATTTCTATTAAATTCGACTATGTTTTATTGCTTCCTTTTAGAAAACAAGGCAAGAAATGGGGGGAAATTTGGGAATTACTAATTTCTTCGCAAATAAAAATTATGTTGTAGTTATTCACAATGCTTTGCGCAACGTCATCTTATATTAATTTGTATTCAGCGAAATAAATTTATTTTTTCTTTCATTGAAATTTTGTGTGTGTTACACTCGTATTTTCCAACCATTATTAATTTATTTAATTTTTCTTCCTTTCAGATTTTGACGTAGCATTTTCCATAAAAATAACCATATCATATTAAAACACATTGTCTCTTAAAATTTATAACTATGCAATCGAGGAATTTTTATTCCTGTAAATTCGTTATCAATACAAGACATTAATAAGAATTAATAGTTTTAAGTACATTTTTTTTTTTTAGTTTCTCATGGTTTTATAAACGTTGCATAGAAAAAGTATAACGCGTTTCATGAATTTGTATCTGATATAAACGAAATATTTTAATAAAAAAGTTTTTTTCCCCATACAAACATGGATACACATAAAATTGTATAAATAAATAATAGATTAGGGAGAATAACGAAAATAATATTAGGATACAATTTTTTGTAACAACATTTTTTAATGCAATACACAATTTTAAAGATGTCGATTTTCCAAAATTTATTTCTTCAAGAAATTGTACTTTTCCATTTTTTTAAACAAAGATTTTAATGCATAGTTGAGGTTGAAATTTAAAAAGAATTGATAACTGGTGATGCTGACAAAGATTAGGAATTGGAGAATAATTGAACTATAGCGTGTGGACCGTTGATGAACAATGCTTGGAATGGCGGGAGTAGCTACATGTCTAAATTGTCTGAACCTTAAGGCTTGTTTTAGCCTAATGTTAAGGAACAGAACCTAACTGTGAATATTTCTTCATACAGAAAAATGAGCTCAAATATTGTTACCCCCCCCTACCCGCTGCATAAAGACCAATTTGTTAAACTTAACATTTCTGTTCAATTTTCTCTGAATAAATTAGTTCAAATATTTCGTTTTCAATGCCTAAAAAATAAATTTATTTCCGATCATAAATTTACCTGGACAAAATTGCGTATTTTTCAGGTTTTTCTAAATTTTAAGGTAAACGTATCATACTAGCTTCTATTAACATTGGAGAACTTTTCATCTTGTGGGGGGGAAAGGGGAATTTAAAGTCTGTTTTTATATTATTATTTTTAACGTAATGCGAGGGCAGTCTAAAATATCCCCTTCATGTGGATATCGCTCAAAAAACCAAGAGTCGAAGCTGATATTTAAAGTGTTCATTACAGCGACACATTAATAAAACCAACTTAAATTCTGCAAAAACAAACAATGCAATTCGAATAGCCTCGGATCAAGATGCAATAAAAACTACTAGCCTCAGTTTTTGGTGCAGACTTCCAAAAACATTCCAAGGAATTAGGTGCTGCATCATTCTCTGCATTTAGTTCCTTCTCCAAGGTCATTTATTCACGATAAACTTGCATAGAAAAATTTCAAATCAACTCAACAAAAGCACACACTATCCTCGGGAACAAGAAATCTTTTTTTCTTTTCTGGGATCCCAGCAAAGAAATGAATGAACGTACCTTTCACTCCCCGACATCATTAATTACCAGCACAGGTGCCTCATACTTAGAAAACTCATTAGAGGCGCCCCTCACTGATTCATGAGGACAAACTGCGGGAGACGACTGTATCTTCCCCATCTCCAGAAAGCCCTCTAATGGGGAAGAATTGCCGAGAAAACGTTTTGCGAACAGTAGATGGATAGTTAAATGGAAAAACCTTTAGAAAGTTCCTAATGAATGACAGAGGGATGAAGTTTTTCTAATTAAAAATATAGTTGATTGTATTCGTGTTTTGGGAACTGCTGAGCAAAAGTCGACGTTCAAGAAATATTATGTCTTCGGTTGTAGATGCTCAATTTTGATACAAGTTATTATTGGGGGAAGCTGATTTCAAATGCAAAAAAATCAGAAGTTTTCAAGTACAATTATTTTGTAGCATTTCGTGTCTTCTTTTAAGTAAATCTCGATTATGATTTAGAATCGCAGAAATATAATTTCTTCGATATTCCAAAAAAGAATCTTAAGAATAAAATTCTAAATTAATTTAATTCAGAATAAAATGCCCTTTAATTCCTAATAATAGTAAAAATTAATTAGAATAAAATTAAGGAAAAAATTGAAAGAAAATTTCTGAACCAAAAAAAAAAAAAAAATACTGTATTTATGAATAATACATTAGAATTACACAATTGTATGAAATTGTTTGGTTAAATATTTTGTTCACTCATACAACTTTTAATAAAACTTCAGACTCCTTAATATGCTTCATGGTGTATTTTGAAATTCAGATGTTCCATAATAAATATTTTGAGATTCAGAACAGATTTACTATTGATAAAGATGATTCAAATCGTCGACGCAGTTCGAGACAGCGCAAAAATACATAAATACTCCATAGCAGGTTTTTGAAATTTCAGATTAAAGAAAGAACCAATTATAAAACCTTTATCTTGGTTCTATACAAATTGGGACAAGTCCATCTGAAGAAAGAAATTACTTAATAAATGTATAAAATTTATGATTAATAAATGTATCAATAATCACTGCAAATATAATGCTTTCTAGAAATTCGAAAATGAAATACTATTTATCAACGTTCAAAATTTTTTGTGATTCAAGGTATCATCGAAAGAACAGAACATTAAATTTAATGGAGTGAAAATGGACAAAAATTAATATATTTTAACTTCATTGCCAAAAACAGAAGCGTTTACATTTCTCATTTCTGTTTCAATTAATCAGGTTTTTCCTGCGTAAGAAATATTTTCTACATTTCTCCTCTTACACTTCAATTCCCAAAAGATTTCTGTCTTCATGTGTCAAAGAATAAAATTGAATACACAGAAGTCAGTTAAAAAAATACCCGTATTAGGAATAGAAAATGCGAATGAGGTAACTCGCCCACACGGTTGTGTAATCCAGTGGTCATACAAAATGTTCAAGAGTCCTCCGCATTCCGAAACTCGGCGCTATAATTTTTCCGGCAATGGGACCGTCTTTGCCTTCTACTAAACAGATTCACAGGAAGCGTTGATTTTTGCCAGGTTTTGAGAGTATCAAGATGAATTTTAGAGCGAATGATGAATTCAAGTATCTACGTGACAACTTGACACGGAGCCAATCATATTTATAAGCTGACAAATCAAAGCAAAACAATGAATTCGCGTCAAATTTGCTTAATACTATTTATCAAATGACAACATATACAATAGAAACATCTATTCGTCTCAGTAATGCCCTCTATCAACAAAAACAGGTCATTTCTGAATCACCCTTGTACACTGAATATTTTTCAAATTAAAGAATAAAATGTAATAAACTGAAGTAAGTATTATAAACACACGAGAATTAATTTATGTGTGAATATTTACAACATTAAAAACTATTTCAAATTTGGTTTCTTCAACATAAACAAGCGCAATCTTAAAAGGGTTTATGAAATGGAATAATAAAATATCTCCATAGTAATCAAAACAGACTAATTCAATAAAGATGCTGTGTAATGTTTAGTTGTATTTTAGAAAGCATTAACCTATTATTTACAGCAACAAATTAATTCAGTTTAAATCTCCAGATAATATTCATATTAATGGATTTATAATCACTAGATTCAAAACAGTTAATTCTTTCAAACCTTTTAAAGAAAAGTTGAAAGGAAAAAAAATCACGGCAATTGCGTAGGCAGAAATCATTAACGACTTTCTAAAAGGAAATTAATATGCAATTTCATTAATACGTCTTGCATATGTTACACTATTGTTAAAGACGAACTAACAAAGCATTCATCTATTTTGACCAGACTAAGACATCATATTTACTTCTTATGCTAATCAGCGACAAACTGCATAACATTCATTAACAATAAAAGAGAATATATCAAAAATAAAAGTCGTTTGTTCCGTAGCCTAATTTTCAGGGTGGTCAAAATTAAAATTTAAAATCTTAGCACGTGCAGCAAATAAAAAAAGCAAGAACAAAAAGCACAGATGATTGTACTTGCCGACGATGGAGGACAAAAACCACAATTTGAATATCAAATCTTCCAAAATTGGAACACTATTCCATTTTACAAGCTTCGACCATTAATTATTGGATTATAGGTGTCACGTGATATCGCTTACCACGCCCTCTTCTGGAAGTATTCTCAATTATCAAACGTTAAGCGGTAGTGTTTTTTTTTTTTTAAGATTTTTTTCGTACGCAATTTCATTCTTAAAATCATACTTAATCGAAGAGTCGAGTAACAATCAAAAAACTTATCACAGACACGAAATGAGTGAAGGATTATTAATAATAGATTAATCACGGCTGTCATTCACAAATACTTTACACAATCGTATCTTTGGTTTTTTTTTTTCACAGTAAGAAAAACTTAACACAAATATTTCTTCTTTTTATTTTCAATCAGTTTTTTTTTTCATAAATTAATGATTGAAATCTCGTCCTGATTGTTACATTCAAGTGAGTTAATCAAAGTTAAGTAGAGCAATTTACATTAATCAAAAGATTAAGAGTAAACAAGCAAATAATGAATAAGAAATTTTCAATTTGGTTCACAACTCATGAGATTGAATGATTAAAGAGGAAGACATTTGATTAAAAAAACACTTTTGATGTGTATATCCTACCGTGAAAATTCGTAATAACCGAAACATCGTTCCGCAGCTTTGGGTGAATGAAGATTTTCAAGGATCTTTTCTATAGTAATTTATCAAAATTTTCATCGCAATCACTTACAAATAACTTTTTTTTTTTCATTTTTAATCGGAAGAAGCTATACAAGCATTTGCATTTTTTCTCGGAATATATATTTTCCATGTACCGGGGATCCCTTACGTTCATTCCTCCCCTGTATCCCAAAACAGATTTAATTCTCTATATAATACGTTAAAAATCGAATCACCCCCCAAAAAATGAAGTTAATTATCGATCAACAAAAACCTTTAATGAATAAGTAATTACCATATTGGAAAAAATAAAAAAATAAAACGAATTTAAATTTTACTGAAAATTTCGACAAAAAAAAAAAAAACACATTGCTCGTTTTTAGCAGAAATTATACTGCGATTACATTAAAAAAAACTCTCTCCTTTCTTCTAAATTTAAAGACACAAATTATAATCAAAAGAAAAATAATATTAATTAATCGCAAAACGACATGATTTGATTTTGGAATATTGTTATATTGTAATCAAGAGAGGTTTTCTTTTGCAATAAGAATACCTTTCACAGTTTTATTTCCCATAAATTGCGTCATATACTTGTATAAAAATTTATAATAATTATTATTACTACACACATTTAATTATCAAAACTCATTACAAAATTAATCTAAAAAACACAAAACAAGACAAATTAATTTTTAAAAAAACATTCCGAGATTTCCAAGGAAATTTAATTGAGCTAAAATTCTAATGGGATTTAAACTGTATGTATTATTTTCATTTTATTTAAACGAAAGCAGTTCCTTAATCTCAAATAATAATTCGCAAATTAATATTAAAATAATATGTGACTAAGTTGCGAATGTTGACTTTAAATTAACATTCGCAATAATTGTACAAATGATCTTTGTCGAAGAACCTTAACTTTTTGACCACGGCCAGATAAATGAGTTGGTATCTCTATCACTAAATTAGCTACTCTACGCCAAGAGGACTTTGAAGCTCTGGGTGGTCAACCTTTTTGCAAACCATGCGCCCATTTTTCTGACAGACGAGTTCAGATGCGCCATATTATTCAAACACTTTTTATAACGTCTGATGTTGATGGTTAGGGGCTGGGAAATAGAGGTAAGGATATAATCTCCTTCACTTAAAGGAGGAAAAGGAATAACTTAATCACGTAGTTAAATTAACTAATTTACTCCCGTATAAAAAAATCTTCAATCTACTATAATCAGGAATTATCTCTGGTACAAGAGGGTGATTGCTTCATGATAATTCTATAGGTGCTAGAGAACCTCGTTTGGGGAAAACAATTCTGAACCACAATTGTAAACCTGAGAGCGAGATTAGCTTGAAACTCAAGATTGTTTTCACCAATACTAAAGAAATTTCATACGATGTTTCAGTCATTGCTAAATCTTCCCACTTACTTCAGCAAAGATATTTTTTTCTTCTTCTGATTCTTCATTTTTCTTAGTCACATATTATTTTCGCAACTCAGACTCAAGAAATGAAAACTGACTGAAACACCACTTATAATCATCCAACAATGAACCGCAGTTTGACCACCTTGCCTCAGAAGATTGCTATTTTCATTATTCACTTTTAGGGTGTAGGATCTTGGGTAACTACTGTCGAAAAACTTCATAATTTCCAACCTTCGTTAAGCTAGGACTCCAACAATCGAAATCTGAAGTTAGTCAAACTTATCGTAGATAAATGCTAGCTGAACGCGAAAGCGTGAAAAAGGTGCGTTTGAAAAATTAATTCCTACATATAACTTACCAAAAATGAAGTAATATTAGACAGAATCGAAGAATAGGGCACAAAAAGTACTCACCTAAAAGGAAAAAAAAACAATTATAAGTATATTAAATAGATTCGTAAACAATCTAACTTTTTAAATAAGTTAACAATTAAATTAATAAGTTTATCATATAACAAATGACAATATAAATACCCTTAGATATATAGAAATATTCGCAATTAATATCACTACATTTTTAGAAATATTTTATTTAATTTTTAATACGGAATTTTATTATTTTTTTAAGTTTAAATATTTGAACATTATAAATAATATACATCACATGTATGCTTTATATTGCATTTATAACAATATTACATGAAACTTCAGTAGATGTTCTTTAATGTAACATATTAGGGAACACGGCTATGCCAGATGATATGCAAATATAGCTAGCTTTAAGGGAATACCAAAGATAAACAACTCTAGATAAAAATGTAAACAAATAAAACATGTATTTAATGTGTTTACACCCATTCTCAAACTTTGTAGACGACATAAATATCCGAACAAGTATATTAAGTCTCGTTCAAGCAACTACGAAATGAAATTCAAACACTGAACATTAATCTGATTGAACATTTTTGCATTTGTAAAAAGCACAGCACAAAAGAAAAATTAATACATTTTAAAGATAATTAAAACAAGCAGTCAGCTACTATATGGCAGGAAAAGAAGTTCTTCGACAACTGGTACATTTCAATCGTTTTCAATTAAGTCTATAATTAACTCACAGGGAATATATGAGGTGTGACTACTAAATAACGGGACTGACGCTCTTACAAAAGAAGTACGCATGCGCCAAACGCAGCGACCGACAGCTGCCTTAGCGTGAAACCTGCTCATTGGAATGCAATGCCTCTCATTTCTGTAAGCAAATTCGTATAGCCGTTGCCTTCCTTCGCATTAGAGGGTTTTTTTTTTGTTTGTTTGTTTGTTTGTTTGTTTTGGTGGGAAAAATGATAAGCGAGCATCGAATTGTTGTGAAATCCTCTCATGAATATTGGAAAACAAGCTACGGAAGCTAATAATTTAATGAAATAAGTGTATAGTTATAAGAATGTTTATCTCACACACGTGTTTTTGAGTGGTTTAAGCATTTTCAAGATGACCGAGAAAACGTTGAAGATGATTCACACCCGAGTCGTCCTTCCACGTCAAGACTGGATGACAATATCGAAAAAATCGGTAATCTGGTTCAATCTGAGCGTCGTTTAAGTATTTGTACGATTGCTGGGACTGTAGGAATTGACAAAGAATCCTGACGCACATTTTTCCACTAAGAGAATGCACCGATCATTCAACATTATGTGTCAAGAGGTTTCTAGCCAAGTACAGTATCCCAGTGATAGACCATCCGTCTTATTTGCCGGATATTGAGTCATGTATTTTCTATCTATTTCTTTAGGTGAAATCTGCATCAAAAGGATTAAGATTTGAGTTCGTTGAAACTGAGAAGGAGAAATAGCACGCGTCCTGAAGGAGCTGAGAGAAGACTTCCAGCACTGTTTTGAACAATGGAAGATTCGCATGATGTGTTGTAGGGATAGAAGAGGGGTGTTTATTGAAGGTGATAATAAGCAAATATGTATGACATCAAAATAAAATATTTTACAGCGTCTTGTTATTTAATAGCCACACCTCGTGTGTGAAGGGGTTGTTTCATCCAAACCTATGCGAACAAAAAACCAGAGTTCACACGAAAAATTCCAAAGGCGAATAGTTACAGATTGCAGAAATTGTCAAATTATCGAATGCCGGATTAAAGAGTTGTCATGCATACAAATCAGAGTTATTGTATTATGTATACAAATACACTCAGTGTCATTAAACGTCAGTTCTTGAAAGAAATTTTACACATCTAATTTCTAATCCCACACTTCTGATACTCTTACTGTTTATAAAAGATTAATATAACTTTACATAACATCTAAAAATTTATACTGTCATCATTATTGTGAGCATCATTTCTTTTTTAAAACGTACGTGTTGAATTTTAACGCCTTATTGTAAAATGCAGCAGTTGTGTAAAATAAAGATATTTTTGGGATCTGAATAATTCAAAAATTTAATTCGATGCAGATGTAAATAAAAATTTTAAATAATAATTAAGTAAATAAGACATTGTTTTATTGGATATCATGATCTTATAAGTGATAAAAAATAAAAATATTATTAAAAATAATATATATCAGACATCTGATAAAGTAAAATATAAATAAATCATTACATTTTTAATTAAAAAAAATAATTGTAAGAAAATAAGTACATAAAGACTTAAATTTTCATTTGAAGTTATAATATGAATTTATCTAAATGAATTTTTGTTTCATCTAAAAACCTACCCTGTATTTTTTTTTTTTTTTTTTTTTTTAATTTTTTATTTAATAAAAAAAAAAAAAAAAAAAAAAAAAAACTACAGTAAAGATGATAATGATTATTCAATAGTAATTAAAATTAAGGATAAAATAATTAGCTCCCTAGAAAGTTTTAAAAAACAACTCAATCAAAGCATGTGAAAGTTCATTTTTCTTTACAACTTATATAAGAGAATGCAAGGTTTCTCTTTATATATTCAAGATCGTGATATCATAGGCAAAGAATCCAAAGCAGAAATATTGAATAGTGTAAACATAATCGACTTATATTTTCAATCTCGGTTCAAAAGTAGATCAAGGCAAGTAAAGATGAAAGAAAACTATATCTTCACCTTAAATAAGACCAATCATCATAAAAACCAGTCTTGATGCTTACACGCAACTAATATCAAACCTACGACTTGACATTGACAGATTATTTTTTTTAAAAGGAAATCGACTATAAATAAATAAATGCATTTTCCCGCTTTTAAAATTTTGTAATTATATTTTTTGTAACAACACAATGAACTCATTTATCATTCTCATTGAATAGCAATGCTTTTGATTAAGACGACATCATTTCATGGATAAACTTAAAACAGATTTGACAACCGAAACCTTTCAGAGCAGTGAAAAATGAACAGAAGGATATTAGGTTTTATATTCACTTAAATTATTTAAACAGCACAATTCTATTCGATTACATTGATACATGTATCAATGTTCTTCGAATAGAATTTAACACACACACACATGTGAGTGTAATACAAAGGTCCCGGAATATAATTATGTGGAATAGGAATGATATATGATTGAAAAATACAATGTTAATAACATTTTTATTTAACATTTTAATTTGTTATTAATTTGCAAATAGTAAACAACTAATCTCTAAAACAATTTTTATTGAGTTTAGTTTAGTTTAGTTTTTATTAACGTCGCACTAGAAGCAACAAGAGGGTTATTTGCGACGGACCTCGTAATTTTGAACCACGGTCAAGTGACGAGGACGACACCTGAGCTGGCACCCTCCTCTCCTAACATTCACACCACGCCAACGGGAGGACTTTGGGCCCCGAACAGATTTAACGTGCATCAGCCTTGGCTACACGGCGGGTCTTTGGCGGCCAAGGATCGAATCCTTGGCCGGAAACCGCCGGCCGCTAGTCCACGAACTTGACCACTAGGCTACCGCAGCCCCACAATTTTTATTGAATGGATAAAACTATGGAAATAAAATTTCTTCAGTAAGGCTAGACCTTAAAACTATTTTTTCCTCAATTTAAATTTTAAGAAAAGTTATAACATAGATACAAAGATAATCGAAATATAATCTTTACGCAATAAGTTTTAAACTTTAAAGATTTGGATCATTTAAGATCACGTGACCGTTGGAGGGGTCGCAAAATTCTCTAAGTCCTTCGACTGGAATCTAGCGAGTGGCAATTCTATATTCTCAAGAAATTCTTAATTCTCAGATCAGTAGAAAATATTAATAATTTAAAATGCATTTTCATTCTCATCTTAGAAAAAAAAATTAGTGCACAGGGTAGTGACGGAAAGAGTTCATTCTTGAAATTATAGACATTAAAACAATCTCAACGATAAATACAAGATTAAAATTGCATATTCGGAATGTCAAAGTATTGCCCAGTAACTGGAATATCATCTTCATGTTCAATTCATTCTAAGATTTTATTTGCCCACATAAACTGAGCTTATATTGCACTGCAAATAATATATTTTTTTCTAAAAAGACTACGAACCAATAGGAATAAAGTTGAGGAATAAAAAGAAACCAAAAATTGGAAAGAACTATATAATTATAATTTATGATTCCTCATGTTGTTCAAATAACGAAAACAACTCTGCGATTGTTATACAAAGTTTTAAATTTAAAAATAAATGTACGTATAGGAAATTCTACCTTATTTAAACCCCTCCATTTGCGAAATCAATGAAGACAGACAAATATAAATGACTGCATCTTAGTCAATCTATTTCATAGTACAAAAATGAATATCTTGCAAGAGATTCGACACTAATTCGTACAATTTTTAAGTAGGAATCACAGAAAGTAATAAATCACTTTCTTGCCGTTCTTTTAAAATTATACCCTCCCAATGCGAAACAGTTCTAAGTCATCATTTGAATCGAGTTCATACACGAATCTACAGACAACCATGAAATATGAAGAACTGAATAGGCTTAAAATAGGCTTGACATTGAGAATAAACTTGAATGATGATATGTCACACAGATTCCTTACAGTAACTCTCACCAAGGAGATGTAACAATGAAATTCGTTTCGACTATTGTATTGTTACAAATCCACGTAGCACTGTTACATGCCAAGAGCATTTCCCTTCGTTTCTCAATGTAATAAAATCGAACTCTGTAAAATGTAAAACCAAGGATCGTATATCAGAATAGACTGGAAACCTGCTTGATGAATAGGCACCAATCAAATTTTGGATTGACATTTACAATGCTGCTTCAAAGAGCCATTTCTTGGTTAATTTTCTACCATCTGTAGATTATCAAGCGACACGTGCATTAATCTCTTTCTAAGATACTTACCATCCAAGAGCTCTGAAATCATCCAGCCCTCGTAAAAAGACCCCGTAAAAAGAGGGATGAAGGCAAGCACATCAAAACGACCCACTGTTTCATCGATATTTTTTACGAATTTGATACTCGGGGGAGTGTGTGCTTGGAGAACTTTCAGTGGGGATGGGGTCAGACACTCAGAGAGGACTAGGTCCAGATCACCTTATATCCCCCATAGGAAGAATTCCAGAAGTAACCAACAGGGGAAAAAAAGTTTTTTGCCATCTCGAGTTCTTACTGGGAGGTGTGTTTATTGCGGCGATGGTAAGCTGTTTCGTTTATTACAGGGCCCACGGAGAATTTGGGATTCGAAATTCACCAGATTGCTTTTCAGCAGCAGACGATATGATGAAGGAATGTTACAGAGAGGGTGGGCCTCTGGAATGCCTGTTTGGAAGATACTATTTACAGGGAAAAAATCACAGAAGAAATTTTGACACTAAGATTGCAAGTTTACTTACATGCCTCTCATCAAAGCCCGTTTTTTTTTACAATTTTCAATGAAGTGGTTAGTTAATATTAATTATATAACGATTATATATTAATTATATAAAATGCGCGCGCGCGCGCGCGTGTGTGTAAAAGGAAAATTAATTTACGTGTTAATAAGATTTAGGTATTTTAACTAAACTCTAGAAGAATTGGTGAAAAATATTTACAGAACGTTAATTTTGTGTGTGATTAATTTTCCAGACATGTAAATCTTTCTGATATCTGCAAATAGAATAGTATGAGTTAAAAAATCTTTCCTTCTAGACATCAGTATATAATTAGTGTAAAATAAGTTTCGTTGCATTATGCTATTAACGAGAGGTCTGTTATGTACTATGATTTGAAAGATGTTCACATTTTATTATAAAAATATGCTAACAATTACTTATTCTCAAGATTAAATCTTTTAAATACTTAATTAAAATAAAAAAAAAATCATTCAGAATATTTTGAACGTTTAGGTAAAATTAACAGAAAAAAACATATTAATACTTCTTCCACTGAAATGTTTAAAATAGGTAATACTTATCACATGTAGCATAACAGCATTTCAAGTTCGTAAATATAATGAAATGAATGAGCAGAAAGCACGCGTCCAAATAAATAATATTTTAAATTAATTTTAAGTAATAAAAATGGTAATATGTAATTTAGATTTAAACCGGAAAGTGCAAAAAAGAAAAAAAAATAGACGAAACCAAATTTAAAAGTTATTAAAAAAAATCTTTAAAAGTTATTTCATTCAAAATCTCGTTCAAACTTATTTCAGATACATGTAACAAGAGGATAAAAAATCATATATGTGCATAAAGATGCTTAATTAACTCTATGATAATCTAGCAATCAACATATGCTTTCAATTAACAGAAAAAAGTTATATTGTCCACAGAAAATTACGAATGAAAAGGGAGGGGGCATTCGAAATATATTTTAACTACTCGAAATCTCTTCATCTAAATGAAACATAGTTACTAATTTCAAGATTGGTATTTAGAAAGTCCGTAAACAAAAATATCAAATTACCTACTTTTTGCAAAAAAAAAAAAAAAGAAAAGAAAAAGAAGAAGAAGAGAAGAAGAAGAAAAGTATAACAAATTTCGAAATCTGTCCCGGCTCCAGTCCACATTCCGCCTGGGACACGCCAGTTAACAAACAATGATTGACTTCCCCACATTAACAACTTACTCACGTTACAAACCTATTTTACAGATCATTCGACAAGACCCCCTTATCAGATAATTGCTTTAAAAAAAGTTGGGGCCCAGCATAATATTTCCATGGGCAAAACCACCCTATTTATGCGCCATTTCCATCATTGAGATCTTACTTGGGGGAGGAAGTGACAAGTACAGCAGAAAAAGAAAAACAAGACCTAAAAGGTTACAGATAGTACAAAAAAATAAAGACATCTTTGGAATTGGTATGCACATGTTTATCGAGATAAAAGTCAGGGGTGTACAAAGGTCTGACCCTGAGCAATGCGGTTTTTGTGCATCCTCATGTCCCGACGTCTTCCAACTTGGGACCCGTTGTCGGCGCCGTAGAGGTCGTGTTCCTTTTGGTAAATGTGGGCGAAAGATTCGGACATCTGACAATGCTTCAGGAGCCTTTCTTTTGATTTGTGAATAACATGTGTGACATGTTACGCCCACGCTTATTAAAATAATGTTAACAAAAAGTGAAATGTTGATGGTATTTTTGCCTCTAAATTTAAGTTATGTCCTACGCTTTTTCATTTCATAGTGAAAGTGATAAGGAGGTTTAGCAACAGTTTTTTTATTTTATTTTATTTTTATTAAGTACAGAGAGAGAAAGTGGTGAGATTATACCCTAACATTAGTTAATTGTTTTTGTTGGAGTAGCCTAAGGTATAATGTCTTGATGTACGACATTTATCTTTTTGAAAATCAGACAATAATAACTCAATGATTTTGAAATATTTTCTTCGAATCAATGCAAAACTTAAAATATTTGAAATAAATTGTAATCTAAAAAAATAGTTGAAAAAATGTTAAAATATTGATTTTTATGAAAGTGCCGTAATGCTATATTGCGCCAAGAAAGATGCATTATTTTTAACATTGATGCAGTTTCTTTTATTGCTAAATCCACACTTCATTTTTTACTATCTCTATTTTACATAAAGTGATAATCACGTGTTACAATATTATAGGGTATAGTATGAATTTGTTCTTACCTTGTATTACATGTATGTATGCTCGAAAGTTAAAAAAATAAGTTTCTCTTTTGTTACTGTTTTTAAAACAAAAATAAATTCCTTGTATAATTCAAATGTAATATTTTGATACAAAAATTGAGTGATTTTAAAAACTACAGAAAAAATAGTTTAAGTAAAGCAATGTACTTGTATTTATAAATATATAATATTTTTACTTCATAAAATTATTTTTTGTAACCATTAAAAATATATCTTATCTCAATGCACATATTTCAACATATTTCTCGACAAAGATTATAAAAAGCATTTTCTTTCTAAAAATTCCTTTGCTTAATTTCTATTTGCTAATAGAATAGATTGTAATGATAAAATTGTTTTCAAAATTGAGGAGGATATGCTAAATTTACGTTTTTTAAAAAAATTTATCTTGCATAAGAAACAAATCGAAAAACATTTTTTAAAATGAATCTAATTCCAAATTCATGCGGTTTTTCATTAACTTATTTTTCCCAATTGGTCTTTACATTATTTTTTTCAAAATTAAATATGGTTACTTTTCATTTCATATTCAATAATATGAACATTAAGAAAATCGAAATATTTGGTCCTTGACAAGACGAAATATTTCTTATTATTCAAATGGTCAGTTTTACTATGGCATATCTTGTGTTCCACTTTTTTATTTAAAAAAATTATATGTTCAAAACAATCTGAAAGATTTTTTAATCTAAATTATTCTCAGATTCATCCTATTTACTTTGGGAAACATGGTACCCTGTGAGCATTTTTTAAAATTAAATATTTATAAGAGAAAATTTACATTCATAATATTTGAACACACATTAAAATATGCGTTTCAGATGGGGGGGGGACTTCATCTTCAAGCAAGCAATTACTAAAAAAAGTTTTAAATAATTCAATACTTTTAAAATTCCTACTACTTCTACAAATTGTAATATTAGATTTCTTAGCACTGTATGAAAATTTGTAAATGGGTATGATTGTACTAGTGTAAATTATATCCAATTACAAATTTTGTATAGTAAAATGGGTATTTATAGCTTTACAATTTTTTCTATTAGACAATACGAAAAGCTGTAAAAAAAACAGCTAAATCTAATTTTGTTGATTTTCAAAAATAACTAGCATCTAAATCCTTATTCTATTCCCAGAATTACCAAACATATAGTACAAAACAAATAGAAAAAAATTTCAAAACTTTACTGATCACAAAAAAGCCTTAGCCTTTTAAATACATGAGCGTCATGAAAAATAAAAAGCTTTAAAAAAAAACAGTTTAAAATTTTAAGGTCAGTGAAATGATTTGACACACCATTGAAGAAAATTTAAATAATTCGCCAAATATTAATGCAGTAAGAGTCATAAAATTTCCTACATAGATTTAAGGTAATGATTTTCGAAATTCTGGCCATTTTTAGGCGTTACGTCTCCTTGACAGTAACATTTCGCATTTAATTCCAAAATCTATATAAGGAAAACTTCTTTCGAACACAAACTCTACGGAGAATGCGTCTGAGACCGTCGATCCCAGAATGCAAATATTCTCTCTACTCAATAATTTGGCTAACTTTGACAAACGACCTTCGACCGGTAACTGGAATCACGATTTTGCCATTTGCAGAACGGTAACAGACGGAAAAAAGGTTTTTGCGCCTTTAAATTCCGCTTCTTCGTGAGCCGCCAAAACACACGATTATTATTAGATACTATTTGTTTAAATAAATGGGTGAGCTCAGCAGAATGATTGAAAACCTTTTGGGCGTTATGCGGACGAAAGGGTTACGGGATTTAAGAAGTTTGGCCAACCTGATGCTAAATTGTTTCATGACGTTTTGAGTATGTCACGCTTTTTTCAGATCCGTTAACCAATCATTAACACACTGTAGTTGTCCGATTTGGCTAGGAATTTCACGTACACTCGAACTATTAATTTTGGAACGGCAATATAAGAATATGTATTGATAAATATGAAAAGAGAATTTAGAAAAATTAAAGAAGATTCATTATTCCTACTCTAACGAGGCAAGTAAAATGAGAAGTCTAATGAATCAATATTAATTGATAAATATGAAAAACTATAGGAACTATAGAAAAATATCCATTGAACCGAGGCCAGAAAAAGGTAACATTAACATTAAATTCAATCAGTATATAACGTATGTTTCAATCAGATATCATACATTACTTACAGTAGAGGTTTGAAGAGGGGATAATATTATTGTATCACAGAATGGTTGTAAGGTAAATCTATTGTATTAATCAACTTTGTAGGTTCATAATACTCAATGGCTCGTCTCAAATGTTTTTGAAGAATTATTTTTATTCTTAATATCAATTTAAAACACTTATACACTCTAAAACAAACAAAAAAACGAAGCACCAAGAAGGAGTTGCCCGATTGTAATGAAATTTCGTTTGCAAAGACATTTGGACCGAACATCCAAATGATTAAGATTTGGTGTCTAATGAATCAATAGCGGGAGCTACAGCGCATCGGAACTGCGCACTCAGCAGGAGTATATAAGAAGCAATTTTCAATCTGATGGTCAAATTTCCTGTTGCATTGCGATTTAGGATACCTTTCAACGACAGAAAAAAAATACCTCGCCGTAGGATTCGAGCTCATTACGAGCAAGTTTGAAAGAGTTTGAAAGAGGTCGTACCAATGGATTGAAAGAGGCAGGTTGGGCAAATCGCAGAATCGCTCGTCATATGGGTCGAAGCGATTTGGCGATTAGAAGTTGCTGTCGAGAATGGGTGGACAAAGGCAGATTTCAGCATCATGATGGTAGTGGTCGACCTAAGGCCACAGCAGATCGGGAGGACAGAGTGATTGTAAGATCAGCCGTCACAGCACCTGATTTATAGTAATCAACCATCAGACGTGCGGCCCGCAAGCGAGTGCCCACCATGACCCATTTCGCTATATCACCAGACGGCTGATATAGCGAAATCTACACTCGTACCGACCGCTACGCCACCTGCCACTCACGCCTGCCCACTGTCGAAACAGATTACAGTTTGTGCTTGACTCGATTAGATTGGATTGATGCTGGCTGCGTTTTGCGACGAATTCCGCTTCCAACTGTGTCCTGACGATAATCGAAGACGTGTCTGGAGACGCCCAGGAAAGCGTGTCGATCCTGCTTTCACTATTGCACGCCACACAGGCCCTCAACCAGGAGTTATGGTCTGGGGTGCCATTTCTCTTGATAACCGGTCCTCTTTGGTCGTCATTAGAGGCACACTTACAGCACAGTGGTACGTCGACGATATTCTGAGATCTATTTTGCCATCGTTCCTTTTGCAGTACTGTTTTGCTATCGTGGCTTATTTTTCAGCAAGATAATGCCAGACCACATACGGCACGTGACGCTATGAACTGTCTTACAGTTTGTCAAACACTTCCTTGGCTAGCCAGATCTATTTCCAATAAAGCATGTCAAGGATATGATGGAAAGATGATTGCTTTTACCAGGGAATGTTGATAACTTAGCCCAACAACTGGAGCAAATTTGGCAAGAAATACCGCAGGAGAACTTCAGGGAGCTTTATCACTCTATGCCACATCATGTGGCAACTTGCATCCAGGCTGGAGATGGGTCAACACCTTATTGAGCTCGTTACTTTGTAACTATGTAACTCTGAACTAAATCATTCAATTTTTCTGAAATTTTAATCATTTTCTATTATGTGCATAATTGTCCTATCCACCAGTTTTTGTCTCCATCGAACAACTCCTTCTGGGACTTTTTTTTTTTTTTTTTGGGGGGGGGGGTTATAGAGTGTATATCGGGTATATCCAAAATTAGACTTTAACACTATACACAAATGGACATTAATACTGATGATATATACTAGAATAATATGTAAATTTGTACCTATTTACTTTTTTCTAAGTTTTGTTTACCAGAGGCAAACTCTCAAAGATATACAGGATCCGCACTTAAATTTTATATAAAATTATATCTAAGAATGGTTGTACAGTTAATCTAATAGTTGTTGGATTTTATTTCACGTAATGTTTTCGACAACGAGATTAACCTTCAATGATCAATTTTCAATAACCATTTAAATAACATTAAAGCATAATGAAACGATTAAAATACGATTTGATCATTGCCGGTGCTTCCATTGATGATTTCATCTGAAATGCTATTCTCTCCACAGCTATTTATTTATAAATAAACAACTAGGCAAATCGATTAACAGTATCAAAGTGGGCGGCCCGTCCTTTGAAAGTAAGCGAGCACTCAATAATTGCGATTGATCAGTAAATTATCTATCAACTACTTGGGGGTTGCGTCAGAAACTGATTCTAAAAGAATGGGAGGGTGAGGGGTAGGAAGAGAGGTGTGTGTGTATCGAATGGACTGGCCTTTTCTTCGAGGTCGCGCTTTCATTTGAGAGAAAACTCAATGGAAGTTTGATTGAGGATAATAAGATACGGCTTGTGTGCAAAGAGCCTGGAATGTGCACGAAAATAAATGGGGGAGGGGAAGAGAACGAATGAATGTTCTGAGAAGGGAGGAAATGTTCCCACTTAACGTAACAAATTATTTTGAAAACGAAGTGTTGGTTACACTAGTACGCATGAGAAGGTCCAGCAACATTTAATAGATATTGAATGCATATTTGTACCCAAACTTCAATCAGTTTTCAATTTCATACAGACTGTCCTTTAATTGTCTAATCAATGATATCGTAGAAAATTCGAATTCGATGGTTACCATGCGAACTACAGAAAATCTATATAGAGAAATAATGTATAAAACCTAGATGTACAGAAGTCTACATGACAAAAAAGGAATAAAATATTGATTCATTTACTTCGTTTATATCTGTGATTTATTCAAAAATAAAAGAGCAGAACGATTGTAAAGAAAATTGTTAAGGAGTCTTATTAAATTTCTTCTTTTAATATAAAATATATTACCCACAATTCACATATCTACACTTTTGACGAGAAATAACTAGTAAGTATACATTTTTTACAAGCTTAAGCCACGACAAAACATGATCCTTTCACACAGTTTTTAATAAATATATCTGTGTTTTTATACGATTTAAGATAGTGTTAACTGCGAATTTCACATATTAATGCAATGCGAAAACACAAAAAAGCACACATTCTAGACATAAATTTTAAGTATGTTTCTTTCTCTATATAACGTAGTGGTATCTCCCATAATTTTATTTTATGGATAATAAGTACGATTCAATATATTATCACTTTCATCTCCATGAACTTATATTTTGGTTAAATAAATCGTCACAGTTATGAGCATGAATATTTTGGAATGGAGTAAGCTTTTGAAAAATTAAGAATGTGTTTAATTTTGCTGATATTGTACATTCATCGTCAAAAAAAGTTGCATCAGGAAAGTTTAGTCAGACTTAAATGATATTTGAAAGTTAATACTCACCACCAATAAGAAATGATTAAAATTAAATAAATTCTTAATTTTTCAAGATAATCTATTGCATTCAATTATGTCTACGTCAAAACCAAGAGGTAGTAAAAGAAAAAAAAATTACTGACGAAAATTGGTATTTCCAAGAAAATTGGAAAATAAGAGTATTTTAGATCTTTCGTAAAATATAAAATAATCTGCTTAACAAGGTAATAATGCTATCAATGACCTAAAGTGTGTATCATACAAAAAAAAGCATCACTATGACCAATTGAAGCTCTGATACGCAACTGCGAAGGTAAATTCAGAAAAGAAAAACTATACCATCGTTATTACTTAAAGGGCGGTCTGCGTTAGTCTAAACTTGTCAGAAATTAGCCTGAGGTTGGAAATGAGTTTGTCAGTCCTGGTCTGCAAGGTCAAGACATTTCAGAAAATCTCAGTTTTGAAGAAAAACAAACTTACTGAATATTCATTAAAAAAACATATATTTTTAGATTCAATAATAAGAAGCATTTCAATAAAATTTCAAGAAAATTCGAAAACACACAACAGGTTTTGTATCCTACGGTAGAAAATATGAACCGAAAAAAAGGGAAGAACAAAAATTATTTTCGCGTCGCCTTATGAATATAAATCTATTTCAGCGTATTATTAGAACACCCCGATTTCATCTGCCGACCCCTTCTTCATGCAAATCAAAGGAGATTTTCCGCACGGGGTGAACTATCACACCATACCCTAAGTGAAAATCCATTACAGCACACCCCATATCCCAAAACAGGTTCCAACGACCCCCAGCGGTCGATCATCTCAGACAATTTTTCCGAAGGCTTGACCCACACAAGTGCTGTGGCGTCGTCTCTCTATCATTACCGGCGCACGCCCACATTATTTTAAGGCAGAAACAAAGATGGCGCCTGTCACGTGACACGGGTATTATGAAGATGGTACGTACGCAGTTTACATAATTAGATTACGCCGTGAAATAACGAGCGGGATCCTAAGAAGCTGAGTAGGTGGATTAGACGGAAGGCTAGCGTAATGATCAGAATGACGTGCATAATAATTTAGGCGGGCGAAATTTGTAACGAAATAGGAAATTTTTCGCAACGTTTTGATGGAGATTAATTGTTTTTTCAGAAATTGAGATATTCACTTTAATGTAAGTGGGTGAAAGTAGATTACATCGGAATACACATTATTTATATCTCCTATGGTACTATAGTCGGTAACTCTTTGGGGCATATACTTGGAAGCCATCGCGCAAACAGGGTGGAATAATAAGCATCAGTTTTTAAATAATGACGAAATTTAAATAGAGGCAACAATTAAGTGTTATCAATCACTAAAGATAAAATATGTATTCCATGTTGAAAAAAATTAATAACGTAACTTATTTATATCAGAAACATCTGAGTTCTTCGTACAACATGACGTTACGAACTATATAGCGTAAAACAAAAGAAATTTTGTTGAATGTAATGAATTAGAAAAGAATAACCCATTTTTTAAGGGAGGGGGAATATAGCATAGTACATTTGTTGTTTCAGCTATTCATGCGTAATTAAATAAAAATTAAATTATTCCACACAAAATTAAACTTATTTATGCTAATGATTAGAAACATGTTTTAATAAGACAGGTCGGCGAAGCAAAATTGTAACTTTTAACTAAGATAATTTAAGAGAAAATTAAAAATACTCAACTAGAAATACAATTATACATATAAAAGTGATACAATTTTTTCCATAAAAACAAATATTATCTATTCGCAAAATCAAACACGCAAAATTAAAATTCTCCTATGTTTCAACAGAAAATCTAAGGATATAGTCCCTAGAAGAAAACTTATTTTAAAGTAAATATAATAATATTATTGGCTTATTTATCGTCAAAGGGTAACAGATTTTTCAAAGAACTTTTTTTTTCAATTTAATGGTACATGTTTTTAAACACTTAAGGTCACTTTTAATATTTGCATAAATTCTACCATTCTTCTTAGAGACAACTTCATCCTGTAATGCGAATTTTAAAATTAAAAAATATATAGAGAGATTAAACATACACTATTAGGTTTCAATATTCTATTTGAAAAAATTATTCTATTAGAAAAAATTCACCCTTCATAAAGCATTATTCATCAAGTCGCAAAGTGTAATAATTCACATCACATAATTTCCAAATTGTTTCAAATACTAACAGGTAAGGCGAGAATTTTCAATTGCTCTGTGACATTTTTTCAGACCATACTCCAGAGCGTACGCTAATTCTGTAAAAACCTGTACTATATCGATTTTAAAATACTACCCTAAGCTCCAATAATACAATGCACCTGCTAATTTGACTTAATAATAGCTCTAAGCCGCAGATGATTTAGGAGTGAGGGCTGTCCAGCCCTCTCTACTCACCCCTGTGTAGATGATATTAGGAGGGACCAAGACCCAGGTGATATTTACTAAAAATACCCGGATGCAAACTTGCCTATAATTTGTTCTATGCCCCCTTCCAACCCCTGTGAGAGTGGAAAATAAGGGTAGAAATCGGCTGATGAGTTCAAACGAGAATTCTTCGCAGGGGTGGGGACCGTGAAATTTAGGGTGGGCTGATGAGACTGTTGTTGAGAGATGCTTCTTCGAACATGATTTGTGGTCTTCACTAGATTTCTTGGAGGGAACAAAAAAAGAATCAATAGAACTTTGCAAAATTATCCTATGTAGAGGAATCTTTTGATGTCAGAAAATACTTCATAATTTCTTAAAAATATAATAGTACAAGCTGAATTAAAAATTTTCAGTATTATGGTATTTTTTATTGGATTGAAAAGTCAACAAAGAATTGTGCTCTAATTATATAAAAGAAGAGATTTCGTGTTATGAATTGTTGTTTGTACTAATACCAGAGAAAGTCAGAAGACTTGCAAGTTTCTTCAAAAACAAATAATAAGTATAGAATTTAATTCATTAAGTAATAAATTAAAACGTATAAAAATAATAATTAAGAAATGAAATAAAGTTATAAAGATATTTTTATTAAAATAAGGAAGGCAAAATAAATTGGTAATACGAAAAAGAAAAACTGAAAGGCTTTTATTAAATTTTGAGCTTTTAAACTCTACATATGCTAATTTAGATTAGAACAGTTTTTAAACACTTAAAGTAAGAAAAAGAACTTTTAACAAAATAATTTAACTTTTTAGAAATAAGAAATCCTCACTGTTACCAAATGAGTTTCCAGTCCAATGTCTTAAAAATTATTTTCATTTATAAGCATATTAAAACATGATAAGCATAATTAACCTTCAATTTCAATGTTGTACGATAGTACATAATATTCATTCTCATTCAAGTGTAATTTTTTTTTGGTTCTCTTCAGAATAAAGAGAGAGAAAGAGCGAACTGATATCTCGACATCTGTTAATATCATGAACTATGACATGAAGAAATGACGTGGTTTTGGGAAAGAAGAAAACTAATGCTCGACATCTTTTCACAAAAGTAGAAAATCTACGACGAAATGTCCCTATTTTTCTTTTGTCATCAATTTCTATGATATTATGGTAAAACATTATAAACTATGAAACATAAAAGAATAAAGTTCTTAAGAATGAAGTTGATATAGAGGTGGGGTTAATTCAAACATTAAAAGTTTTAAAAATTGTTTTGTTATCAAATGCAGTAATGATTTTATTTCTATTTTCTTCGGAAAAAGTCTTCAATCGATTAGGATTATACCACAAGTGATTGTCAAAAATAGCTGAGGAAGAAAAATTGAGTTTTCAAAACTGGTTAACTGCAGATATTAACAAAATAATGTGAATTTTAAAGTATACTTAATTGTAATTTCTTGAATACGATTTAATAAAAAATATAAAAGAATAATATGAGGTATCAAAGTTTTAAGTATTATTAAGAAATAACCTAGATAACTGGATAAATTTTATTCTATATTAATAGATGCCTGTGTACAAAATGTTATAAATTGCATCTATTAATGGTGATAAGTAATAATTAAAATGTTACGATACTACCTCGTACTTTCATTTATTCAACTTACAAAACTCTCTAACGGTACTGAATGCAATACCGAAATGTTACAATTTGTATTTACATGTCTTTCCAGCATTAGTCTTAAAGAGTCTTATCCGTGAAAAAAAAAAAAGATGCTCCTGTTGAAATGCATCCAGAACGGTAATGACTTCAGCAACAAAAAAAGCAAATAGAAACACGTTTTTAATTGAAAAAAAAAAATTGCATTTGCGTCGAACTGTTCAATGTTCCATTCTCTCGCCTGAAAAATTAATTTTTGATCACGAAACAATGCAGGCGTGCACCACCGCGCGTGGACAAGACTTCAACTAAGAGATCGAGGAGTCAGGGTCAGCCGCATCACGTGTTCAAGGTCACTTTCGGGATGATGGAGGACGTCACCCCCACCCCCGAGTCCAAAGTTAGAAAAACGCCTTGATCGATCGATTTTTTTTTTCAGAATACTCCTCTATACTCCTTTCCTCCTCCTCCTCCTCTCTTTCAGAAAAACTCAGTTTGGGTCCCCCCGAACACAGCGGGGGAGGATCATTTGTCACCATTAGTTGGGGTCGGCACGCGAGGAGTGAGACACTCCTGATTCTGGAAGAAGACATATCGTTAGTGTCTCGATTTCCTCGTAAACAAGCCTATTGATTGGTTAACGGTCTTTTTGAAGTTAAGTAAGGAGAGCCATGCAGCACTAGAATTTTTTCGTTTTGTTTCTGTTCGAAAATTCTGAGAACTTAAAAAACTTTTCAATCCACTAGAGCTTCACGAACTGGAAGCGTTCAAGCATTTTGACTTTTGTTTTGTCTCTAAAGAATTGTTACAAAGCTACCTTTACCTTCAGTGTGTTAAATAAACATCACCCATCAATATTGAACAAAATATTTTATTATAAATATATTGAACAAAAACAGTCCTGAAGAGGAGTCTTTCCCAGAAATCCTATGAAACAGTATCAGCCATAATTGGAAAGTTAAGAGTAATATGAATGATTTTAATTACACTTATCTGAGAAATTTAATTTTCGACGGGATTCAAATAAAACTAAATAGATTAGAATAATTTTACTATGGTAAATTCAAAAATAAAATATCCATAGCATTCTCTACTATACATATTTTTTTTACCATTGTGGAAAAAATTTTCTTAACAGAGAATCCTCACTTAAATTAAAAACTCCTCTTTCTGCGCTTAATATAAGAAATCATACTCACAGAATATATTAATAAAATTAAATTAATATGAAATATAGATGCAAAAATTAAAATAAGCAAAATAAACTTAGATTAATATCGTGTTTTTACTAGTAGTCTCGAAATTATGAAAATAGTACATAGTCCTATAGGTTTATGTTTTTATTAAATAATTAACAATAAATTCTAGCAATTCCGAGTATTAAGCTATCATATTTCAGAGTTATTAATCTGCATGTAATAGAAAAAATAAACACTTTACTAAACATAACATAAAAAGCTAAAAATCTTAAATCCATATTGAATTACGTAATTTCAAATAATATGAATGCAAAGCAATGTTTGACTGAAATATGAATTAAGAGGCAATTCTAACAAGGACAAACAGCTACAAATTTAACTATGAGCTTTAAGAAGATTGGGACAAAATGATTTTAATTAAAATAAGCTTACCAATAATAACAACGCACCCGATCGCATTCAAAGTAAAATTAGAATACCAAAACAAAAAACAAAAAAAATGTGTGGAGAGAAAGTCATAGTTCAAGTTTATTTTCCCTATTTTCCACTTACTCTTTCAAAGTAAAAAAAAAAAAAACTTTCTTTTATAGTATATTTGAAATTAAAAAAAAATCAAGTAATTTATACTTCTAATATTTGCCATGTGTTTTTCTTTCCTTCGTTAAAAATATTGAATGGGACACTAGAAAGTATTTTTTATTTTTTTATTTTCGACTTATATAAATTCAGTTTATTTCTCTGTTTTCAAAAATTTCCTTTCAAACGCACACTATTGTTCGTATTTCAAACGAAAGGCTCCTTTGAAATCTAGGATAAAAGCCACCGAAATAAATTTTTAAAAATATGCTTGTTTAGATAAACTATGCCTTACATATAGCAATGTTTTTCCCTCTCATGAAATACTATACATAAACCAGAAAATTGAAATTCAATGAAATACACAAAGCATGCAATTAAAAAGAAAATATCGCATTTCTGAAAGAGAAAATTCAATTTCAGTGGTTAAGAAATTGAGGTAAATAATGAGAAAAAATACCCTATTCAGAAGAAAAATTAATCTATTTGAAAATAATGAAAGTTTTGCACAGGCAATACAGAAAGTAAGAAAAAAAAAATCTTATTTTTAAATGTGAGAATTAAGATTATTTAAAGTTTAATTTCGGAAGTCTTAAGTCACAATGACTTCACTTATTGCAGATTATTATTTTTGAATGAAATCTGTTTTACGGTGATTTGAAAGTTACAGAATTTTCGATGATTGATGAGTAAAACAATTTGAAATATTTAAATATTTTTTTTTCTTCAGGAAAACATAAATTTTGAATTTCTCTTTCTCAATATAATAAAATATTATAGAATAATTATTACATACCCTATACAATATGCATTTATAAAATTATTTAATAATAAATTGATTTCTAAAACTTTTTTCAAAAACTGATATGAGTTTGTGTGTTTTAAAACATAAATCCAAAGGATGGAATCGAAATTTTTTTTACAATTCAAAGCTGTTTTATCCTAATTTACGTTTTGCTTTGATCCTGCAGTTTGAATTGTTCGTTTTCGAGTACAAGAAATAAAATTGTTTGCATATCAAGGCATATCAGTCTATATATTCAGCAATTCCAAAGTCTAATTTTGTTTTGTGTTAAATAAAATTTGTGAATATAATTAATAATTACTTTAGTTGAACAAATAGGAATAATAAGTGAGTTCATTCTACGAAAAACCAGCATTTTAATTTAATGTTATCCATCAAACAATTTTTTCTCTCCTTAAAACAATTTTAAAAAAAATACAGTGAAAACAGAGTTTAAAAAGCGAAAATATATTAACATTTTACCGCCTAAATCATTTATAAGTTGACATTCAGAAATACAAGAAAAAGACCTTTGACCAACCAGACTAGCTAACCTCTGTTACAGCTTCGTGAAAAATGAAAACTTAACATCAGCCATTACTTAAAATAAATCCCAAAACTTTTCCTCCAACAAATTTTCCAAAGAACACGACTCATCTCGCCCCGTCGAATATTAATAAAGTTAGCAAAAACCCTACCTTCTTCAACACCCTTCATTTTCTTTCTCTTACAAAAAAAAAAAAAAGTGAAGTTTGAACAAGGTGAAAGTTCCAAAGTGTTCGCGAAAAAAAGGGTTACACTGCTCGGCACGATGAAACTTAAAATAATAAAAAATAAGCAAAATCGTCACCATCTCTTAAGGAGCAAACGATTTTTTTACAATACCAAAAATCCCGGAGGATGTATCAGAGACCTCTTTGAGTTGTCACGTTCGAAAAACTTTTCAGACGATTATGGTTAGTACTTAAAAAGGGGTAGTGCAAAAAGAAAGAAAAAAATATTGAGGCCAACACTGCGGTCCTGCCCCTTGATCTACGGTTGTCAGTTGAGGTATTCAGAAATTTGCCAACACCCAGCGGAATTCTCAGGCACATCTTTCGCACCTTCCCTCTGTGTGTTGTTACCAATTGTATCTGTACTAATAATGACAAAGGGTTGGAATTAAATTGTAGAGAGGATATAACTATTCTTTTGAGGGAAGGCGTAAGAAAGAGAATGAACGAAAATTTAAAAAGAAATGTATGACGTTGAATACAATTGTTATATATGCTTTTCTTACATACGTAACAAATGCTAAATATATTCGGTTATAAATAATACATCATATGACGTGTTTAGAGGATTTTATTTGAATACAAAAGAACATACGAAAAAAATTAATATTCATAAAATACATTTCTTTTTCCTCAATTTAAAAATAGAATTTTGTTAAAAAAAACATTAAGAACATAATATAGTAAAAAATAACTCTTTCCTAATGTTTGGAGCGTTTAAAAAAATCACGCTAATAAAATGTAAAAAAGATCAACATAAAACGAAAGAAGTAATGCAAGATGACGGCGAAAAAGTAATGTAAGAAGAAAGAAAGACAAAAAAAAAATCTTTATTAACGTATTAAAAAAACTATAAAATTATATAATTACTTAAGGCGTTAAAAAAATCTTGAATAATAAAAAAAATTAGTTTCCTTTAATTAAAAAAAAACCCTTTTCTTTTTTTAAAGAATTGAATGATGGGACTTCCCAAAATTTTCTCAACAATATCCAAAATTGGGCTTGCCATGAAAAACTACTGGCTCGAGTTTGATATTTGTGATTGCTTCTATTAAAGTCCCACTAATAAGCAACACAAGGGTTATTGATGACGGATCTCGTAATTTTGAACAGCCATCAAGTGACGAGCAAGACATCCGAGCTCCAAACTTCCACACCACGCTATCGGACAAGGGACCTCGGCAAATTTACACGGCGTTTTTTTTTTTTCTTATTGGCAACCGGGCTGGAACGCACAACTCAACAAAACTGCCGACAGCGAGTCCGCGACAATGATCACTAGGCTACAGTGGCCACCACGAGTTTGAGAACCATATTATCTGGGCAGTATTAATTTTTATCCTTCAATTTTTAAATTGTAAGGTATTTCATTAATATTATTCTCCTTACAACACTTTTTACAGAAAAACAAAAAACAAAATCAGAAAATCATTTAATGGTTGCGTAATCGGCAGCGCACCAAGTGCTCAGTCTAATCAGCTTTACAGATTACGTCACTATGCGTTCTGGGTTCTTTTTTTTTATTACTATTTAATTTAGAATTTTCTAGAGTTGACAAACTTAATCTCCGAATTCTTATTGAGCTTAAATATGTCTAACAAATTAAACATTCTCATATTAAAACAAAAAACTCAATTATTTACAACTCGTTTTTAAAGATATATTTATAATATTCTAAGTGAAAAATATTTGGCAATAAGCTTTTAAGTCATCACTTAAAATTCATTTTAATACAGTTATTCATTTAATACAGTAGTGATTAATTTAATACATCATTTAGTGATACATTCTTGTAGCCATGTCTTGGCATTAATATATAGGTTGATGAATTCTCTGGGACACATGAGCCTTCCAGCTCTAAATCTCCGTATCTGAAAAGACTGTTCTAGCTTTGCTGTAGCCTGTACCTTGCCCATGGCTATTATTTAATCAGGAAAAAATTAACTTTTAATACTCAGAATTTTTAAATAAAAAATAAAAAGAAGTTTACCGGAGATTTAAAAAATTGAATCAGTATTGAAGCTGTGTTTGAGTCTATAAAAGCAAGTATGCCATCGGCTGCTTGGAGGGAAAGTGGGGAGCAACATATTAAAACCGTATTCCTACTAAAATAACATCAGACACTCCCACCTGAAAGTTTCAACCAACAGAAATACACTGCAGTTCTTCGTATTAAGCGAAATTTGACATCTCTCGTATCACGTGATCTGCAATAAACACTATTACCCAGAAAGTAGTTAAAAGCCAAATTTTTAGTGTGGTGGATCTTCCAACCCCTCCGTAAAATAGCCCCTTTAGACTTAATGACATGCCATCAGATTTGAAAGAGAGCAAGCCAAACACTCGAGAATGTTTCCCCATCGCATCATTTATGATCCACATGGACGTACTTCTCAGTTCTGACGGCATGTGATTAGACCATCTGAGGCTATCTTAAGATGAAAGACCACACACAAACAGAAGAGATCCGAATATCCAAAACTATTTATTCTTTGCGAAAAAAATTTCATACTTTCAACCTGCTACGAATCCAGCTCCCCATTCAATATATGGGAATGTTAGTTGCTGTGGTATCCAGACCAAATCTTTTCGATTATAGAATGGTTGAAGCAGTGTATTGCTAATTTCATTCTTAACAAGTTCTTAAAACTTTATTTTTATAAAGACACAAACAATTTATCTATAATACCATTGTTAGTTCCTGACAAAAATGCGCAATTGTCACTAAAATATTTTTATGAACATATCCTTCAGCCTTCGCATTGAAAATGGATTCAAGTTCGTTTTATTCCATATCACACAACACATATAAAGAAAACGTTTGACGCTGCTGTCGTGAAAGATGGTCAGTACCTAGTAGCATGATATTGAAAGTAAAAAACTTTCTTAAAGAAAGATTGTTTAATGAAGAAACTTTTTTTTTTCGAAAATATTTAGTCAATTTTTTTTCTCACAAGAAGGACAATACTTCTCTAGAGAACTGCTCAACTATTATGTGAAGTGAAAAACGTTATTTTTTTTCCTTCTTTTTTTTTTCTCTTAAGATTAATCATAAGAATTAAGATTATTCTCATTCCCTTCAAAAATAATTCGATTAAATATTTCTTCCGATTATTCATCAAATTATTGTTTGAATCATTAAACTCTCACCTTTATGCACTGTATTTAAATATTTTAAGCAATGATTCGATATATAAAAAGAATTAGATTACTTTAAACTGTAATTGTTTTTATGCAAGAGATTCGTAATTCAGATTTATGTTACAACTAACAATTTATCAACCTGTTTCAAATAGTTTGCTTTTTTATGTCAACTCATCTTTTACAAGTACCACCCGCACGATTCTGAACATTGACTTATACATCTGCCACCTCCTTTGACAAACTATCTGACGACGCCCACGGTGGCAAAACATCCACATGCGACAAGTGTCAGAAAGTATGCGGATGACCTTAAACCCCCCTTCCCCCTGTCTGAAGGCTATCGGAATGAGACAGTTTCCAATTAGTTTTCCATTTCATTTGGAAGTGCACCAACTAAGGCAAGAATTAAAATACCGACTACATATCTCAAACTCGAGGCACACTGCGGGAGATCGCTGATGCGAAAGAACATGACAAAATACCACTGCAATTACCATCCAGCTTCTCACCGGGATGTCATCTCCAGAACTTTCTAACGAGAGGAACCCTCATCGAGATTTGCATATTGGAAAGAAAGGCGTCTCAGTTATAGGGCGTGAAATAAATTACCCAATTCATGCACGATGAAACTAACCTTGACTAGATGCAAGACTCGCACTGTGAGGAGTGGTATTGAATGTGATGTTTTTGAGGGGTTTGGAGAAAGGTCGCTTCATGGCTTGTAGAGTGATGACCACGATGAAAATGAGGATGTTGTCATGTCGGACGCGATAGATGTGCAGTTTTTAATCTTTATGGTAACCAGTTATTATTATACATTTTTTTTCCTCGTAGAGAGGGCTAAGTTCACTTCTTTTGTTTTATGCTAATTTTTCATTGCGAAGAAATTTCAAAGAGTAATATGCTGAGAAATGCGATACCGGGAAAGGAGCTGAAAAAGCAATTTGGTTTTACAAAAACAAATGATTTTCATTAATGAAAAAGCGTGGAATGTTTGCATAATTTATGCGTGGGTGTTTCGCTACTTTCTATTCAACTACACACTTCTTATCGCTCCTGTACAAATTGCAATACACTTCTAATATATCTTTTGTCAATGAAACATATGAACCGGCGTGAGTGACAGTAGAGGTTTAAGACACAAGAATCAAATCTGGTCAAGCATTTATTTAAAATATGATAAATGATTTGCTAAAAAAAAGCACATAAATAAAATGATAAATACAAAAACAATGACTGATAAAATACATTACAAAGTGTCAGGGTTAAAATCTTAAATATTACGTACAAATCCAGTCCTAATTTTCTATAAAGCTACGCAGCATTAAAAATCCTGCTAAGCAAAGATGTGACGAGGAAAATAACAATAAGCTTAGCGCTTTATTTTTTTACGAGATCCAGGTGTTCATCTTTAACAGAGATCCAGATGAATCCCGAAAGGAATTTTCCTTAGACAATATAATGATTTTAACTTTGTTGATTTTCCTATACCCTTGTCTAGTACAAGAAATTTTTCCCTAGTAATTAGGTCGGTTATGAAGTTTACGATATCGCAAATATAAGCTAAATAATTCGTTATTAACATTTACTGATTATGATTCCAAACGGAAGCTATTTTACGCTGTAGTGATTTTTCTTTTGCGACAACTTTCAATTCTGTATTTGATTTTCGTGTGGAATAATTTGAAATAGCTCCACGGAGCACCTATGTTCTACGGATCACGGATTGAGAACCACGGGTATGATGAGATGAATTGAAATGAGGACGCTCTCGGAAATACTGCGTTTGGACCCAGTGGTTGACAGTAAAAGCAATAAACGGAGTCTGAATTTACATTTAAAATTTGTGAGAATATCCAACGCATCTCATTTTTCCAATTAAGTGGGTCAACTTGAGAGGGATATTTTTGCGATTGTGTACTGATTATATTATTCTCATTCAGTAAAAGCTGCTATCCCTCTCAAATTGACAGTTATAAATATTTTACAGAATAGAACGTTCAAGTTCTGAACTTAATTTCTTGCAAGTCTCAAAGAAATGAAAACGTTTCTGAGAAATGTATCGTAAGAAATCCGAAGGTAATCTATAAATTAACATTACTTATTCAAAGATATGTTTGGATACCATTCATAGTTCCTGAGCTATCTTAAATTAAAATATTGAACTCCCTTCCCTAAGTCGCTTCCCTCTCACAGGAATTACCTTCTATGCGTAAGTAATGAAATTTACGAATCTCTGAGTGACAAATGGAACTTTTCTTTCTCTCATAAACGGATTGATTGACTAATTATTAAAGTTACACTTATATATGGAACCCACGATTCGAAGAAAACAATGGTGGCAGCGAGCTCGCGACAATGACCCCTAAACTACTTTCTCCCATAGGATTTCAATCTTAGCAGTTTACGTAAACACGGTAAAAGCGTCAATGAGGTGCCGTAGCGGTCATTTCGTATGTTTGCCCTCTTCCTTGTCAACCAATACTTACCATTCCCCCCTCCTTTTATCTTCATCTGAATTACATATGCATATTTGTAAAAATTAAATTACATCATAAACTTGGTTAATAGTAAACCCAGAAGTACTCTGCTGGTATCTAAATCAAATGTGGCCCTTGCGCAAATAAAATCAACCAATCAAACCTAAAAAAAAACCTTTTGAACATTTGCTCAGTTTTCAATAATATTTCCCCCCCCCAAATAGGTGTGAACCAATGCCGTAAGAAGACCTCCATCACTTCAACCATTTACAACCGGATTTGCCAATCGCAATTGATCTTAAACAATAGTAAATTTACCATGAAGTATTTCTGGTTTAAGGATAATTTAACAAAAACAAATATTTTATATAAAAGGAAGGTTTATATTTACTGAATCTTGCTTTTTCACGGAGAAATGGATGCGCTCATCCGCCTCCCCCCCCTTGCTGTTTAATTCTCAAGCAATATCAAAGGTATTCAAGCGTTTATTTATATTCACAATCTATGAATGCCAGAAACAAGAATAAAATATTTCATTTAAGGGTCATACCAGTTTGTAATAGCAAAGCGACATATGTATGTCGGAAAAGGCGAAGATACGAGTTGTTTATTCTTAACATAGCTCCGAAACTAGTTTCTAAATTTTCTTCTTTCTTGCACAAATCTTTTGAAAGTCTTCTCCAAAATTTCGAGTTTTTACCTCAATTCATCAATGTTAGAGAAAACCTGGAGATCGTTGAAGTAAACAACCTCTGTTGTTTGGGTTATGAATACGAAAAAAAAAAGGGTTTTTTTAGAGAGAGAGAGAAACAGAGTGAAAAAAAAACTACCACAAAGCCGTTCTAGAAAAAGAAAGAAAATATTTTGCCTGAGCTGCTAATTTTCAGTGTGTTGAACCTACTTTTAACAAAAAGGACAGAACAAGATTGAAATACGGAGAAAAATAAAACAATTACAAAAGTTCAAAAAAAAAAATATTCCACTATTATAAATACACGCAGGGTTCCCAAGACAACTTTGAGAGTCATAATTATCCAGTGGCGTGGAAACGTACCGAAATTGTTTGTTTACATAATCGAAACTTTAAATGGAATGTTTCGTTTTAATAAATATTGAATATTTTGTTATTTTCATTCGGAACGTTTAATTTCCCATTTCCAGTTTCATCCAATTAAAAATGATACGCGTGTATAAATCAAAATAATAAGAATAATAAATACCAAAATAGAATGTTCTACAAAATTTCAGCACCCAAAAATACCTCAGCATCAAAAGTTGGAACTGTTTTACATTGATAGGTTACATATAATTAATAATATAATAATTAATTATTCTTGAGTATGATAAAAATCCAATTCTATTCAATATACAATTTCCAAATTCAACAAACTTTTAGTTTAATAAAACTCAAAAACTTACACGACTTCATAAAAAACTATAATTCAAATATCAGAAACTTTTTTTAATGGTAAAACCAAACTTTCGAGAATATTACCTCCAAATAAGTACTACACGATGCTTTGAGAGAATTTTGAATAAATTGTGTACCACATAAAAAAAATCAAACAAAAAAGTCACAAAAAGGACATGGAATTTTATACTCATGTATGACAATTAAAAAAAAAGGAAAATAATTAAAAAAAAAACATATGCTTAAAAACGAACAATGTTTTCACACTACATAATTTCATGAGGAATAGTTAGAAATACGTTTAGACAAACTTGAAAAATTAACATTTGTTTTTATACGTATACAACATTTTTTATATATATTTATTTTATGTACCAACAATAACACCGTAATAAAGAACCTTATTATGGAAAAGTTAGAAACGAATCAAGCTCAGAAAGAATATTTTCCTAGCAGAAAAATTGCACAGGAACACGTAATTACTTCTTAATAAATATGTAAAAAAAAAACATTTTCAAATAAAAATATTTTTAATAAACATTATAATTTTGAATAATGACAGCAATTGGAAATAACCAAAAAAATTTAAAAGATATCACCAAGAAAATCAAAAAGACTTCTTCACGTTAATACGGCGATGGTTAAGCAAACACTTTAACCTCCTAAGAGCACTGACCAAATATAATGAGGAAACATGATAAACATCATTTCAAATTAATTTGAAACAAAAATCACTGAAATAGGCAAGCAAAAAAATTATTCATAACAAGAGAATTCATTTTAACTAGAAAAAGAAGTCCATCACAGAACAATTAGAATACCTTTGGGAATTATAGAATTTCAAAACCGTCGACCAACGTATAAACTTATCCGAACTCCGTTTTAATTTTTTTTTTTTAAATTTGCATGTTTGTCGTCAACTTTGGAATTCTCTAAAATGGAAAACATCATTACATGACAAAGATTTTGTTTAAAAAAAATAATAAAATCTTGAAATAAACAAGTTAAGCATTTTTGATGATAATGATATAAAATTTGTCAGAAGAGATTGGAGAGTCAAAAAAGAAAAAGGTTGAAGGCATCATGAAGTTTGTGAGATTGAGGTATTCGCGATTTTCTCTTCACTAACCTCGGGGCTGTATAGTAACTAGAATTGCATAAAAAGGAACGCGATTAACTAAATTAGATGAAGAAAATAAGAGCAGTGAACTGAATTAGAAATAGTGATATGTAAGTAAAACAGAATTGAAAGATATAAGAGTATAACAGAGAATAATGATAGGTTGATAAATATATGTAAGTTGCATTAAAGCATCCTAGTTAATCTTACGGATTGAAAAGAATCTTAGTTACAGTACTCGATAAGAATTTTCATTTCGCGGGAAGCTTTTGAATCAAAACGAGTGATTTGGTAAGCTAAGATTTTAGTATTAGATCATAATCTAGGATTAAAACAAGTTAAGTGGGACTCGAGAGACAGCGACCTCGTCTATTTTTTAGCGGTAAATACAGTATTTTGTCTTGTTCTTCTGTATCTTCAATTGGAGTCCAGTTATTATTGACTATTTAATTAAGACTAAAGCCTGGCGGTAGAATTAAATAATGAAGGGTTGATGCCACTAGAGTCCTCTAACCGAAATGAATAAAACTGATAACTTTGACTGGTAGATGATGCTTAATATTATTAGATGATATTGGAATAATTCCTAATACAGTCGTAAAATTACAAACTAATGTCTTTTTTTAAAGTAATTATTAAATTTCAAAACGGTATCTAAGCGACAATAATACTACACATAGATTCAAATCAGCTTATAAATTATTTCTACATCAAGGATTGTTTTTAGTACTGGTTCTCTCAAAAAGAATAATCACCGATGTCAATCATAACAATATTATAAGAAAGATAAAATCTCCAGTGGAAGAATTCCCAAAAAAGACATATTTTAAAAACGTCTTACAAATAGTTTATCGGTGAATTCTTATGAAAGAACATTAGTAATTAGTGACTTTTTTTTTAATTAATCCCAGTTTCTCTTCTTTGAAAAACAATTGCCTTTTTATTCAAAATAAGTAAGAATCATCGAACCCGACTATTTTTATTCTTTAATAATATTCTCGATTTGATATAAAATTCATCATTTATAGTCAAAAATATTCGGTTACAGTTATCTAATTCTTCAGATCTCAAAATGTATATACTAAACGTATTCAAACATATTAAATAATTATTAGCATTTCATTAGCCCTACTTAATTTAAGGCACTTACAAATACTAACACCCACATATTAAATAGAAAGTTAAAAATAAAATTCCTGACTTTCACTTCCGACTGGAAATGAACATTTTTGTGGTTGTTAGTAGCTGCCGGTAAGGACAAAATCGTGATGTCCCGCTGAAAATACCTCAGGGTCTGAGTCAATCCTACAAATTCTGGCAAAGCACACCTGCCCGGAAAGGCAATAATTGTTCTTTCCTCGATGTTTTCTGTTACAGAAACACCTGTTTAGGTTCGAAACTTCCTGATCGAAAAAGAAATAATAGAACAGAATGAAGCGTGAACGACCGAACAACATTCCATGGCACACGTTCTTTATTTTCTTTAGCCGTTGATTCGGTTAAATTGATATGACAGTAGTAACGGAACATAAATATTTTTTACTTATCCAAAAAATTATAAACAAAAATTACGATGAAAAAAAGTAGACGATGAGAAGACGGATTTAAATATACACTAACATCACAGTAATACATAAATTATCTCTCCAAGTTTACGAAATATTATAAATGAACGTTAAACACAATATTATTTATAGAAAACAATTTCCAACCAAAAACATTATATGGGGCAAAGCAAATGAATCCACAAAAGGAATCAGTAAACAACACAAAAACAGTAAGAAAACAGAGTTACTTAAAAATATTTTAAACAAAACTAATATAGTAGAAGTCATTAAAAACAGTTAATATCGTATTCTAGAAAGAAAAAAAGTAATAATTAGGATAACTCGCTACTAAATTTGAGAAGCCTGTTTCACCAAAAATGGTAAACAAAACGATTGTTTTAAAGAAATTGTTTTGTTCAGTTACATTTCACATAAACATGAATGTAATAAAATTTCGGGCCTTGGAAATAGGTAAAATAAATAATAATAATAAAAAAAAAGCTATAAGTAAAAAAAATAATTACCTTTTTTTATTTAAAGATGGACTAAAAAGGTATAAAAATATTTTTTTTAAAATGTAAAATAATATATAATTTATAAGAGCTTGAGGTGCTTGATTTAAATATATAGGTAAATACCGATAATAAATATTTATAAATTATATGATATTTACATAAAAAAATATTTTTATACCTTTTAGTCCATCTTTTTAAATAACAGATTAAAAAATTTTCGCTAAAAATCTCTTTTTAGTCTGAAAATTTAAAACTAAAAAGCTATTACACGATTTATACGTGTACGCAAAATTTCAGTTTAATTGGATAATAGCCAGTTTAATTGCTAAAACCCCATAAGCGGAACGCCCAAGGCCAGGGTCCCCTAAGCACGCCACTGCTTGAGCAAACAGTAGTAAAGAATTGCAATCGGTTTTGGTTTTGTTAACGTCGCACTTCGAAGAAACACGAGGGCTGTTGGCGACGAACCTCGTAAATTTGAACCTGGGTCAAGTGACGAAGACGACACCTGATTTGGTACGTCCTGCTCCAAACATCCACAATATTCCAACAGGAGGACTCGGGTTCGGTTTGGTTTAATTATCGTAGCACTAGAAGCAACACGAAGGTTATTGACGACAGACCTCGTAATTTTGAACCTCGGTCAAATGACAAGGACACCTGAGCTGGCACCCTCTCTCCTAACTTCCACACCATGGCAACGGGAGGGGGACTTCGGGCCCCGAGAGATAACGTACATCAGCCCCGGCTACACAGTGGGTCTTTAGCGGCCGAGATTCGAACCCACGACTCAACGAAAACCGCCGGCCACTGATCCGATATCATGACAACAAGGCTTCCACGGCCACCAGGAGGACTCAGGACCTTGACAGATTTAACCTGTAACAGCCCCGCTACATGGCGTGTCTTCAGAGGCATGAAGGCTCACACCCACGACTCGACAGTAACAATGCCGAGTTCCCAGTGTGTATAGTAGCCGAGAGTCTGCGGCTACTATATACATAGGGAACAGCATACATTGATAACGATGGCATTGATAAAAATAGGGTTTTGAATTCTGAATTCTCCATTCATGAAATTCTCAGAGAGCTGCAGGGGCTGTACCCCTATATTGATTGATCCTTAATTTAAGTCGCTCTTGGAAGTGGCACAAGATGATATTGGCAACGAACCTCGAAATTTTTAATAAAGATTAAGTGAAAAGGACGACACCTTCATTGACGCGCCGTGGCAACGTTAGGACTTCAAGCCTCGACTGATTCAATGTGAATCAATTCCGGTATGTGACGGAAAAGATGCATAAACTCGCGTCCGTGACTGCTCGACTACCGCGGTCGTTCACCACTACTACGAGCAGACTCTCTTCGCAAAAGTTGGAAAATAAGACCCAATTTTCTTCACAAATTAACGAAAATGTGCTTCGACATTATATTCACATTTAATTATTTTACTAACACACGAAGTGCAAGAGATTTTAATACTTTGTTCAGTTTTGTAAATGTATCAATATATCCGTTTATTATTATTATTACTATCATTATCACATTTAGTCTTTACATTAAAACCACATGGGTACATAACTTCATGCATCTTTATAAAAATTAGAAAACACAGCAAGAACAGACTTATATAATAATTATAAGCATAGAAGCTGCTATAGATATCGGAGACCTTTTCTAAAATAAGTGTTTTGAATTTGAATTTCATGTATCTTAGTATCTTGTAGAGTATATTGAAATGTGTGTGGTGGCGCTGTGAGCACTGAAATTTTTTGTTATCTTCCTTTCCCTGGTTAAAATATGACTTGATGCTCTCCCGGCTTGCTGACCCGGTAGAGTCATAGAATAAAAAAAAAATTACCTGAACCCCCAGAGTGCGATTTCTTTTATATCTATACCCACAAAAAACAGCATTAACACAATATAATAAATGAATAAATAATATTATTAATAATATAATAATAACAAGTACTCTTTCTGAAAAGTTTTGGGCGCGTCCAGACGCAAGCCTCCTGAAGCTCCTCGCCTACGCTCCCGGAAGCGCTCTTTTAAAAACAAAAATTCAGCAAGATGATGACAAGTTCAAACGCTTTAATATAACCTTAACATATGCAAAAGATAACAGGAGTGTTATTTTTTCATACTTAAAAACCATTTTGTTAAATGTTCGAGAATTATTTTTATAGAGTATAATTACTAAAATCATCCTTATTAAAATGAATATATATAAATGGAGGATGACCCGGAAAAGTGGATAATTCTTTTGAAGTTGAGATTTCTTATATATTAATTGAACAACTGGAAAATTTTAATATCTAACTGGATTAAACATGCTTAATCTTTAAAATGAATGTCAGTAAACAATCTTTTATTGGATTACTCACTTTTTGTTCATTTATGTTTTCTTATTTCTCACAAACGTTTCTTCAAAAAAAAAAAAAAAAAAAAGCTATCAATATGTCGTTTTCATTAATCTGACTACTACTAGTGAATATTTGACTAGTAAATAAAAATTCATCTAGTTTCCATGAATATCATTTAAAGATGTTTGATAATAATATTGATAAAATTAAAATTTTCAAATTTTGATAGAATGCGCGAGAGATGTTTCAACTATTTCCAAATCCCAATTACGAATTCAACTTAAAAATAGTTTTTCGGATGCTCAATAAAAAAAAAAATTCAGAATCTTGGATATCAAAAAAAAAAAAAAAAAAACCTTCAACATTTTTTTCTAAAATAATTGTTAAGCTCTTCGGTGCGCACATAAATAAAATTGCATACCTTTCAAAATGAAAATTAAAACACGGAAGCTCATTTAAAAATCTTAGCAATGTTATTTATTTATATTTCTTATTTTTAAGTCATCCCTACTTTATAATTAATTTTTTCTACGTGTTTTCTTAAACAATGATTCTTTGTGGACGGGACACATAATTTTCGGCACGCAATTATAATGTTATTGTTTTGAGTTCCTGCATGTTATGAACTTTAAGGCTAGCTGACAAATGTGAATACATATCCAGTATAAACAGAACTGTGTGAGTTCATTCGCAAGTTAAGCGTGCGAAAGCATGTTTGAAATTGCTTTGCAAAAACATGAAGAATACATTAAAATAACAATGTTGTATTCAATTAAAGAGGTAAACTGTTTCTACAAAATTCTGTAAGAGTTTCAAACAAGCATTCGCATCGAATGTTAGTGATTTCGCAAGTATTTTTGCACTCTATTAGAATATTATTATTATTATTATTTTCAAAAAAAAAAAAAAATGCTGCAAACAAATACATTGACCTCATTTAATACGTAGGATGTGTTTTTAAACGACTGAGGGCTGAAAGAAACAACGTCCAAAGACGTCATTTTAACACGTAGTCAATAGAGAAAGGGGATTGATTGATTGTTTATTAACGTCGCCTATAGAAGCAGCATGAGGTCCATTGGAGATGGACCTCGTAATTTTGAGTCTCGGTCACGTAACAAGGACGCCATAAGAGCTCATACCTCCCACTCCAAGCTTCGACGCCACGCCAACGGAATGACTCGGGACCTCGATCAGATTTAATATGCATTATCTCCACTACACGGCGCGTCTTCAGTGGCATCTGAGCTCAAACCCAAAGATGGAAATAACACCGGCCTTGAGTTCACAGCCATGAGCACTAAGCACATAGAAACATATTTCGAGAGACCAATCCCCCGCTCCGCACATGGTGATCTACGGGTAGGCACATAAGGATAGGGGAACATCGGTTAAGGTGAGGAATAGGGTGTCCCCTAGGCGATTGGCAACGAAACTTCCTAGATATGTCGCCAAATGTGCGTGACTTAAGTATTGAGTTTCTTTAGGGTTACCATAACCTAAATCGCCACGCTTAAATCATTATCGCTCCCAAAAGTCGCCAATCGCCTAGGGGACATCCTATTCTCGACTTTAATCGGAGCACACGACCAAAAGTAAACAAATTTTACTTAAATTTGAAATTATTTCAAGATTAATTGTTACATAATATTATATATGCTAAATAAACATATAAATGCAAAACATTCATATAAAGTTCATTTTTGTAAAATAATTTTGTATTTCAAAATTGTCTCTCTCTCACGACTTTTTGTGATGTAGTTATCCAGTGTCATTTGTCGCTCATTCATTTTTCTCTTGATAAGCAAATGTCGGAAAGCAGGAGATCGGATCCAAACCCCCTTGCCTTGCCTGTGCACTGCTTTCAAAATCTGGACCATTCGCTATCAACGATTTCAATTGTCGTTACCAAACTTTTACTAAGGAAGTCTACAGAAAATGTTATGGAGTTTTCGTTTTCAGAATCAATATTTTCAAGTTCTACGCGAATTCCCAGTTCATGAAGGTCATCGTTGGTAAGGTTTTCACCCAAAAACTGCAGTAACTCTTCAATATCCTGTTGTGTGTGTGTGATCGATATCTCCTAATCCAAAATACTGATCTCGCTGACAATGAATGAGTCTCTTCGTTGATATATAATGCTAGGATACTTCCGACGATACCTTCTTAAATATTCCATTCACTCTCTCCATAAGTTCTTTCTTGTCAAGTGAGGTACAGTAAAGCCAAATTAAATCGGATTAATTGGGATCACATCTGGTTCGAGATATCGAAAATCCGGGTTAACAGACGAAAGAGAAGTAAAATAAAAATAAAAACACTCAGAATTATCTTTATATTGAACAAATGGTGTGTGAATCATGTTTACACAAGATGAAGATATCTACTTTGTGAACAACAAAAGTGCTTTATTGCATTTTCTATTTAGACAGCTTAACTCGATTAGTCATTGGTGATAAGAAGTGTAAATAGGGTTTTGTTGACTCCACATAGAAAAATTTGTTAAATCCCCTCACACATCCCCACACTCTTTGCTTTTCCTACATTCTGAGCTGTTAAAATATTCTTTTAAAACGCATAGATTAAACAAGTGAATATTACGGAAATTTACCAGATCGCTTCTCAATTTATTTTTAAATTTTTTTTTTCTTCTTTCTGACCGATTTCAGTTACAGGTGTCCAACTTAATGAGGTTCTACTGCATTCTCTACTGTATTCTGCCTGTAGCCCTCTGCCTCAAAATAGCATAATTAATTCTTCCATTTCGTCAACTGTTCCATCACTGTTGAAACAAGGAAAATATGCTTTGAAATTTCACTCACTTATCTATCGGAAACCGTTTCCAGCTGCATACTAATTTCTAACAAAAGAACGGGGGAGGGGAAGTCATGTGGGCCGCACTATAAGTAATAACGGTGGTAATTTCTTCTTTTTCATTAATTTATCTTCGTATATAGCAGGAGTACTATTCCTTACTATTTGAATCTTAGTGCTTATGTAGTTCACAGCGACGTTTATTGTAATATAGCTATGGTATATTAAAACAATCTCAACAAAAATATTACATTTCCGAATTTTCTTGGATCTATCGTTGATCGACAGTATATATATTCCAAGTATAAAGCATGAAATTCGACAGTATGAAGTATAGTTTCAATTAAAACATACTTTATACATAAACCCAAAATAGACGAGTGATGGAAACACAAAATAGTTTTTAAAAAATAAAATCAATATTTTTCTTCAAAATTAAAGTAGCAGATTCAAAAAAACTTCACACATTAATAAGCCTCGAGAAAATAAATTGTTCTTGTTTTGTTAAAGCGGAATGTTTAATATTAGACACACAAATTAAGGCAATAAAAGACTAATGACATTATTTTTATTATTGGTTGCCAAAATATTCACTATTACTGGTAGAAAAAACACTACGTCGATTCAACACGAGAAGTAACAGTTCATCGGCTATAAGTTGTGAGTCCGTTATCAGTAATTTAATACAATTAGAAATTTAAAAAGTTATGCAACAATATTCTTAGTAAAACTTTGATCACATGGCTTTCTGTATGTCGGCCCGCTAAGATATTTATTGCGGGTCGCATGTGACCCGCAGGAATCAAGTTTGACATGTTTCTTGTACAGTTATCTTTCTATTTATGGACCTGATTGATTCCACGAGAACACCGCAAAAATTTAAATAATATTTTAACGTAAAAATCCGTATTCCCTTCACAAATATATATTTACCTCTTATTGAGGTACTATAATTTAATTAAGTGGCTTTTTAAAAATTTGCACATAACAAACAGTCTTTGAATAATTATCCTTACTGTAGTTATTTCAGAATATTTCACATAATGCATCGTTGTGACATCCGGGCTCTATCAGCATAAGTGCGTTAATCTGTACAAATAGAGAAGTTATCGTATGTTTCATGATATTTTTAAGCTCAAATACTGTATCTGTTTCTTAAAAAAAATTTAAATTTAAGTAATGTTTATGGACTTAGATTCTTGGACTTTTTATGTTTCCTTTTTCATACATTATCAATAAAAATTTGTGAACAATTTAATTAAATACATGTTAAATTTAAAATAAACATGAAATATATGATCATACAGGTCCGTATAAACTACATTTATAATTTAAATATAATAAATTAATGCATTTAATAAGAATGTCCACTAGACATTAACTACTACTGTATGTTGTAGGATTTAATCCTTATATATAAAAAATCCACACATATTATAGTAAATGATCTAAATACTTCCTAGCTTCACCTTCATGAAATCATTTCACAGCTCCAGATGAATAATCCAAAAACAGGAGTAGATCTATCTTAATAACTGATCAACAATAAATACCCCCTTCATAATTTATTATTTAAAGAAGCACCCTAAAGTCTCCAAGATTTCCGTAACATTCCAGAAAGGTGTGTCAGAAAAAAACTGGAATCGCACCAGGCACTAGCGTATTAGCGGTATTTTTTATAACCAATTAAAACCGGTTTTATGATGTACCGATGCACCATCAACTTTTTCTTCTCTCTTTTATAATTGGTTTGATGGGTAGTGTACCATATTATGTACTTCTTTAGAGAAGACCGAAAATTGGTCCAGTAATTCATGCTTTGTTGACACTTTTATATAGGGGAGAACGAGACAACGTTACCGCCTTGTTTTGAATTTTTTTCTCTTCCTTACACATGCGGCCTGAAGTTGGTTAGAGTATCTGTTTTGTTCGTTCGTATTGTGGTATTTGAGTTTAAGCAGTTCTTATCACATAAAGATAGACTTATGAACTATTACATCAAATGAAGAAATAACTTAAAAGTTTGACTCGAATCGATTACAAACAAAGAAAGAATGATAAGAGAACAGTTCTTATTTTTAAGGATAGTAAATAACATCCAATTAATTGACAGATACTTTTGATTGATAGAAACATTTACGAAAACTATCACGTCGAAATACATTGTCAAATTAATTTTGGAAAATTACAAATGTCAACCACAACTTTAAGAACCATCCAAAAAAGAACAAAAATATTAACACAATACATAATTCAAATGGTATTTTAGTTATTTAAAGGAAAAGGAAGGGGGGGGGAAGCTGAACTTAAAAAAATCCAGTTTTGATTCACAATGTATAAATATTGAGCAGAGATAATTTTTTTAAATTTAAACTCCGATAAACATTGACATTACGTTAATTTAAATAGTATCACAGTTCGCGGAAAAAATTAGTTAATAATTTTTTAGATAAATTTCAATTAATCTGTTATAATCAAGATGATTTACATTTGACAATTAAATATTTTGTGACAATTATATCATAAAAATTTAAAATATTAAATACTTAAAAAATGCATTTGATAGACAAAGAGATGAACATTTTTGGGATGAATGTTAGAATTTGATTTTATAATCATTTCGCTAATACGATCAATAATCAGTTTGCAAAAACGATCAGAAATTTTCTAAAATAAGCCCAAAATGGGTGTCTTATTTTCTGAAACAAAACGAATTATTCCAGTCAACTTATAACCCACGATAATTTTTTTATTCCTAGTGATATCCGAACAATATACTACAAATATCAACATTATAGCGATTAATTTAAAACTCGGGAAGACACCATTCAACATTCTCAACGAGCTAGAAAGGAAGATAATAACTGTAAAGTATCGATGCAAATCGAATGGTTAATATGTTGGCATTTGAGATGAAAAATAAAAGATTATATAGTTATATATATAAACTGGGCTGTTTGTAGAAAAATGCAACACCATGAAGGAATCATCAGAATCAAATGAAATTCGCAGCAAATGCCTATAGGATATTATGCAAATTAATAAAGTTTCAGAGCTTCATCAAGAGGCGAGGCGGCGCGCTCTGAATTGATGCTGAAAGCGTATAAATAAAGTGCTGTAGCGGGACGTTGAAAAGTCTATGATTATTTGTTAGTGGCAACGTTTAGTGAGCCTGAGTATGCCTCCAATGACGGAAGAAGAAATTCAAGCAACTTACGGAGTTTGAACGAGGAGGATAATCGGCCTTCGGGAGAGAAGGAGGTGCGTGATTTTCCTATCGCGGCCAGTTGTATGCAGCGGAACAGTTCCACAGTGATACGCGAGTTTGTGCTATGGACCGACGAGCACCGAACAAATTGAAAACAGGCACTGGACGACAGAAGAGACGTCAGAGCGCGATGATCGACACCTGTTCGGGCATGGCGGTGAATGATCGCACAGCTTCCAGGCAGCTGGCAGCACGTTGGTCTACTGCTACAGGTGTACAATTGTCGGCTTCTGGTCAATTCGTTGTCGCCGTCTGCTGCGCCGTGGATTGCGTGCGTAAGGGTGCTCTTACAGGATCTCTACGGCGAATCATCGACGGCTGCGTCGGTGGCAGTGGGCTCTGAGCACAGACAGGCGAGCCGATTGGCAACTTTCAAGTTGTCTTTTCAGATGAATCGCTTCAATTTGTGGACCCATGATGGCTGTGTTCGTGTTAGACGTTATGCCTATCAACGCTGCCTTCCTGAGTGTATTATTGAACGACATGAAGTCGAACACCCGAGTTATGGTTATTCAGGTGCGATTTCGTATCATGGACGATCCAATTTGCCAATGAATTGAGGTAATCTCGCACAGGTACGTCTCGTGAAGTGCTACAGCCCGAAGTCGTTCCTTCCTTCCCAGCATCCCTGAGCTATCTTTCAGCAGGATAATGCACGCCTACATGTTGCGCGGACTGTTCGAGACTTCTGTTCAGCACAACGCATGCAACTCTTCCTGGCCAGTATTCACCGATATGTCGCCTATTGAGCACGTGTGTGGATATGGTTGATGGTCTCGTCGTGGATCCATGTCCTGCAGTTTCCAAAGACGCATTTTTGGCTAAAAGTATGCTGCTGATATGGAATTCTCTTCCTCAAGCAGATATTCAACATCTGTTTGATCATGCCACGTCGTATAGCAGCACCATTAGCGCATGGTGGCTGCACCAAATAATTGATTTCGGACGCTTAATTTGTTTCTTTGTTTCACCTAATTTATTTGTATCAGTACAAGTCGTTTCTGCATTAAATTTCATTTGATTCTGATGATTCTTTCATGGTGTTGCATTTTCTACAAACAGCAGTATATATATTACGCCTTATCTTAAATTTATTAGTAAACGAGCTTTTTCTAATAGATGTTATAAAATAAGTACGTTTCCACTTTTATAAGATAAAAGATGCTATCAGCGAGTCAAAATTCGCATATGTTTCCGCAAATTCTTTTGAGATTACATTCTACACATAGGTAAAAAGGTAATTTGTATGTAGCCACACAGTTTGATGTTATACAAGATATGTAACTTCATAATTTTAAATAAAAACCATTAATAGATATGTCTGTTTCAACAAACCTCTACAACTCTGGTTATTCCCAATTTAAATGCTTCATTTTTCACATTCTCTGCATGTAAAATCACGGCTCATTCATTCATGAACACCGATATTCCGAGACAACCTTGAAATCTTTGGACCACAATTCTTAGCACTGATGTGAATGCAACAGGGGGAAAAGATGTCTACTATCATTTACTGTGGGACAATCACACTGTTAATGTGAAAAATAAAAATTCCTTGTGTACTCAGATGGTATAAACTGCGAGAAAAATAATTGGGTTAGCTCGAATTCGAGAAGGAAACTTTTATTGAAGCCAGAGCAAACTGAAAATTTTTATAGAAATTCAACGCAGAGGTTGTATGTAAATATTTTTAGAAGTTTTTCTTTGTCTAGGTATTGCGTGACCCGAGTGCAATCCTATCTTTTATTAAGCTCTTCCCCTATAAATTGTAACGGTATTATTTACGTTCAGATTTTGAAAAGTTCAAAAGTTATAAGTTATAGGCGATATGTGTGATCAAATACACTGTATATGCCAAAGTTTATATTTCATTCGATTAAGCGATTGTAACAGGGTGTAATTCAGGAAATAAGTTTTATAATCTGATTATTCAATACATTTTATTTCTAATATTTGTTTTCATTTATATTTTTAGGAGCTTCAATTTTAGAATGGTTGGAATTAACGTCGTACTAGAAGGTACACGAGAGCTGTTGGTAAGGAGTTTCGTATTTCGAACCATATCCATGAGAGGACAGCGCCTCAACTTGTATCTCTTTCTTCTAACAGCCACATGGCATCATTGGAAGACTTTAAAGTTCTGTTTAACATACAGCAGTCCATATTATTCCAAGTGATGAGTATTTTGTGAACTAAGAACGCGAGCTCTATACTCGACAAGAACATCACAGGTACGAAACTCGCATCATGATCACTAAGGCTACCGCGGCCTACTTCAATTTTTATGGAACAATTTATTCTTTAACGCATAAATTTACTTCGAACACATTTGAACTTGCATTCTGTGCAATTCTTAAACAAATTAAACGAATAATACCAAAAACACCTTTGCAATAAACTTTCAGTCACTGGATGTATAAAAATATTTTCAACGGTATCATAAAAATTACAACAAATGTAAAAAAATAAATAAAAAAAAAATGTATTAATTAAATTAACGAGGAAATACGCACTATTCATATTTATCAGTCAGTTATCAGAACTGAATTATTTTTCTCTTTGACAAAAATCGGTTTTAAATGTGTTACTGACAACAAAGATTTCGAATAAGCGATTTATAAACAATTCGCATAACATAAAAAACAAATCTCATTCCCTCTCTCTTACGATTAAAATTATTTTATTAAGATCCTTCTTCTTATCGATAAAAATTCATCAGTTAATAATTTCACAGCTTAATAATTATTATATAATGCTAACTAGTTATCCAATTAGAATAAATTGACGAATCATTTATTACTCATTGTTAGAGGAAATAAATTAAATTTACGTGAAAGTATTCAACGAAATTATTAAAATTTCATTTTTAGTAATAAATACAACAATTTAATTACGTATAATAAAACACGATTTTTGTAACGGACAAATAAAATGTTTAAATAATTAGCAAGATTTTTTTTTTTTTTTTTCTAATGAGTTCTTAAATGAGCAATATACCATTGCATTGCAAACAAAAATTCGAGTTAATATTTTTCTGGCTGTCAAATTTTGCATTCACATAAATTAAACAATGCAGTTTTGAAATATTAAAAATAAATGGAACGTTTTAGATTATGTTTACCCATAACGACTGTTCTAAAACTATTTAAATATTTAAAATAACACACACTCGGGGAATTAATTCAATCGCATAGTGTTTATACACGTGCTTGCACTTAAAATGGTTCCAAAATCCAGTAGCTATTGTATTTGTGAAAATGACAAAATGGTGAAATGTCAGCCTGAGGGTACCCTGCGACGAATGGTCAGGTAACTGCAATTTCTCGAAAGACAGTCTGATTTATGTCAATACATCAATTAATTATGTCAGCTTTATTAAACTGAAAAATCGTAAAACGTTTCAGGTCATCCCCTAAATCAAAAAGAAAAAAAAAAAAGAACAGGTTTATAGTTGTCGGGATTGTTTATTCGTTTGTGATGCAATTCGTACTCTGATAAAACAACTGGATTGAAAACGGTTATTCGATTGATATACTTGCTTTAAAATTTTTATAATTCAGTTTATTTTATGTGATTTATAAGAGATGTAGCACATTTAAATTTATTTCAAAAAAGTTAATGACATCTGTATCGTAGATTTTCGAATAAACGGTGAATTATAAATTAAACAAAACATAATAAAAACTTTTGTCACCACTTTTTACAAACAAAACAAAAACAAAAAACCTGATTTTTTTTAAAATAGTAGATAAATGTTTCTACACACAACTACGAAATCTGATTTAAACTATTTTATTAACCTATTTTGGAGCCTCTTTTATAAAAACTTTTATAGAAATCTATCGATGCTTTTTCTTTCACTTGAAAAGTCGAGGGGGTTAGGATACAATCTGACAAACCATGAAACCTAGTTAACGACGATAATTTTTTTAATGTTCTAATAGATTATTTCTTACAGTTCTTTCAGGAAGATGATCTAATACTAAGCTCATTATCTCTTTGTCAGTGAACTTTTTTTATTCTCAGGGTTTTTTTTTTTTTTTTTTTTACATATTTTTTTATCTCTGATTATCACTTTTATTCCAGTTTTAGGACTACCCTATAATAGATCATTTTTTCAGAAATAAAACTCGAAAAAGCTAAGAAGGGAGATTAAAAAATATCAAACCTTTAAAAAATGTTAGTCTCAATCAGCATAGATTTACAGAAACATGTTTCTTTTTAATTATTCTGACAATATTTGTATTTACAAACCGATTAGTTCAGAACATATCACACAGGTAAAGATAATGAAAGGGGGGGGGGGCACTGAAAACTTTGAGGGTGGTTCAAAAATTACCTGTGTGTGTGAAGGAAGACGGCAATCCTAAGGCTTATTGGTGTTCCCATTGTGTGCTGACATATATGTTACAGAAAAAAAATCGATAGAGGGAGCACGAGAACCAAAACTTACTAAAAACTTACAATGCGATAGATAGCTCGGTCCTGAATTTGGACACAACAAACACCCTTGAAGTAAAAAAAAAAATACTTATAAAAATCCGAAATTTAATTGGGACAATTTGGTTGGGATTGTCTGTTCTGTTATATCATTTTGTCTGTGCATGAAATTATAACAGAAGGAGCACGTGCCACTCTGGATCTGAAACTGTGCTGAACAGCGCAAAAAAAAATTTGATAATAATCTATTGGTTAGTTTTAAATGTCGTAGCAAATTGCTGCCAAACCAAGATTTGATTCCTGTCACGTCGAGTTAACATTTTGTAGAGAGCTGTCACCTGGATTCATCATTACACATCGCGAAACACTCAACAATCAAAACAATGTGTACTTAACGATGAATCTGCTTTAAGTAAGATGGTCTCATCGGGTGGGAAAGTTACGGCGGAGAATTTTTTGGGGGGATACTCATGAACGTCTTAGGAAAAAGTAAAAAGCGATCATTCGACAATATTACAGCGATCATTATACTCCCACACACACATTTCCATTCCTAACACTCATTTCCCATTCCTAACAAGGGTACTTTAGTTACTGCCCTCATAGTATATAAAATAAGGCTAAAGTAGCATGACTTGTAGTACTTGTAATGGATTGATTAACGGGCAAGGACTTGGTCCATTATGCAGCAGGGGTTGACGCACGTTAAATCTGTCATGGCTAAAATTTCGTGATGTAGATGTGGAGAAAGTGATGTCAGTCGAAGTGTCAACATTGTCACATGATCGCAGCCGGTAATGCTAAATTAAATAAATTACATAAAAATCTCGTCAAGTTAATATTTGATTAAAAAGATTTATTTCAGAAATACTTAAATGTGATCATCTACAAATTAATAGTCAAGGTTACTACATAGTTTATCTACGGTTACTTCAGATTAAAAAAAATAGTATTCATTATAATCGGATAATCAATAATACAAAAAAAAAAAAACCAATATAATTTGATCTTTGATACTGTACCTTAAAAATATAAATTTATAATTTCAATTTCCTTAAGTAATAAACAAAATACTTTTTGTTAAATAATAAGGAATAAGTTAATCTTTAATAGAATTCGAATAAATTGTGTTTAGTCCAGAATGGTTCAATTAATTATGTATATTCCATTTTAATCAATCAAAATCTAGTCAACCATGACTGAGTGTTCTAAAGCGACTAGGAAGACCAACGTCCATGAAAGTAATTTTTTTTTATTTAATCAAAATGTTCCGTTTTTTTTTCCCCAAGATCCGTGAACTTGTACGCCTACCTTTACGGTAGGTTGGACCCAGAGGATAGAGAAAGCAGCATCATGGTAATTTTCCAATTTTTGTTTTTGATAACTGAAATCGATCTAAGTATACAACAATACCATCTCCTTTTTTTTATTATTATTATTATATCTTAGTTTTTATTCACATTTTAAGAAAATTTGAGGGACGAGAATGTTTTCGCAGAAACAGAACCACAGGAACTTTCTTCTCCCGTTTCCTTTTTTCTTTTTATTTCTTATAATTTTTTTTCTCTATTCTTCCAAAATGATTTATTAGATTTCGGAGAAAAGTATAAGATAATACCTGTTGTAAAAATGCATATTTTTTGTTCCTTTTAAAAGTTTTTTTTTTCTCTTGATTGTTATTTATGCTAGATAAGCACAATAATTTAGTTCTGTATACCACTTTCTCCGACATATTAGAGTTCAGTTTTTCTCTCTCTCTCTCTCTCTATATATATATATATAAATAAATAAAATAAACATTCATGCATGCATATCATAATGCATGTTATCACATGGAAATCGATACTTAGATTTTAAATTTATAATGATTATTTTCGAATTTATCCGTTACATGTTCATATTTTATACGCCGAATTTCTATAAAAGAAATGTGACAAAAATCAACGATAAAAACGCATTGATTAATCGCTATCGCTTAAAAAAAATTTTTGATACATGATACATATTTGAAGATTATTTTGATACATGATAAAATTATTTGGGGAGGGGGGAGAGAAATTGAATCACGGAAATTATTTTGAGTTTTCAAAAGCAAAACCTAACATGATATTATTATAAATGATCAAAAAATATAACACTACCTTTCTTTCATATTAAAGTAAATCAACAGTTTTTAAATAATAGACTTCCTCTTAACTGGCCTCGGTTCAACCAGACGCTGAATAGAAGAAGTAACTCATACGGCTTTATCAAATGTGCTTGCCTCTATTGTGCAGTCATTTGCTAAATGAAAGTACTAAATTTATTTGTGAGAAGGTTATTACTTTATGTGAGACATGCATATATAATTATACAATTTCTGTAATTTAATTCTGTCTTTAACGGATTGTAGGGGTGTGGTTAAATCGTTATAGTACCTGCACAATAATACATATTTATATGAACCTGGATTAAAAGAATGAAAGCTTAAAAAAAGTTTCTTGAAAAATAAAATTATAATCCTTTATTACTGAATTAATTTTTATAACCTTTCATGGCACGAAAATTTTCAAAGTATTCCCTTAAATGTGCAGAAGGGTTCCATATGTTGAACAATATGGTGATACTTGGTGTTTGCAGCTTTCAATTGTGACGTTAGGTTATTCACGATTTTCTCTTCACTAACCTTAGGGACTTTCGTTGAAATTGATTGCATAAAATAACAATTTCTTCCCAACCAAAATGAAAAGTAGTTATGTTAATTAGATGCAGTTCGAAATAAAGTGAAGTGATTCACATATAATGGCATTTAAGTAAGGAGAAATTTAGAAGAGATACAGAGGGTAACGAAGGTGTAAGTGACAACTATTGTCTTGTGGTAATCCTAAAGGACTGTCAGGCGATTGGAACCGAGATGCCTAGGTAAGATAACTTAATTTCAATTATAATTGGAGCGGTTTGCTAGGATCGAGAACCGAAGAGAGCATTTCTATTTTCTTATATTGTTTCCTGTCCCTTAAGGTTTAAAATATCAAATTGCATTATGGCACAAGAGACAAATAATAGCGGAAAAGCGTTACACAATGATTTGTCTATTAAAACATATTCGACAATCTTTTTTATTTCCAGAACGTAAGATGTATACTGTTCTATCAAATAATTTTACCTTTTCAAGCGTACTACTTTGACTCTATAATTCCCTTCATTTTCGAAAATTTCTATCCAATTGGACAACCAATTACTCAACTAATTTGAAATGATAGGATATACCAGATTTTTCTTCACATACTTCTTTGTACAAAATATAAGCACTAAATGCATAAACTTCCAATCCCTGAAAAGCCATTTGACGACAATTGGCTACTATCATTGGTACTTTATCGCAGAGGCCATAAAGTTACGCACATGACTATTTCACACATTAGAAAAATACACTTATCTTCATATATAAAAGATAACATTCATGTTAAGACGACGGAGCTTTTCGAAAGTTAAGGATAAAATCAATTTTGGTCGGCAAAATATTTTCGCGTGATATGACGATGTTTGTTATCGATATAATCCAATTTAACTAGCCATCTATTTCGTATCCGAAAAGGAACTCAGTTCCGTAGTATACATTTAGAGGACATATACCAAGCTTTGATTCTCATCAAAACAAAAAATTGGTGAATATTAAAATATATATCACTCTCATGATGTTCCATGCAAAATTGTTCCTGCAACCTCCGTTCACAACGATTTCTCTTTAAAGAATTTTAGAAAAATAATTCAAAAATGTAGTAAGTTAGTTATTTCAAAAGAGTGAATGAACAGGCCTGAAAAACACCTGATTTTTCATGAATAGGCTCAAAAACTTAAGCTCAATATTGTTGAAGCTGTTTCTTTACAAAAAATATATATTCAAATCGCCTACAAGAAAGTTCTGCAATTAATTAGGTTCTATCCAGAGATCAATTGATACAGAGAAGGCAACTGTAATAAAATCTAGCTTTCTAATTACAAAATTGCAACAAACGATGAATTCCGCAGTGGGTTACATTGAGAATGCTTCTTTAAACTAATACTAGCACTGCATTTCATTTATTTATTTTGCATAAATTAGTTTTACCATTCCAAGGAAGTAATTTGATAATTACGAATCCAGCCTTAGAAATTAATTTGCCTTTCAAAAGAATTGTAAGTTTCACGGGCACGATCATATCCATGTACATCAGGAATATTAATTCATGAGTAAAAATGAGTAAACTGACTAAAATTGAATATATGGCAGCTCAAAGCTGGTGATGGCAAATGAGAAAATCATGTAATCAATGACTGTTGACCAGAAAAGTACGAGAAGTAGCGATAACGTAAAAGATGGCGAAATATGTAGTATGAAAAAAGGTGTAAAATTACGAGTATAATATTTAAGTTATAATATTTGTGTTTAACTTGAATTTTAGTAAAGGGAATTTTCTTAGCCCTTTACTAGTCGGAAAAGAGAAAAACCGCAGCTATGGTAGCTTGATTCTGTTGAATCGGATTTTAAGTGATTGAGGAGAGGAATTGGCACACTAAGACAAAAATCAGGCTATCTTGGATGAATATTCAAAAGGAAAGATCGCAATTTATAAATGTCTAACCGATGACACAATATACAATAAAATATATGAATAAAAGCTATAAATGTTTAAGTTAAAATAGTTAAATTTGATAATTAGATTCAATAGTAGAAAAGAATATATGTCAATCAACACAACGACTCGAAATTCAATTTATAATCTTATTGGAATTGAAATGTTCAAAGATAATTATTTTTAGCGGTACCGTATTTAGGGGTACATTAAAACTTTTAATTATGACCAGGACTTTCATCAGGGGAAAATTTATGTCCAAGGAATACATTAAAGAAAAAAAGCTTGAGAATCATTATTCTAGAGGTAGACACTAGCGATCTTTTTTACAAAATTGAAGTAGTTTAAAAATCATACAGTTTTCACACATGCAATGACAAAGTATATAATAACATATCAAGTAAAAAAAACTGGGAAAGACATCACAAATGCGTGATATCTGAACTTAAAAATAAAATCGAGCTCTTATACAATGGAAGTTAAAAGCAAGATAGTTGAGAAAAGAACGGAAGCAAAAAGGTAATATTTGTTTACGTTAAACAGAAGTTAAAATTGTCATAGATACAGGAGAGATATTTCTTTTTGTGTGTAAAATGTAATATTATAAAGGAGTTCATTAAGTTAATTTTGATATTTGTATTACTCAATATATACCGTAAAATCTTGATTATAATACGCACACGTGTACAATACGCGTGCTTTATTTGGCAATAAGTTTTTTGAAAAAATGAAAATTTGAATACAATACGCACCCACAACTTTTCAATGTTTTATTTAAAAAATGCACAAGTATTTATTAACACAAATGAAAATTCTAATTAAAAAAAAAAAGCGAAAACGTCAAATTCGATAGAAAAAACTTAAATTTTAACACACAAAATAAAACAATACTGTCTAATAATCGGTCTTAATCACTATAACACAGCTAATCTATTGTAGTTGCATCCAAGTCATAATTATTTACGCCATCGTAATATATATATATATCGATATCATCCTCCTCATCTGATATTTAAAATTAAAAAAATTTCTGCTGTGTATGATCGTCTTGAAGGCATTTGTAGAAATTTAAATAAAATAAAAAACTTTCGTACTAGAAACAACCGGGAACCATCGCTATTTTAAGGGAGCTGTTGTTAAACGAACGCGTGTGCGACATGTAAGTTCCCGTTTGTGTAAGAAAACACCAACGCATCACGCATGGTACAACAATCTCTTACAGCTGCTGCAAGTTCGTTGTTAAAAAAACTTTTTTTTTTAATAATTTTTACACGAGTATAATACGCACCCTCATATTTACGAAGCCAAATGTGGGGAGAAAAGTGCGTTAGTCAAAATTTTACGGTACTTCAAAAGCAAATTAAATATGATCGTAGCATATTGAATTTGGTTCGGTTCACCGCAGGACGATACAGCGTAACGAGATGTACCAAGGCAAGAAATGAAACGGTCATGATGAATTTAATCATCCATACATTTGGAAGTTTGTGCAAGTGTGCAGCAGGAAGACTAACTACAGAAACCAAGTTAGAACAGCGACTCTTCGGTCAGCAACAGAAAAAAAGAGAAGGAAGGTCAATGAAACGGAAAATCGAATTAAATGTACCGTTAAAGACTACAAAAACTGTTCATTGGAAGAACTTCTCAGCGGTTCCGTTGAAATTTTTCAAATCGCAAATGTAGCAATATATGATTCCCCGGCAATATATTACATTTTTAAAAATTTTAAATGATACAAATTGCAATATTTTTGATATTTTGTGTAAATTAAATGTTTTTATATTTCTTACATTATAATTCTTGCTTCTATCTAAAAGCCAAACAAATAAAAATGTTTCATTTCTCACATATGTATATATAATTCATGGCCCCGTTCTGTCGTGAACCGAACTGTTTGTATACCTTAAATATTACTTCAAAAATGAATGGCTAAGATAGGCAATAGATGAAAGATAAATTCAAAGATTTTCAGGCTCAAGATATTATATATATATTTAATTTAAAAATAAAATCATTTTTACTCAATAAAAAATAATCTGTTTAAATGGATGGTAATTATTTATTTTTTAAAAATTAATGGTTGATTTGAGAGGTTTTTTTTTTAAAAAAAATATTTCTAATCTTTTCAGAAAAACAATATGAACATTTTCCCATGTTTGATCAAAGCACGAAGAAAACAGACAGACAGTTTAAGATTATTGAATATAAAGCTATCTTAACATTCGTTAATCCTGAGAAAGTACGAATTCGGGATTCATAAACAAATTTCAGGAGCAACAAATTGAACTGCATTCCAGTTTATCTAACTACCATGACGAAATATACTTGTCATTCTAAATTCCTCGTTATACTTCATCTCTCTAAACTTCACTAACTATTAACCGAAAAACATTCAACATTGAATGGGTACACTGAACAAATTTAACTATTCTTCAAGGAAAAATTCCGTGGTAATCGAACGGTAAAGCTTTTAAAATCAACAAAGTAGAACAAATATTCCACAACATTGTCTCGGTAATGATCGGTTTGAAATCGAAATCGATTAATTTCAAACGGAATGTCAAAATTCTACGTCAACTCTATTATACCGTTCTGTAATGCCATTTCATTAACAAAACAGTAATCCGACCTGGAATTTTTAGCCTTGAATAGAGTAATTAGTTTGATTGCCAAACATACGGTAGACTTTAAAAGTCTACCCGAGTGTAACCAAAGAGCTTAAGCGTGCGCGCAAGCAGTGAGGCAAGTCAGAAAGCGGGCACCGACAAAGCTAAAAGCAATTTTTGTCACTTAATAAAGTTATCGTAACCATAAATCTTGGGATAAAAGCCATTATGTGGATTAGATGAAACGCATGAAGATCACGTGGCCGTAACAAGCTCTAACACTTCCGCCATTGTAGTTTATAATGTTCAGAATGATAGTTCCGATAAAGCAAAGGGCATGAGTAGTTTTACTAAATCAGTAGTCTTCATTCAGATTTCATTTTCGTACTTGGACAATTGAATGATTTAGCAAAAAAATGGGTTGAAAGTTGATGTAATTATAAGTGTTCTTAGAGGAAAAAAAGATAACATAAATAAAAATCCTTCGAGTTACAAACTGTATTGGTGCGTTTCAAATTGCCAAACAGGTTTCTTTCTGTTACTGTCTTCCATATTCTTCAAATACACTAGGATTTAAAAGATAATTTGTTTCAATACCACGTTCACATTTTTTTATGGCGTTAATGAATTAGTCTATTTTTGAAGATCCACTTTATAATGGTTTCTTTTATGAAAAGCAAAAGTTTTTAATCCTTTAATTAAGTAGTTAGGTTCTTCCCAAATGTTCATGCGCATAAATACACGTTAAAGTAATCAGAACAGCTAAAAGCGCAATATCATTTAATAAATATTTTTCAAAAAATAAACATAAAGAAAAGAAGACAACATTTGATCTTTACAGCTAAAATAATCTTAAAAAATAACTTTTACCTCCCCTCTGAATAACCGAGTTCTGAGTGCAGCTATCATAAAAGCAAACCTCCTCAAAACTAAGTAACAGTTAAAACTGTTTAAAAAAACTTTTTGTAATTAAAATAGTCTGCAGTTTTCAACCTTTTGGCAACATTTAAACTATGGTAAATAAATTCTATAAACTCGTATCAAAACTCCTACATATATGGCGGGGGGAGGGATCTGCTCTGATTTCAGGATAATTTTTCTTTTCTTTTTACGGCGTTTTATTTTGTTTTGTTTCATCAAGCATTAGTTTCAAATACAAGTACATAGAAATCAGCAAATATAATTCAGGGTTAAATATAAAATTCAAAGACTAGCTTATATATTTTTAAGGTTTGATAGGAAATATTTCTTTTAAAAACGTCTAAATTAAAATTAATAAGAAAAATGAGAATACTTAGTTGTTAATTTTAAATGCTAAGTACTAAACTATAGTTTTCAAAGACCATAATTTGTACACTTTCTGACTGTAATTGCAAAAAGAAAACAGATTTTGACGGCAAGACCTGACATAAAACACTTATCACCACGCAAAGGAGTGCAGCAAAACAGAAGGAATAATTTAAATAAAATTAAAAGAATGTAAAGTAATAACTCATCACAGTTATATACGAGTATAAATTTTTTTGTCACGTTTTCACATTTAAATACGCCAAAAAAAAAGCCAAAATACAACGAAAAAACCAGAGGACCAAAAATAAAAATGAATGCTTCATGGTTGTCTTGAAAATAAGTTAAACATTTCCCAATTTTAGTTTTTCTTTGAATGTCTTAACATATAGAGAGTAGATCATCAATCAATGAATAGATTAATATGAAAATGGACGCAATTTTTGCTAAGTTCATTTTCATCTATTAAAAACTTTAAAAGAAGTTTTATTTTAACCAGTTTTAAAATTCCAAATGTAATGAAACTCATATTCGTAACCGACCCAGAAGTTTTTGACGTCGGTTAAGCAAACAACGTCTATTTCGGTAAAGATTTAATTCCCACATAGACTAATGACCCGAAACTTTTCTTGCAAAACAATAGATGACAAAAGTTCAAACTAAAAGTTCTTAAAAACAATACACTGATGAAGTGTTTACAGTGGAATTCGCGAACGTTTAATAAAAATAATTTCGAAAAAACATTAAACCGCATCAATCACCGTTTCTTTATTTAGCTGAACTTCCAGCCTTTAATTCATTCTAACTTCAATACGACATGGAAGTCTTTTAGTTCATTGCTAGTGTTAGTACTATCAGTTTCGTTCCTATGACGCTTGTTCTGAAGGAAGAAAATTTAAGTACCATTTTTCTGACATATATGAAATCATATACATGTCAGATTTTTTTTTTCTTCTCTTCAAAGCTTCCGTCTTCCGTGTAAATATATCTTCTCATCAAACAACTGAACACAAGCTTCTTGCAGCTGAATTCTGTACTACTTCAAGAAATTCTACACTTTTAATACATATGGAACAGAAAATATTTCCCCTCGATCGATGCGGAATTGATGTAATTAATTATTAAGCAATCGTCACATCGATGAAAGCCACATCGCTGCAAATTAATCGATGCAAGTTAATCGCCAATCGATGTAATTAATTACTAAGCATTTAGGATTGCTATCACATATTGTAATAAATTGATATCGATTTCATAAACCTTTTTTTTTTCCGGATGAATGTGGGTTTCGTGACGGTCATCCATCAGTGCTATCGATTAACTCAAAAATAATCAATACAACCAATTCTGTTTTTTACACGAACTTATTTTACATGATTTTAATTTAACATGAATTAGAAGGGAAAAAAAATCAATTATCTATTTACACGACTTATTTCGATTTTACATGTTAGATACAAATTCTAAAAAGAAAATTACTCTTTATTTTTGTTTTTATAACTGCGGCATTGGAGATGAGGAATGTAACGCAATTTCCGTCTGTGAGAATTCCTCGAATTTTATAGCCTCAATATAGAATTTTGTCTGCTTTGTTTGTATTTTGAGTTTGGTATTCAAAGTGAAAATGTGTGCGGCATTTGTTTTGAATTGACTGAAACGTTTCAGACATATAAAAAAAATCACAGAAAGAATTATTGGAGCAAATGGTTTCCCCCTCAACACGAAGAACGATGAGAATGAGCAAGCCAATGATTAAATCTTCTATTATTTTTTTAATTTATCTACATTTTGGTCACATGCCCAATAAAGAGTGGGACATATTTATTAATTTTGCGTAAAAGTCAATAAATGGTAAGCGATAGTTTTAAAACTTTTGTTTTATTAATTGCATCTGAATTATTTTTCGGTAGTCCTTACATAATGTCACATAATTCATCTATAACAAAAACGAAAAGGTAACATATTGTATTATTTTTGCTGATTTTTCCATAGAAGCAATGTATTTTTACACAATTTTTTTTTACTCGCATTCTTGGGAAAATAGATTTGGTGTACAGTTTTTATTTTTTGTCCTTTCAAACATTTATTTCATATAATAGGAAATTCATTTGTTAACTTATTCGTTTTTATAATGCATCGCTGGAATGTTTTATGTAAGCCTGATATGATAATCTACAAACGATTCTAAAAAAAATGGAGACAAAAAAGAATGAATGTGTTCACGAAGACTTTACAAGAGTAACTGGTCCAAATAAACCCGAAAAACTCTAATACTATCAGTCTAGAAAGAGTAAATTTCTCATAATAATAATAATTATTTGAAAAATTACCAATTAAGAAATTCCCAAAATTGCATTAGCTACTGTTCCTTCGATAAATTATTTTGATGTTGTCTTGACTCAATCAATTATGAGTAAACAATGTACTAGTACAAGAAACGTAATGGTGTTAGTATGAATAATAAAAACTTTCAGCTCATTTATTTCAAATTGTGATTTTTTAGCAATGCCACAATTATCGTACATGAATTAGATCTAGAAGTAACTTATATTAACCAAGTATTTCAATAGTTTCAGAACTATAGCTGCTAATGGATAGCAATGTGGTATACAATCGCTAGTGTTTATTACCTAAAATTTGGGTCAGCAAAGCATGGAAATCAACTAACACAAACGAATTTATAAACTTTCAACACTATCATTTCATAAAAAAGCACTTTCGAATACAATGATAAAGAGTAGATAGACGAAGATGCACCCAATCTTAAACCATGGCGCAATCCTCAAAAACTGAAACCACTTTGTCATGAAAGACTCACATTACGAACATTTTTGATAGTTGGGTGTCACAACAGGAAATAGCAGCGCTTGTTGGATGTTAGTCATTAGGAAAGCAACCAACTTACCGATGATCATCAAAAGACCGATCTAAAAAGTATTCTTTGAAGTGACAACATATTTTTATGGCATTCCACGGAGAGAACTAAATGATATTCTTTTCATCTCTGCCCCTCCTCCAAAAAAATTCTCTTTATTCTTTTTTGTGTGAGTATTTGAGCAATCTTTTATCTGTTATCCATTAAACTGCGCCATTAAGTTAACGACAGCTTATTGAAGGCCAAATCTCGCGTTCTAAATGTAATGAAATATACCTCATTAATAGAATAAGTTTTGTGATGTGGTACTCCTTTTTTTATGTAGTTTTCTGGACGCTTTTTGGTAAAAAACGTATGCCTCAAAAAAGTATGAATTGAAATGTAATGCTATAATTATCAGAGAACATTAAAGAAGATAATCACACACAATCTTCTAAAAGTAACTTCGAATTCTCTGGAAACTTTTAAACATAAGTATATATTTTTAATCTATTTGCGAAACAAATATCAATTATTAATACAACTGTAGAAACAATGATGTTATTACTTTTAATATTCTAACTAATAATGTCATTGCAAAGAGGAAAAAAATTACATACACTGAAGCATAAACAAAAATAAATTGGACTGAATACCCTCATTTATCGAGCCATATCCCAGCGAATCTGGCTATATTTTATTAAACAGAACAACAGCCAATAAAATACAATAGAAAGTAAATTTATAGCATAAAATTTAGTAATGGTTTGGTAAATCAATTCATTACAAAGAGCCAGATGTGAACAAAGCTTCGACCTTCAATAACTTGACCTTGACAATGTACAGAAGAGTCATAATAGGTCTAGAATCATTAATTTCGAAAACGTTCCAACATTGTCATTCAGGAATTTTTATACAACACGCAACTTAAGCCATTCCAGATTTCCTAAGACAAATCAAATCATGCATTTTTGTCTGTTCATTAAATCTTTTGTCAGAGGCCATGGCATCAATAAAAAACCTTATTATTTGGTGCCACCCAGGGAACTCTACATCCGTTTGGCAATCGCTTTATTAAGAGCCAATAGTATCTTAAAAGAGCGCTTCGAGGAATTTTTTCAAGTGCAAGTGAGGGATCAATAACTGGATTATTGACATGGCTGTCGGACTTTTATTGCGATTTCATAAGTCACCGAGACCTTAGGGTCCTAAGGTATCGCTGTTCTTTCGTGGAACAATGACGTAAAGGACAACTTCAAATTAAATTAATATAGCAGACACCGGATATATGGCACAGGACCGGAATTTTATGGTATAATAAATTTATTAGATTCCATTAAATTCCAGTTATTTCTTAAATGTGATTTTTGAAATCAGATAGCCTTCTCAACGCTGTTTATACCGTTTCATATCTAATAGTATAATAATTCTACCCGTAGCATTTTACATTTGAAATGCTCGTTCTAAAGTATATTGATGATAACCTAATACTTCCAAGCCAAAATGTAAAGGTTCGTTAACTTTAAGACATTATAATGAAACCATAAGTAACTTTACAATTATCACCATTTTTGACCCAAACAGCCCAGGGTGTGGGCCGATGCCATCTTTCGAAGGTCCTTTAAGATACCCTGCCTTTTGATTTAGTCCTTCCAAATCCTCTCCCAAAGCGTCTTAAAATCCTTTCCAACAGAATCAAGTCTCTGAAGTTTTGGTTTTTCTCTTTTCCGACTAGTTAAGGGTTTTGCCATAAAAATCTTCTCCGCTAATTTTTCTCATCCATTTTAACAGTATGAGAAACCAATTCTTTCTTTTTACTTTAATACATTTAATGATATTAGACTCATTAAAAATTCTATACATTTTAGAATTAAAACGTTTTCGGCAAAACCTATTTTCTCTGACGCCACCGAAGATACTGCAGAGAACCTTTCTCTCAAAAACTACACTTTTATACCTTTACAGTAATAAAGTTAATTTTTATCATTGTGTTATAGTTCTGATAAAGTGCACAATACGCTTTTAAAATTTGAGAATTGTTACTCCACCAAGAAGATGCATTAAATTTTAATTAAAATTAAGAGATGCATCTTGATAAAATTAAGATGAAATTTAATTTAAAGTAATATCCTGCAGAAATTGCTTTCTTACAGCTTGTAGAAATATTATTTTATTGATGCAATATATCATCGATATTCTCTATTAGCCTTCATTGATTTTTACAGTAAATCATGCTGAAATGAACGACTAGAGATTAACAGAGAAAGGGTTGAGAGATAAAGGACACTCTTAACGATATTCCTAAAGCGCACTTTAGAAAAAAAGAAATTACTTCTTTTGTTTAGAAACTATCACAATATATAACTTTTTGACTTAAACCACTTTTCATGTAAAATGACTCGAGTCATCGTGCTTCTCAGATTGAAAGTGATACAGTTCGATTCTAAAGATATGGCGTTTTTAAACTGCATATATCAGTAGTTCGATCTGCTTTATACTACAATTTCACTGCATCTGATTTCGCACTGCGACATAATTGGATGTCAAAACCTATGTTTTTACTACTCACGACTCGAAGTCAAAGAACTTTATTAAACTAGACGTATAAAGCACGACAGAATGTTTGTATTTTCTGGCGACATTCATTAAGGAAGAATGCGGCATTACGCCAGCCAGCTGAAAGAATACGAAATGAAAGGAGTGGAGTTGTAAAAAAAAACTTGTTTTTTTAAATAAAAAGAATCACTTGGCAGAGTTAATAGGAATTGGAATGAACAGCAAACGATATTTTGTGTTTATCTAAAAACCCGGAAATTATATGCTTGAGAATGATTTTAACAGAAAATAAATATAAATGCGTAGATAAGAGGGTTTTTTTTAACTGTTTCTTTTAACTTTTGAAAAATAAATTGGTAAATGAAGTTTAATTCCATTCAAGAACAGTTTATTTTAAGATCTGAGTAATTTAAGTTTAAAAACGAGTTCTAATACAAGGAAAAAATGAGTTGAAATAGATAACAGTATTTAACCAAAATGAAGTTATTACATTTTTTTTCAATGCGAAACATAACTGGAAGTGTTTGATTCGGAGTCCGTAGTTTTTAAAAATATATAACTGTGATATAAACAGATGAAAAAAATAGTTAAATTAAAATTCTTTTAAATATTCCTTTCTATCCGTTCTCTCTTTTTTTGGCGCCCTAAATTTGTCCGCTAAGGAATGGTTTACTAAAGCAACACCATCAGGTGAAATTTTGCAAATAAAATCCTTAAGTGGATAACACAAAAGAAGAGGCTTCAATTATATCCGATGTAATTTAAATCATTCATCGCGTCTATAAAATAATTTTGTTTTTGTACCAGACTGTGCCGCTCATTAAATCAATGCATATATTTATTACATAAAACAGTTTACAAGAAGTAGTGTAACATTCGAATTTTCAAAACAAGCTTTTATCATTTTAAAAAAGAATCCCCCAAAACAGAATCATGAAGACAGAATTTTGTTATTCTTACAGTAAATATCGAACATAATCATTACACAAATAAAAATATAGATATATAACAAATAAAAAATTATATCACACACACACAGTGTGATGTGTTTCTCTTATTCTCATCCAGTTCTACAAAAATAAATTCCTAGATAAGCTTTGATGCATGTCAGTTTTTTTGTCAAAATATAATGCCAAACAAACATAAACTCATCAGAATCTGAGAAGAATAATATTTGGATAATTCCAAACAATTCCAGATAACATGATTTTAGGTCACCAGATAGATTTGACATAATCTGAAATGTTCATTGATCTTTGATGTTTCGACATTTCATTCGTTTCAGCATCAGTGGTGAACTTTTGTAAACAAATGCAATCGTAAATCATTTTGTAGAAGAGACTCGAGTGGAACTGGAGTTGGAATTTTTTGTGGATTTCTTATTTTAGACAAATAACGTGAAAAATATCACACCGGAAAGGAAATGAGGATAAATATTTGTCATACTATTGCTGCTTTCCATTCATAATCATGTCAATACGAAGACCTTTTAATATACACTTATATATGAGATACATAAATAAAAATGGAAAGTTTAAAAGTCGGGAGAAAAATAGAAGAATAAAATTAAATCACTTGTTTGAAAATATAAAAAGTCGAACTTTTTGCTGCCAGCGAATAATGTTAAAAGTTTTCATTACAGTTGCATTTCAATTCCTCTCATGATTTCTGCATTACCTTTTCATTATTTTAAGCGATCAAGTATTGATTTAATATTTGTCTATGAGCACAGTCTCCTCATTTTATATTTTCCTTAATTCTGAAGGAAATTTTCTTTCTTCTATATGTGACAGTATCCTATTACCCGTCCTGTCTGTCATCTTAAAGTTTAAATCACAAGATCTAAATTTAAACTTAAGTTCAAACACAAACCAATTAATTAAAATAGTCAATGAAATCTAAAATGTATTTATTTACTCCTCAAATAAGGGGGATGCTCTCCACAGATTGTGTGAATCTCAAAGACATTTTTTTCGAAATTCGCATAAAATTTCTTAAAAAATAAATGTTGAAATGACTGATGAACAATTTTTTTTTTTTTTTTTTTTTGTCTTCACTGCGCATATGTAGGGCATATTAAATCACATGAAGCCATGTGGTTTATTTTGCTTCTTACAATTCATATTTAATGGAGTTTTATTTTGGAGATCGTTACATTTATTCATTATTTGTTCTTTGCAGCAAAATTACAATTTTTTTCCCAATGAGTCAAAGCAAAAAAAGAAAAAAAAAAGACTAACTTCAAGAAGAAAGTGGTTTTTTTTTTGGCAACATGGCGTGTGTCTTCTAATCACCTGTCATCAATCGCTGCCATTTATTCGAGTGAAGCTAAGGCTGTTAAAATTACTGCAAGAACAAACATGCGGATTCATGGAAAATATAACAATACCGAGGAAGACATTTTACAACCTGTGTTCAGAATCTGCGCAGCTGGACATTTATGCATTTTTGCTCCGAATGGAAATACATTTAATATTGTTCATGAGAATAAATTTATTAATATTTTTATATATACTATAATTTTACTAATATACATACTATAATTTTATAATAATTTATTACTTGCGGAGTGAAAATATTGGTTTATTAGATGATATTGTTTCGAACATGAGATGACGCTTTCCTGCAACTGTTCTCTTTTGAAGGAAAAGCAAAATTTACAGAGATGTCATCAATTAGCAAAGGAAGTTTAAGCGATAACCCATTCACCTTGGAGACGGATTTAGCACCCATTTTGGCGACTTGGCGAGAGAATTAGCGACTTCGACGACAAATGGAAAGTTCACGAAGAACAAAGTTACAGACTTTTTTCTGAATTTTCCCATGTGACGTCATACCTGGGCGGAAGAGGTATAGATACGCGGAGGGCCTGAGAGAAAGAGTCTGTTTTTGAAATTTCTGTTCGTTATCCTCCGTGTTGGACTTGATTTCACTACAACACATTCAGAAATTTTCGTAACAATATTTTGTACCGTTTATCATTTTAATACAATTCAAAGACTATACATGACTTTGCTTATGAGTTATCTCTGGATCACTAAATGAAGTTCTATATTCAATATGTTTTCAAATATGCTGTCTTGCACTATGTCGAATGCAGACTATCATTAAAAATATTTTATGCTAGATAACTAGATTCTTGAGTTTTTAAATTCATCTTTGCGAAAAACAGGTACTTAAGCTATTATTTTATGTTGGATAAAACGAATAATTCTAATAGAAATAAAATATATAATCATATATATTTCTTTTCTCAATGAAGTTAAAACATGGTTCTTACGAGGGTGGTTCAAAAAGTATTTGAAAACAGATGGCATAATTCAAGTAAACTGTTGTTACCGTTAGGTGCTGCCATCTGTTAAACGAAGCCGAAACAAATTTAGCATTGGTTCATAAGCTAGTTTTGATTTGGTACTTATTTACTGCAAAATAAAATTTGATTGCCACTTCGTCGAATTGTGACCGTCGGCGTGGCCTAGATTCATCATTACGCACCGGAAATCAAGCAAAAATCAAAACGTTGGGTTGCCTCCAATGAATCTACTTCAAAGGAGGCTTTGCTTTGGTTTTTATTAACGTCGTACTAGAAGCAACACGAGGTCTATTGGCGACGGACCTCATATTCTGACTTTGGTCAAGTGACGAGGGAAAAACCTGAGCTGGCATCCCCTCTCCTAACTTCCACACCAAGCCAATGGGAGGACTTTGGGCCCCGACAAATTTAACATGCATCATCCCCGGCTACACGACTGGTCTTTAGCGGTCAAGGCTCGAACCCGCGACTCAACTAAAGCCGTCGGTCACGCGTCCGAAACCATGACCACTAAGCTATCGCGGCCCCAAAGGAGACGATGATGGTTTCAAATGTCGGAAAAGTTATGTCGGAGAACCTTTGAAGAGCGAAAGGCATCATGTTCACGAATACGAGTAACTGAGACTTGGACAGTTGTCTAGTCAGTCATGGTTACTTATGAAAAACAAACCATTTTCGATGCTACGAGCATCTTCTCTTCAATTTCTAAGGACTTATTAAACGACCTTCGTATCATTAAGACTTTTTTCTTCTTGAAAAAAATAGTTCTCCAATATGGGTACTACTCTTCAATATTATGCTTTACTTATTCATATAACTAAAGAATGTCTTATTCATATTTAAGTAATATAATTTATGAGTAATATAATTACAATTGTTATTAAAAATACTCTTCATGCAAAAGTTGTAATATGATCATTTTTATACAACTCTCTTCACATATTGATTGTTTAGTTAACATACTCAAACTGCGCGGTAATTTTAGCAACGAGTATTCAAAATGAAACTGACTTCAGAGTGATCTTTGATCAAGACCCCAAAATAATTCAAATATTTGATACTAAACAGAGTTCAAGCAAGTTCACTTCACAACGCTACGAAAACGAGTGGTATCTAATAGCCTAATCACTACCTTTTCCAGGAAGCACCGAGGGAAGACCTCATATTTTCAAACCATTAAGCTCACAGAAAGAGTTCACAACCTGGTTCACAAGGACCCTAAAAGTTCGAGGTCTTTTTGGCAGTTTGCAATGTGGTTTGAAAACAGCCATGAGGCCCCTTCAAAAAACCAGGGAAAATGAAAAAAAGAGAGAGAGGGAAAAAAAAAAAAAGGAAATAATAGTCTCTGTTGAAAGATAAGCTTCAACCTTCTTGTGCACAAACCCCCCAAATGCCACATACGCCCCATAAAAAACATTTAATATACTACGGGGAAGTGGGAGCCTCTTTAATGTCTTCCGAGACTGGAACGTGACAATTTTACTTTTTATCTAAGGGGTCCCTTCCACTTTATTTTTTTTTTCTGGTCCGTTCTATTTCACAATATTTGTAAGGACCTTGAGAGACAAAAAGAAAAGAAATGAAAAAAAAAAAAGTAATTTGCCGTAGCGGAATCTTTTCTCGTTTCACGACTGGCAATGACGCAGGGCGGATGAACACTGTCTCTCCTGTCGAGAATTCTAATTGTGGGTTTTTAAGTAAAAGATGTCGCGTTTCGACATCTTTCCCCTGAAGACAGGCGACATGCAACAATGTGGTTTACTGATTACATCACCCTGGTATTTTATTTTCATCAAGTCGGTTTTAACCATAATGGGACTGTAATGGATGACACAGGGAGCGGGAAATTCACTCAACTTAACAACGTGCTTTGAAGCAGTAGTTATTTTGAATTTAGGGATTATGATGATAATTTTTTCGATAAAAATTTTTTTTGCTGGGATATTTCTCATGATGATAAAGAAATTGATTATTTATACCACGATTATATATATATTAGCCTGTGATACATTTCTCACATACTAATTACTTGGAGAAAACAATTTCCTTAAAACTCATGCTAGCAATATTTTTCCAAAGAAAATAATGTTTTATTTTAGCTAAAAGTAGGTAATATATACATTTCTTTCTGAATGGAAGCAACAAAAGTTTTAATTTCAATCAGATATCTCATTTGAATTCAATCAACCAGCTTAGCAATTTTTCCATGTTTTTTTAGAGCAGTATTTTATACTTTTTTTATCCTTTAATTTATTTCATAAATGATAAAACTTTAAAAGTTAGATAACAATAATCATGTCGTTATTGGCAATTCGTGGAAATGGAAAGTTTAACGAAATAAATACTTTTTGTTTGTTTGTTTTCGACAAAACATAGATTCATTGACGAATCTACAAAAGGGTTTTATAACAAAGCTAAGCACTCTGAATTAAACATAAAATAAATTTTCCTCAAGTAATACAAGTTTGTTCTGTCCTTAAAGTTATATTATAGTAATTTTGAAGAAATATAACTGAATTAAACAGCATACAGCATTAAAGGATTTATTAAAAACTCACCAATACACATTCGAAAATATTCTGGAATGGATGCAAAAGAGTACTCACCTAAAAAGAAAAAAAGGTATTTGCATGAGAAATGAATTTTTACGAAAGATAATAATCAAAAAAAAATATATATCAAAGGAATAAAACATACAAAATTCTATTCATAAAATATCATTGTATTTTTTTAAAAATTTTAAATGAACCACGACTAGTTATATTTCATTACAGAGATATCGTAAACTGAGTTACTAAAGACCACCCAAAAAGTAATTAATTTTCTTACATTTCCTTTACTTTGAAACAATATTTCCTTTTCACACAAAACAAAGAAAAACTTGGATAAAATCGAAAGAACTCTATTTTTCTTTCTCTCTCGTCAACAGACGTTAAAACACTTATTCACGAAAATAAATGAATCTTTTTATCAATATGCATACGCAGATCTTTCAAACTTCAAAACAGTTCATTTTGCCTTCTATTAGCAACACTTACAATTCAATATTTAAATAAAATAACAGAGCAAACGCCAAAACACGAAAAATGATGTTTAAAATACCTCTCAGCAACAGTTTATCTAACCTAGACATCTAAAGCATCCACTCTCTATCCCAAAACATATCTACAATGAGATCACAATCTTAATGGATAACCCATGGAAAATGAGGTTTCTTCATGGATGACGAGAAAATTCATCATTTTTTCGAATAAGGTGCAAGCTGTTTACTTGTTACCATTACAAATTTAAATGCTTTTTTCAAACACGTGGTTCAAGTGTTAACGCGTGAACTTTGATTCTGCTGGTGGAATTTGGATTCGGTGCTTTCTGGGCGAGATCGTAACTGAACTGGGGGTCATCCCTCGGTTTTCTCGCATCTTCGCGAGGCACGAACTGGAATATTTTACATTTGAGACAAATGAGATCGCATAAAGGTCGATAGATGGATGCTTTTGAATATGTGATGGATCACCCATCATGTTGTATTCTTAATACGGCCAAATAAGTAATGGTAAAGTTATGATGCAGTTATTAAAACTACGATAGTTAATATTTGTCCAGAAATTTCGTCTTGGATTTATAGTTAAATAAGGGTGTCGAACTGGCAGCCTTCCAATTCTTCTCCAGGGACCATAATGGTGTCATGGTAGATGTTGCTCAGTGCAATATGTAAGATTAACCTTTTGAGTGTAAAATCAAGCACTAATTTATAGTAAACAGCACAATTATTGGCCCTCAAATTTTTTTAATAATCCAAAACTAATAAATCCCAGTAAGACAATAGTTATTAATTATTTTTAATTACTGCTCTACAGGTGTCTAAACTCAAAAATAATCATTCTTTAAATAACCAGCAGGTAAAAATAAGTATAATACTAATTTTATCCTTACAATATCCTATTTAAAATAAACAAAGAAAAATATATCACAGGTTGTTTTAATTTTTTTGAAAATTTGATATTTCTTGAAATAAATTTAAAAATTATGAAATTTGAAAATAGAAATGTATAACATTTCTATTACAATCGTCCGTGTGAAATTTACTTTCGATAAAATGGACCGCGACTGGAAATAGAACCGGACATACCTGGTTTAGACAAACCGACATCTAATCATAACTGCTCGAAGGGCTTTTGGCGAAAACCTACTCAGTTATATTCACGATAATGATTGAATTGAGATCATTTGATTCAAATCGGGATTCAGCTACCGCCAAACAGCGCCAAAGATAAGATGCGCACAATAAAATCATTTGAGCTGAATTTATGATTTGTTTTTATGTTTTTATGGTATAGATGCGTTTACAAAATAATAGAGTAGCACAAAAAATATTGGCGATTTAATTTCAAGCTATGAATAGGTGATAAAATTGACACCTCACTCCCTCATATCGTATGAAGAGAGAACTCGATGTCATTTTAGTTAAATATGTGCTAGATTAGTCAACTACATGATTATTTGAGTGCAGTAATATTTCAAACGCATTAATAATCATTTACTTTTGGAAGAAATTAGTCTCACATCCGAGAATCTAACAAGTTATTTAAGTCACAAAGTTGATTTTATTAACATGGTCTTTAGAATTATACATTGTATTACTAATTACCTTCTGAATCCAATCTAGAAAGAAATACCTGAGTATACATATATCAGTAAGTCTCATCAGATATATCAGGTCATTTTTATTTCTAGAAGATAATATTTTGCTGTGCAATAAAGAAACCTTTTCCAGCGTGTATAAACTTTTAATCAATGCAATTCCTTTAAATAAATTTCACTACGCAGGTGTCAACATGGGTTTTGAAAAATAGATAAATTATGGTTTATTATGAATGTAAAATGAATATTATGTCGAAATATAACTCAAATTTAATGAGTTATTTTTCAATAGTTATTGAATTTGGAAAGTTTTTAACTGGATCAAAAACGTTAGTTTAGACAAGAAAGCAGTCAAATGTCAACTTTACTTAAGCCTAAACGTTAAAATTTAAACTCAAAGTTATCTAGCCAGCGTAATAATGTGTGCAACAAACTTATAAAAAATATTGTTATAATGCAGAAAAATTCTAGTCTTAACACACAAAAGCTGCGCGTGAAATTTAGACTTAAATAAAATTATGTAGCTAGTATAACAAAGGAGGATAAAACTAATAAAAATAATTTAAGAATGTTGAAAAATCCTTCTACGAATACGATTACTATAATGTATGCAGAAGTATTTTTCGACATTGTAACATTACTTGCGAACGCAGCTCTCTAATTATAAGGCGAAACTCTTCCAAAAAAAATTTTAATACGAATAAGAACCGGGTAAAAAAAAATAATAACGATTTATTTCAAACTAAACACGCGACATGTCACCTAACACCATTGGCAATCTAGTGATCAAAATAACAATCAAAAGGCCTTTTTATTTATCTTCTTCAGCGAACTGGACCATCCCACTTCCGTTTTACCAATTGTTACAGTGTAGTTTTTACATTCCGTTACTCAAGTGTAACCGTAGCCTAGCTACAAAAAGTTCTAGAAAATGAATCATATGATGTCTCGGTATACCGCGTGAGATTCTAATAATAATAATCTTCAAGAGAAATGTAACCTTAAAACCTCTGCAAGGAAAGAAAACTAGTCTTGGACATTACAAGTAAGAAAGAACAAAAAAATGTCAGCAGTAAAATTGATGCTCGAATGAATTTCCATGAAAATTATTTCGAATAAGTACGGCATTGTATCAATCACTTTTATGTTGCATTTCCTACGAGAGTTAAGCATCTTAAAAAATTGTATTACATTCTACAACGACAATAAAGATAGGTTTATAAAAATCAGCCTTTTTGGCAAAACTGATAAACTGGTAACATTTCGTTTAAAAAATCAATTTCATATTATAAGTAAATGTGAATGAATGCAACATATAATTTTGTAGGCTTTAGTTTATTTTAGCCGCATTGATGCTACGCACAAGCAGCATAGGTAACTATTGACAATGTTCCTCGTAATTCTGGTTTCAATGATTTTAATCCCATTCTACGGTTACTGGTGATAAACTTTGATTTTGAGCCGCTCTACCAAATGACGTAGATGACACCAGAAACGCTGATGATCTACGGCAATGGATCAGAAACTTCTTTAAGTCGGGAAGCACTAGGCTCTATTCTTGCGAGGAACACTTACAAATACGAACATACGTACAGTCTTATTTATTTAAAAATCAGTTAAAATTACAATACTTTAAGCAAATTATCAAATTTAATGCGATACATAATCTTTGCAAATTTCAGTAACATTATGACTAATAAACGTTAAAGCCTCTGCATTTCCTCTTTTAAATTTCCCAGGACCTTGTACCTTTTTTTTTTTTTGTTTTAATATTAATCATCACTGAAAAACCTGCCGCACAAAGATATGACGTGAAAATGTAATAATGTGCTTGTAGCATGGGCGATTCGCAAAACTTCTCTTAACTAACATCTGTCGTTTCTTTCTGATTTCATATTTAAATTTCCAACTTCTCTCAATCAAATGAAACGTGGTTACGCAAATTAAGCAAACTTTAGGAGTGGAATGAATATATTAATGAAGTCGTATAAAAGCGCTAGAGCATTGAATTGAGAGGTGTAAGTTTACAGTCATAGGAAGAGTGTTAGTATGAAGTACGCTGGAGTTTTCTGGCATGTTTTCGTGATTTGTTGAGACTATTCCAGGCCAACGTTCTGTTTGAATCACTATTCGAAAAAGTCATTCGCATCTTGTTCCAGTTAGTGCATGCATTGCTATATTATTGAAGACGTTAGTATTCACAGTAAGGGACTTCAAACTGGTTAAGAGTATTCTACTTATTAGAGAATTTACAGACTCTATTTTGAAACATAATTGACTATTTTAACTACTTCATGTGTGCTTGGGCTTAATTTGAAGTTTAGATATGTGATTCGAGTTACATTAAACGTGATAAACGAGACGGGTAATAGGATTGAGTTACATGCTTAATGAATTCTTTCTGGACCTAGGTTTCCATCTTTTACAGAGATCTAGTATGTTTCGTTATTTTTTCCTAGCAATTAGGTGCATATTAAATTTACTGCACCACATATGTAATTAAAAAGTTTGTCTCATTCGCGCGCGCGTTTGTTGATTACACACACAATTCCATACAAAAATTATTTTACATTATACTGAATTTGTATTTCCAATAAGTTTAAACTGTGGTGCACCAGTGTTCCGCGGACCACGGGTTGAAACCTATGGAACTACGACTTTTCTACTCAGCACGATTCGTCTTATATTCGATGAAACTTGCAGACCCACTGACTATAAGAACCATGTTAATACTTCTCATCGCGTCCTCAATATGAACATATATAGGTAAAGGAATACTTATCATGATGGGGATAAATGCCATAGTTAACAACTAAGATAATGCCTAAATCTCCTAGAGTCTTCGACACTCCCACTTCGGACTACTTGTCTCCACCTTCGACAGAACTTGCGGGCCCTTGGGCATGAGACTGATGTCATATACTCCAGTTACCAAGGTTCTCATTATGAAATGGATATCGATAAAAATAGAATGATTATTTTAATATGGAATAAATGACAGCAACAAAGATGGTACTTGTTCTTTTTATTTGAATAACACAACATACGAGAGGCTCGAGAGAAAAGTTAAATTAATCGTGTAATACAAGTTCCCATTATTCTACATGATGATCTTTTGAAAAACTACCGGACCCCGATACTCCAGCAGTTGATGTGGTGTGTTCCATGGCGGGTAATGTTCAAAAAGAATAGCAATCTCAAATACCAATTCCAACAAAAATTTGTCGTGTGAAACAATTTTAGCTGCTACACGTTAAATGAAACTGGGGTGTAAGTCACTGCGTTATATATTATAAAAGAAGAGTTATATTAGATCATGTGTGATGTCCTTTTCCTCACTAGACTCAATAATAACCCAATCCTTAACAAATAACAACAGAATTTATTATACATCGACGTCTACGTCTCGGAGCTCGTTTCCGCTCCGAATTCTCTCTCATGAGTACATTATTTCTCTGCTTATATTTCCTAGGCAACCCTTCACTCGACAAGTGGGAGGGCTACCACAATTTTCTCATTTCACCAGGCGCCAAATACTACAAATCAAATGTGCAGTTCTCATCTCTTGAACGTATTGGAAGTTAAGTAATTAAATGAATAGCCCTCGGAAAGCTGTATAGCGACGTTTATTCAAAAACCAAATCAAATTAGCAAAACCAACCTCGAACCAGTAATATATTGGATACAAGGACTTCACTCTAAGAATCGGGTCATCATTGATCCCTTGTTAATTATAAAACATAATCGGTTGATTAAGATGACATCTGAGAAGATACTACTGTATTTTAAATTTATTGACCGCGAAGACGATTTATTATTAGATATATATGCATCTCAAATACTAATTGCAATAGATGCAATACTGAAATGAATTAGTGCCTTAATATAAAAAATGGATTTTCCTAATTTTTACAATAAAATTGATGTGTTAGTGAAATTTTTCATATCCGCCCTTCTGTAACCGCATGTAGAATAAGTGAATAAACCGGTTAAAGTGAATAAAATTTTAGCATTCTGTTCAATTTTTATAAATATTAAGAACGAATAATATTATATAAATAATTCTGATAAGCGTATACACTGCTTAATTGAATATTTAAATTGAGTCCTAAATCTTCACACACGTGAATGTCACTATCTAGACGAATACTAGATTCCTGTCTAATGATAATTTTTTATCCACCTTTAACTACAATAGACATAAGGCAAATAGCTAGCATATTATTATTTTGTTCATTATCAATGTGAAACATTGAGAACTTGGATAATAACTTAAAATTTCTCTTTTTACTCTCTTTATTTTGCATTGGATATTATTTGTTGCCATGATACTTCACTTACAATAAGTTCGACTGCTATCGCAGTTAGAGGTTTATGTGTAATTATAGATTAGTTAGTGATTGTTTTCGTTGATTAGGTTTTATTAACGTCGCATTAGAAGCAACACGAGGGCTATTGGCGACGGACCTCGAAATTTTGAACCTCAATCAAGTGACAAGAATGACATCTGAGCAGGACCCCTTCTCCTAACTTTCACACCACACCAACAGGAGGACTTTGAGCCTCGACCAGATACATGCATCAGCCCCGACCACACGGCGGACCTTTAGTGGCATCAAGACTCGAACCCATGACTCGACAAAAACCATAGGCCGCGAGTCCACGACCATGACCACTAGGCTACCACAGCCACAGATTATTAAGTGAGAGTTTCATGTACAGTAAGTGCTGCTGGGTCATTAATTCTCAATGGGTCAGGCGAAAAAAATCTTTAATGCTTTCATCAGTAAGATACCACATAACACGGCATTATTTATTTTTTTAAAAAATTATTATGATAGTAGATAAGAAATTAAGGCTAATACGATAAAAATCAAATGAATTCGTGAAGAAAAAGATAATAAATATCTTTCTAAGAAACACACAACCGTTCTTTCACAATTTTCAGAAAAATAAACGAAAATCTGCCCTACATACATATCCCACGGAAACATTTCTCAACTCCACATCCATCATCTAAGTAAAGAAATATCGCTCTAAAAGATTTATTTTTCAAAGTTTTATTACAAGTTATTTTATCCTTATGAAGTTAACCTTAATTTTATCAATAAATCCTATCTCGATCACAAGGAGAAAAAAAAATCAAATGAACATATAAGAATCTCATTAAAAAAAACCCTTCCCTTATAAAATGAAATTACATATCAAATGATATTATAAAATTCTTATCTCAATCTAACGCAAATTCCATCCATCTTAGAGGGAAATGTGAAAAAAGGCAAAGCATTTTATTAGCTGTCATTTCAAGCATTTTACATCACTTGCGGCCCGTGACCCTATGCGAACTCCACGTTTCTCATAATTTATTTATATGATAAATTAGACGAGTGAGAAACTGGGTTAAGTACATGTCACCATTTCCTTCAAAGATTTGAGTTTTTCAAGATCGCGCAAGAAAGGATAATGAATTTGTATTCGCTTTTTTTCATAATCTAATTTACGATCAAAGCACGCAAAAACGATTATGGAAATTCGCTCAAAGTGAATGAGCATTTGTTTATAGTAAGGAATGCTGCATTCGCGCTTGATGTGCAATGCAAAATAAATAGTACGTCTCATAGATTGATATATAGAAAAACAACTAATCAATATCTATATCATCTATTGCGTTATGAATAAATATGTAATACCTACGTTTGAATGCGTTAATTTAGGCCTTAGTTTCTGGTTGCAATACGTGAGTAATAGAAATTCGGTTCGGATAAATATAGACGAATTTCCTGTCATTGTTTTGTTTAATGGTTCGAATATCAAAGGTTTCATCACGTTTTAGACAGTTCATTAGAAACTGAAGTATTAGTCAATAATATGCAGGGTATTTTATTTACTGGAAATCATATCTGGTAGTTATTATTACAAGTCTAAAAAAAAAAAATTCTCGGTTGTTGCGAAAACGAAAATATTTGGCGCCAATCTCTCGGATTCGATAAAATCAGGCCTGACCAACACGGGGTGTCAACCTGATGCACGCGGAGCTGGATCATCAAAAAAAAAAATTTCTAACATTTACTGTACTTAAAAGTACAAAAGAATATTCCATCCTATATCATTTGTATCATATCCCATTATTATGGGGGTATCTCAGTACATTGACTCAATACTGTCAATTTTTCTTCTATATTCTTGTTCTGAAACAATTACTAAGTTCAGCTCATTTTAAAATGCACGCGGTCTGTTTAGCGTGAAAGAGCGTTGCACAATGTATACCTATCCAGCAGAATTTTTGAAGGATTATGATGTGCATTATTAGACGCAGGGAGGGGAGGGGTGCACGGATCATGCGAAATAGTTAATCTGTCTACAGCATACCTAACATATATGACCCAGAAGCGTACGATCCAAGACAGGCTGACTGTTGGTACTAATTATTTAGCATCAGCATTTAACTGTTTTTATAACTGCAGGGCAGTTTTTTATTATATATCGTACAAATCCATTTAATTCAATAAAATATAATTTTCCTTAATTTATTGCAGATGTTCTTGATTTCTCTAATGGGACCTGTGGCTCCCTAACTCAGTTGTAATTCATACCTCGCGAGGACTTAAAAGCGGAGATAAATTTAATGTGCATTAGCCTTCATCATTCCATTCAACTATCTTTGACAGAAAGGAAGATTGCAGAAACCCGCAACTTACAAGTCATATTACTAACTCGGCTTCTATGGTGGTGACTTGTCGTTGTGTGTGAATGTTTCTTTTTGATAGTGTCAATTTCTAAAATTTTTCCAATCTTATTTAATTAAGAATGAAATTATTCCTCCTGATATCCAGTGTCTTTATTAAACAACGAAGAAATAAAAATAGAATTGTTTTAAATTTAAAATAATTTGGTACTTTTCCATTTTGCCGGCGAAAGCTATAAAGTCGCCAAAAATGATACAACCAACGCCCAACGGAATATGTGTTTACTGTGTGTTGTCGCCAATAAAGTCTGCTTGGCGAGATTTGCGCCGGCGAAATGGAAAATTTCATATCAATAATTTTTATTTCATATGAAAGTACATTGTTCTAGAAGCAAAATAGTGCTTGATTCCATTGAACCTTCTAGTAAACACTAAATAGTTCAGCTGAACGCTCCATTTTTCTGTCCATAATATTCACTAAGCCGAAGCCTAGAAGGCAAACAGAAACTCTTTTTCTGGAAGGAAAACATTTATTTTTGCTGAATATTGTTGACTGATTGTTTATTAACGTCGCATTTGGAAGAAATACGACGGCTATTGGCAACAGTCCTCGTGAATTTGAACTTCGATCAATTGACGAGGGCGATATGTGAGCAGGCACCTCACTCTCCAAATTTCCACACCATGCTTGAATATTACCTTGCATAACTTGATTGTGGAATGTTATCAGAATTGATTCATTATACAGACATAAACTGATCAATTATTATCTTGATTACGAAGTATGAAATAGTTGCTTATAGAGTATAAGTTTGTAACGAATCCGAAATATCTGAATATTTTGAGACACATCGGATATTTATATGATCATATCTGTTTATCTTCAAAAGGCGTGTGATAATATTGAGCAAGTTCAGATATCGATCATTATATTTACAAAAACTAGTAATAGCAAACACATTCTTTTATAATGTCAACAGTTTCTTGTAAGAAATGCAAGACAAGTCTGAAATTTCTTTTTAATAAAGAGGATTTAACTACGAAACAGAGAAATTACTGAAAAATCACAGCAACATGTCCCTTCCCGTTTAAAGCAGTGAGATTCCTTACATTTTTAAAAATTTGTCTTCTTCCATTCTTTTCTGTTTATGTATTCATTTCAGTACTTTACTCTTGATTACTTAATACCATCCATCTCATATTCTTAGTACGATGGCCAATTTTTAAATTGTAAGGACACGACTTTTTGATCTTGAATATTAAGGCTCCTCTTAAAAGTAAGAGATTTTCCCGTAATAAGAAAGTATGGCGTTCTCGTATTATCCAGATTTTTAAATATAATTGGAATGATTTAGTTTTCGAATTTTTAAAGAAAGATGATAAAACATCAAACTAATTGCACGACATAATTCTGACCCAATTTTTGTTGTATGTGTTATCAAATTCATCATTTCTCGCATAGTGAAATAAAAATTATTCCTATCACACGTAAACATGCAAAAAAAAAAAAAAAAAAAATTAGGAATTGATTTTAAAAAATATCATCGCCGATGTTAATCAATCGTCAAATGTAGGAAAATGAGTTAGCACGCTTATCTTGCATCAAGATAAATATGCTAACTCACGATGCATCAAAGATGTCAACACAAAATCGGATTCTACACTACACGATCGAATCATTCCTTTCTTCACCACAACTAAAAGTACTATTTTCGTTTACTAATTTATCAAGAACTGACGTTTGGAATTTGTTAAAAGTTAAACTCTTCTATTCTTTAAAAGGATCTTATAATAATATGGTCCATTTAATTCTGATGGATCATGCAAACTAATTTCTCTAGCGCTTAACCAATATATCAAATGCAGTCAAAGGATGAAAAACCTATAATTATGAGTGCTGTCGAGTAACGGGTTGAATACACGTTATGCGCTATTTTTCAAACGTGCTTTTTAGCCAGATTTCACGCTAGACAGGTGGTCCTTTGATGGCGCAATCCGTTTCGTATAAACGACAAGAAAGAACATTATTCTTACGATCGCAGTTCCAAGTGTAATATGACGTTCGGAGATATCGTGCTGCCATCTATTAATAAAAATGAGTACTAAAATAAAGAAACTGCTCTTTCATGGTTCCGAACTTCAATTTCGCTGAAAAATGTTTACGTTATATTCAAGGAAATTTTTAAAAAAAATATTAAAAATGTAACCTTTAGAAGACATGAAAAAAAATTGTCAAAACGAAACACAAATACACCTAAAAATAACTTAAAATTAAACACGCGTCATTTAAAGGCGTTTTGAATTCATCCGTATTATTCTATATAGGGAATGCATAGTGATATGTTTATCAATTCATAATAACACAGCTTTAGAGCATCTCCCAGATAATGGCAATGGATCTAGTAATTTCGAACTCCAAACAGATTGCAAGGATCAGTATCTCAATATATTTCCAAGTACATCACACAAGGTCTTTAAGTCCCAGTTAGATTAAACATACTTCAGTTCCCATTATTCAACAGCACGGTATTAAGTAAAATAAGTAGTTAACTCGATTTCCGCAAGCTTTCGAATTAAAAATTAAGACACTGCGATGCGGAATAAAAGTATCTAACTCATGATCACTTTAGTTACTTGATGGACATTTTGTTAATTATTTCTTTCTAAGACTGAATCAGTTTCTCAACCAATTTTTAAAAGCACGCAAGCCATTTTTGGATTATTCCAATCTTTTTTTATTGTACCTTTCAAAATCGTTTTAACATTTAATGAAATCATTTTAAAATATATTTTTGAAATAGTAAAGGATATATTGCCAAAAGAGAAATGTTTTTCCAAGCAATCGAATGCTATTCGGTCTGTCTTCATTAAACGTGAAGAGCTGCATTATATTTAGAACATATTTCCGAAGAGGAATTGCTCTAATTTATATAAGTTAGAATGATTATAGCATATATACCCATTTATCGTAATGTTTCAGTTTAGAAATACTTAATAAAAATATTTTTAAAATATAAAATTACGAATCTATTTGGTTTTGAAACGTTATTTTGAATTAACGTCGACTAAAATTTACACAAAGGCTATTGGCGACGGATCTCAGAACTTTGAACCACTTACAAGTGACGAAAATGACATCAGAGCTTATTTCTAAACAACACCCGGTGAAAGCCCTTCGAAGCTCAATTCTGCTTATAACATGATGATAGTTTCCCATTATTCAAAATGGCAGTTTTGGGGTGAAACCAAAGCTTGTACCCTTAACTGGAATCGAACATCGCTACTAGGTAAGCGCAAGGTTTTGCCATTAATTAGCGCATGATGAAATATGGTACATATTTTATACCGAAAAAAAATTGAAATATTTAAACAAATATGAATTATATATTAAAATATGTTGTTCTCAAAATACTCTGATATCATAACATAATGTTAATATAAGAGAAATTTTTTTGTCTGGAGATTTTTCAAGAAATAAAAGGTTCTTTACGTCAACATTATGCGATGATAACTTAAGCTATATTCAAATAATTACAGATATATTTTTTTCAGAATTTAAAAGCACACAAATCAAATATCTAATATTAGTAGAATAAATAAATAAGACTACACAAATCCTAGACCACTCTACGATGACTTTGTGACGTCTCAGGAACGTTCCCAGCAATCTTACTGGGTTGTGAAACGATTATTAAGTAATATGAAAGTCACTCTGGCATGTTCGTGATGTCATGTGATCGTCCTCGGGCAACATTTTGACACCGTGAGGTCACAGTGATTTAAAAAAAAATCAGTTTGCTTTCTTTTTATTTCCATAAGCAAAAAAAAAAAGATATTAACTCTGCGTACGTATAATGAAGAAACCTCAGTGAACTGAATGCGTGGAACGAATTGAAAAGAATCAGTTTTTAATGAAAGTTTAAAACATGTAGAATTGGATCGTTATTTCAGTTTTGATGGATTTTTATACAGTAATAAATGATAAACACACCACATAACTTTTTTTTTAGTTACAAACATCAATCTTTTCTTCATAATTGAAAGTATACATAAGTTTTGCCTATAATTTTTTTTTTTATTAAAAAAGAATATTCTTCGAACATGAATTTCAGTGTTTGATAAAATTTGCTTAAGAGATTAATTAACTAACAGATAATTTTCTCGCGGATAATCCTATTTATAATATTATCGAAGTGATTATTAACCGTATTATTGTTAGGTGGGCAATATTTGAAATTGCAATCAAAATGCATTTAAGTTGCCCTTAAATTCAAATCGACATAAATCTGTTTAATAATTTTTTAATTCCTTTTTTAAAATGTCTTTTATTCATAAAAATCGTATTAATATTATTGAAAAATCATTAAAATCATACATGTTTTATTTCAGTTTGGACCTTTACTTTTCCATTTTCGCTTAATCGACAACTTGGTTTTAAAAAGTAATGCTGATTTAAAAAAAAAAAAAAAAAAAAATGGGGGAGAACAAATTTCACAAACGAGCTCGCGATGGCGAATATTGTCACTTCATTATCATCGATGATTCACATAAAAGTGAACAATGGAAAATTGTGTAAATTTTTTTTCTATATTGAGATTTTAAACTGAAAATGATATAAAATAAATATATAAAAAAAAAAAAAAAAAAAAAAATGCTATCCACACATCACATGTTGACAAAAAAATATTTAATTAAATCTTAATTTCAAATATCACATGGTCGTTACAAAATAATGTGATTCATCAAATTATTTAAGTTTTTTCATTGCATTGCACGAGTCAACAAGATTAAATATTTAAACTTGAGTGTTAATTTAGATGCATTTTTCAACAAGCTGACATATAAAATACATAGAGTGTATAAAACATATTCCTACATTTAAAAATTGCGATTTATGTGATACACTTAAAAAAGAAATAAATAAGCTGGAGTTATTGGAAAGTTTCAATATATAACAACCCGAAATTATTGGTACACTATTCGTAAATTAGTCATATCTCGGGGGTATACGATTTAATTTGTTAATTACAGAAAATATCCTAACTCATCACATTTTATACCTCAAGTCGAAAAATTGATTAAATCATTTCAAATAGTTTCAAAAAGAATAATTCATAAAACTTCCATCGAATTAAGATGTTAAAAAGGAGCTCTATGACTGAATTTTTTAAAACTAAAAAATTGATCAGATTCAAAGAGGAATGAAAGATTTATTCAAACTCGTTAATTATCTCACACATGATTCACTCTGAAATCTTGCTGGAGATATATCTCTGGAAACTACAGCCCAGAATGCTGAATCATACAAGAAGCACGAAAAGAACTGAATTAACCCGAAGCAATTTGAGAAATGAATAAATGCAAGAGCTGGGAATCGTAATCATATCTCGAAATGGGTAGGATCAGTGCACATAACAAATGGCCTTTAGTGAAGGCACTTATTTCAACAAACATGCCGACACTGTGCGTAAACAACTCATCGGAACCCCCATCAAGAACAAAAGTGATCGTATTTGAATATACTAAAGCATCCAGGAGTGCTAGTTGCATTCATCAGAATATTTTACAAATCGTTCAGTTCAAAAGTGTGAAAACCACGACCTCAAGGCCAAGCATAAGCAATGAATTAAAATATTACAGTTTATTCATATACCTTAATTTATTTTTCATTTTTCGTTAAATTCACGTCATTTCTCTGGCATTATTCAAAAAGAACCTGTGTTTAGAATGAAAAACAGTGTAATATTGTCCATGGATTGTTTTTACTTTCCACAAGAAGACAATGAATATGACGACTTTCGAATCTCAAACAATCGTTGCCATAACTTTACTACCAGATGATGAGACCGACTTCGCTTTCTTTTGGAGCAGATTCCCCAAAAGCAACCCATCGTTTTTATTCTTGTTTGTTTTCTGTTGAGCAACAATGGATCCAGATCTTATCAACAAGCTCGATGCAAAATGACAACTCTTAGAAAATGGTTGCTAAATCAAAACTCGCCTATGAATCAGAGTCGAATTTATTTTAGAGGCATTAAGCGGATAGGAACATACTATATATACTAGAAGTAGGTATTGAAATAGTTCAGTGAAAGGTTAATAGAAAATTACAGCGTTTTCAACTCACTTAAATGCATTTTAACAAAATTTAACTGACAAAAATTACTCCATTATTTTTTTCCTTTTAATTCTCAAGAAAATAAAGAATTCTAAATAAAGGACATTTCCTCTGAAGAGAAGATATTTAAGGGGGGGGGGGAAACAGCATTTTTAGGTAAAAACACATATCTTTTTTTCTCTAACTCAGGTGGTTAAAAAAAAGGTTTCCTTCGTTGTATACATTAACAGTGATTCAAAATGGTCTTTAAAATATTTCTCTTTCAAAAAAAAATAAGACATTTTCCAAAAAGTTCAATGCATTGTTTAAAATGCAAGTGCAACAAACTTTTAAACTCAGTCTCGTATCATCATTTACATTTACAATTGTAATGCTCAACACCATAATGCATGGCTGCCATAAGAAACAATATAAAAAAAAAAAAAAAAAAAAAAAACCTTGCAAATCAATGTATAACTACTTCAGCAGATAACTACTAAAGACTAGAATTCGAAAAATCTCAAACTTCTCAGTGCAAGGAAACCTATGGCAAGAAAAGTCCAAATTAGCATGTATATTGGCACCATCTCTCTGCGGCATACAAATAACTGTTTTAACATTGCCCAGACCAACCTGGTGTTAAAGAGGTGATTCTTTACCTTATAATTAAGCACCTTGCGTCAAAAAACACACGGCACTAATATTCTTTTCACGCTGTCGAAAAAGAAGGTTCTTATTTTTCCAAGAAAAAAAAAAAACACAGTAGCAAAGAAGAAAAAGAACTTTAGTGGTTCCTAACAAGCCGAACGGTAACGTGTATGAGAAGGCCGGATATATATTATGAAGGGCGAAAGGGGTTCCATTCTCTTGACGGTTTAAGAATATATTAGAATGGACTAGTAGACTGTGCTATACTTGAAATGTTTGGAATGTTAGGTCATTGACTATGACAGACTAATGGGCCATGGACCCTTAATAGCAGGTTACATACCACCCGGCTTGAATTGGACACGTTCGGGCCTTTTCCTTTTTTGTGCCAATTTCATTTTTTTAAAAAAACAGTTCACTGCTCTTAGAAATCTACTGCACAGATCGGTTTTTTTTTAAATAAAATAAATCCTATTCATTCTGTTTTTAAAATCAAATTAATCGTTCTTTTTTTAAAAAAACAATTAATCGCTTATAAATACCTACATTAATATTTAGTTAAGTAACGTTGGACATGTATGTTACACAATGTAGATATGCTAGTTGTCGTAAGTTTTTTAATCATACGCGAAAATTACATTCATCATGGATATGAGAAGACAAACTGAATTTTAATACAATGACCATGACTAGTAATACAATTGTTGTTTGTAAATAAATTAATCCTAAGAATACACTGAAACATCTAAAACTGTACATAAGTAATTGTAATTAAGCTTTTCCATTTCACTCAAGATTTACACTAAAGTTATTACAACACATTTTGAAAATGAAATGAATATATAAAGAAATAATGATTTGAATGTTCTAATGTACTTAAATAGTATGAGTGAAACGCTATTATATAGTTAATTGTTCCTTTAAATAATGAAATATATATGAGTTTATATCTTTATATTTTTCTATTGTATGCAGTTTCTAAATACACTCAGGAACATTGAAAATAGCGAATCAAGAAGGAAGCGAGCTACAATCGTGAAACTTTGCGAAATAGTTGAATGATCTCCTATATGAGAATGATCCAAGTTTGGTGCCAATATGCATGACCACACACCCTACAGTGGCGATGCAATCAGGAAATGGGTCCGATATAAACTGGCGCATTGCGGAAGATTCACAAACACCGTGAACTTAACTAATAGTATCAACCTAACAAATTTCGAAAACTATACACCCAGAAATGACACTAACGGACCTAGGAGAGTGCTCCTAGACTCCTACAACCCACCATAATAATCAATTATATATAATCTAAACATTTAATTTTCTTTCTAAGATTTAATTTTACATAATATTACATTTTTCTAAACTTCACGCCGTATACGCCCAAACACCCAAAACACACCCACTACTACTTGCAATCTACTATGGGAAGCCAATAGGACAGCTCTCCTTCGCTAACCATGAACCAATAGAAAAGAAGCCTCCCAGCATACCCTCTTACTGGACTCTTATACCTTCAAGAAGTCGTTCTCTACTGACCTCCAAACCGACCAATCAGAAAGGAAGCACTGATACTCAAGTCAGAAAGCCTCAACATCCAACAACAAGCCAAGTTTTGAAGCATTCTACCGACCCGAGATTGAAGGCAGCTCCGCGGCCTATGTTCTCGAATGTGTTCTACGATTCATAAACGTAATGATCATATTTAGACTCTAGGAGGGCTTTGGTAAGCGAAGAATGCCAAGTAGACGTGTGAGATCTAGCATTCTTTCGCACAGTTAAGCGAGATTGAGAGAAGCCATATCATCGGTATGAAAATCGTAGGTTGTTCGACGCGCCAGGTCGATCGTTCGAAGTGTGTCGTCAGAATATGTTGAGAGCAGTGGACACGAGATGGTACCCACATACGGAGAACCGAGTTTTGAGTGATCAGGAAGACGATGAGGAGAGAGGATTGAAAGATCGTGCAGCAAACACTCATGGTTTCCACAAGTGACTCTGTTAGGATTCGTTAAACATTTAAGATTCGTTAAATGTATAATCTTTCGGATTCGCTCAATGTACTTCCTAAATCTTTATGTTTATCTTGAGTGGCAACTGTATTTAAGAATGTAGATGTCCGTCATGTTTAGTTAACGGAATAAAAAGAATTTGTCCGAAGAAGATTGTCTGTTTTTACGTTCGTACTTTATACGTGATTATAAATAGTTCAGTCTAATATTTTACTTTTACTTAGATATCTTTACTTAATACGATTGTTTCAATATGATGCTGAAACCCGGGATCGAACCAGGGACCTTCAGATCTGTACACCGTATGTTTATATGATTTACTTCACTATTAGTTATTAGCAATTGAGTGTTACGAGGAGGTGGACAAATGGAAACATGATGTTTCTTTTTGAATTTAATACATCGTGTAGTGCTTTTACGAGGGCATATAATTACAAAGACTCCTTCCACGATACGATCAAATGTAGGGCTTCCAGATGTTCCACAGATAATTTCCAGACGCCTTATAGAAGCGAATCTGCAATCAAAGCGCCCTTTTCGTGCACTACCTTTAACACCGAAACATCGGTGACTCCGTTTAAAATGGTGCTAAGTCAGAGCAACGTTGAATGTCACGTATAGCAAAATGTCGTGTTTAGTGATGAATCTCTGTTCGTTTTGAAGACAGATGACAACCGCGTACGGGTGTGGTGGCGTCCTAGTAAATGGTACAATTCCGCTCCCGCTGTCGCAAAACACACTGCCCGCACATCAGAAGTAAGAGTCTCGGAAGGCATAGCCTATGATAGCCTATCCGCTCTAATTCGGGCACTTAAAATCTTAACGGGTCATTGTTAAGATGATGACATTCTTTGACATAACGTTCGAACTTTCTTAAATGGTCTTCCAGGGAGATTGTTTCAGCAAGATAACACTCGTTTGCCTACAGCTCGAGTAACTCAAAACTTTCTAAGTCATGTTCAGACTCTTCCTTGGCAGGCCCGTCTTTGGATTTGTTCCCTACAGAGCATTTGTGGTACTAGCTAAAATGCCAGATGACGCCGTCTCACTCTGTACATGATTTAGAGTGGCTGTACAAAATTTGTGGACCCATTTGCCGGAGGACAACATCTGATGCCTAATCAACTCAATGCCGGACCGTGTTGCGGCTTGTAATGAAACATGAAACAGTCCGACGCGCTATTTAAGTTGCACTGTATTTATTTAATTGTCTTGATTAGTGTAGGGATCAAGTGAATCTCTCATTTATATCATTACGTGCATTAAATTTCATTTCAATCCGAAGCTCCCTTCCTGGTACTATTTTCAATATTCCTGAGTGTATAATGAAAGGTTCTTTACGCCCCTCCCCCCTCCTTCGTAATTTCACGACCAATTGAAAATGGCTTTGGCAGGAAACTTAAATAATCTGTTGAACAGAAACTCGAACATAATCTTTGAAGAATATTGTTGATGGCTTTTTTTTTAATTAATAGTCATTGATTTCTCAGTCTTCGAACACCAGCTCGTTACAATTATCAATAATATGTTCAAAAGTTACATTTTGAGATTAGATTTTCATTTTCTTTACTGTAGTTGTAACAGAAGTCAGAAAGAAACAACCCAACATTAATTTAAATGTTAAAAAATGATTTTGCCTATCTTCACGAGTAAAGACTTGAAACTAAGTATTCTCCATCCTTCATATAAAAAAGACCGGCTGTTCTGTACATAAAAAGGAATATGTTCTCAAATGTACTTCATACTCAAGCTATTTGCTGTAAATAATTTTCTGTAACAAAAATATAATAACAAATATAGTATGAGGGCAGTACAAATTAATTTTTAACTCGAATAGATTCAAGCGAAATACGTAATGATCGAACGAAATACGTTTATTATAAGCATAAAATCAGTTTCTTTAATTTGTTTCATACTGAGAATATCATTTCAAACAACTCCTTTTGAAGAATAAAAACAAGTTAATAAACCCAATTATATACGCAAAAGGAATATTTAAAAACAATTCGCATTGTTACGTTCTAAAAATATCTCATCTAAATTAAAATTCGCATTTATTTATAAAAAGGTAACTGTTTTTTAAAAAAAAATGTAAGGAAATAATTTATATACTGCGCCTAAGAAATCAATTCAGATTTCCCAAGAAATAGTTATTTCCCGCCAGATATCTAGATCAGAAACTGCTAATAATAACTTTGAATTTTGGAAGTCTTCGGTTTCAAATGTTTTCGGTTTTTGGTTAACTAAACAATCTGAATGAAGAATCTTAACGACCTAAATGATGAAATTGCGTATACTGATTTAAACATACCTGTAATTGTATTTTAAATTATATTTTTTTTTTGAAAATACTCTTAAATTACAATACTCACAAATAATCACTTGCCATTTCCAAGCGGGCGGGTTAAAAAAGAAAATAAAAAAGGGAACGGGGGAGAAGGGGAGAGGAAAGGGAAATAACACAAACGATTTTTAAGCTTTGCATATTTCCGTTGAACAAGAACAAGTAGAGAATGCGGAAATGACTATGTTTTTAGTTTCTACAGCTGGGAAAACATTCTCCAAAAATGTTTTCGTTTAAGTGATAACGTTTTAGCACTCAATAACGATTGTCTTCACGAAGAATATATACAAATTGAAATGAACCGAATCATATTAAAAAAAAATTTTTTTTTTTTCATTTTGGTTAAAAGATTTACTATAACTATTTACATACATAAAGCTAATATCATTAATTTATCTTGCAGGTTCAAAGTGCTCGTTTTCATACAAAGTATCACATTTATATTGTCAATAAAAAAAGTAGTTTTGCATAAATATAGAACAAATAACTTACATTAGCTTTAAAAATTTCTTTCCAGAGTTTCAAAAACATTAATTTAAAAAAAAAAAAAAAAAAAAAAAAAACAGTCCCAGTATTTCTTCCATGAATTTTGAACGTTTCTCCTTTTTCTGTGAAAACGGATTAACATTCTAGTAGTTATTGAATTCCCTTTACGCTTTATTATTTGCATGAATCCTCAACATAGGAGATAAAATTCCTGCATTTTATAGATTCTAAAAGATATTTTATAATTTAAGAATTAATTTTATAATTATTACGTTACAATGATAATCATACTACAACATTCAGCAATGGTGTACTCATAAAATTCAGTTTAAATATGAAATTAATTCATATATATGGATTTTTATTAGTTTAATTAATGAAACAAATTTATTAGTGATTAAATAAGTGATTTAATAGAGTGTAATTTTTTAAATATTAATTGCGAATATGGTTTAAAAATGGGTATTTTTTTTATTGAAGGTATCTAATGGCGGATCCACAGTTGAGCATGGGGGCACATGCCCCCTCTGTCATAATTTTACGCACACACAAAATAAAATATCTAAACAGGAAATCCCAAACAAATTGTCCCAATCAAATTTAAAAGTATTTATTTTGTTCTTTTACTTAAAAGGCATTTGTTGTGTCCAAGTACAGGACCGAGCTAGTAATCCAATTCTGTAAGTTTTAAGTTCTCAGTTTGTATTTGATTCTTGGGTTAATTTTTAGTTTATGGGCTATGTAAGCATGAATAACAAAAGGAATAAATAAAAATAATTTAGTCTTATTAGCTTTTTAAAAGGAAAAAAAATGTGTCCCGCCTCTAAATTGTTTTTGTCCTCCCTATCGAATTTTTCTGAATCCATCTCAGAAGATATCTAAAAAATTTAAGGCTACAACCTTATTGTAGAAGAAAGCTCCGAGAGATTTGAAATTTGAGTGCCGATGGAATGATAATTTGAATAGTCTATGGAATGATAATTTGAATAGTCTTTACGGAAAAAAAAAGTAATAATTCCCCCCATAGGAGTTGTCATGGGCGTTGGTCAAAGATTTTCTCTGTACTCAACTGTAAGATACTGGCATACTTTAACCTTAAATGCATATTGGAATTTCAGTATCATTCTTCAGTCTATGCTCAAACAAGAAAAGCATTTGTGTACATTCCTGTAGGTCAGGATTGAGTCATCTTCACGAAGATCACGTTTCAGATGCACTTACTCTGTCTATATTCGAAGATTAAGACTCGCCTCGGAAAACCCAATTTATTGTCAGACTAAGGCACTACAAAAAACAACATAACGCCCCTCAAAATGCAACACTAAAAACGTCTTCCATTTTATTCGTGTTTATCGGTGAAGCAGTGTCACTCATACCGAGAGATTATAAGAAACCACAAGCAAGAAGAAAAATGCAAAAGAATAGAAAGAATGGGATCGACTACCCTCCCAGGGTGGTCTACATCTAGAACAACATCTCTTTCTTCGGAGGTCTTTTTTTAATACCTCACGAGGATAGACGATTTATGAAGTTAAAGTCTGCGCTTCTGTAGTTTCATTACTAGCCAGACAGGAATCCTATATTGATTTGTGGGGGTAAATCCCGATAGCGCTGTCATGTAATTGCTAGGCATGGCGCGCTAAATCTCCAGAAAAATTTCCAGGCATGGTACACTGTTACGTCAAAGCTATGTCCTTGGGTAATGACGTCCTTGAATATTGTTTATTGGTCGATTCTCCATAAAAAAAACTTTTTTTTTATTTATGTCTTCGAATCTAAATTAAGATTTTTTTATGATTAGTTATCTATAATAAAATAGAGCATATATTTATGCTCAGAAGCCTAACTTCATTTCTAAGGCTCATATGACGCACGTACCAACAATAAAAATTTGAATTGTAATAATTTTGGTCCATCCGTGTTATTACAGTTCGGATTAGTAAATTTTGATTTGGTACTATTTTATGTATTTTAAGTATTAAATTTAACTGATAATAAATACGCAACACTACAAGAAATGTCACCGTGTTTCATCCTTAAAGAACAGGGATATTTCATTGATAGTGATTATGAAAATGACAGAAATCTCTTTTCAAAATAATATATATAAACAAAATTATACTCAATTACTAATTATAACCAATAAAACATTATTTAAAAATTTTTTTAGAACGAAATGACTAAAATACTACAGAAAAAATTGAAAAAAAAAAAAAAAATCAGTAAATTATCAAATTAATCTAAAAATTTAATTAAAAATATTATTCAGAATTAAAAACAAACAAAATATTACAATAAAATACGCCAAAAATGCACTCAAATATTATTATACAAAATAATATTAATTTGAAGCAAATATATTTCTATATTCAATACGTAACGGAGCAGTGTACACTTCTTTAAGTATAAAGCTAATTGAAAATATTTAAATAAGAGGGAATAAAAAGGTAAGCTATTCAAAATTATTAAAGATAGCAAACTTACCATTTTACAATCATTAATAATTTTGAGCTAAATCTTAAAAGGAACATGTCGTGAATTACACTTTTTTCTACAGCATTAAACAACATCAACAACCATTGTCTCTTTCGCGGATTTCACTTGGAATCTGAATATGGTAATTTTGAATCTGAATATGGTAATTTTATTAATTTATGACGTGGCCTCTATCGCGATTTTCTCTTCAACTAATAATTTGGGGACTTTTATGATGCTGTTTGAAATGAAAATTTCTCCCAATAAATTAAACGTAGTACGTAGAATAGATTAGAATTAGTGAAGTGTAATGAATAGAATAGAAGACATGCACATATAAGCAGTGAAGCGTTTAATATGGATGTTGGAAGTTAATTAGTGGTACAGAGGAAGCCGAAGCTATAAACAAAGGAATAGTGACCATCTTGTCAAGCACGTTAGAGTTTCGAATCATAATCAGGCAGGTTCTAAGGAATCGTTGAAAGAATCGAACCTTCATCTTCAATGTTTCTAAGGGTTCAAAACCAATTGGTTCGGTAAAGTAAAAACTAGACTTATCGCATCAAAAAATTAGATCGGAAGCGTTTTGGGACTAATTGCCACAATTAGGGATTAAATATTGATTATTCGTAGATCTGAATTAAATAACTTGGTTATCATTATTAACTGACTTTTCTATTCATTTGACTATCATTTTAGTACTTCTTTAATAAAGACGGCAGAATGAAATAATAAAGGAGCATAACACGTTCACGAATAAATCTAACAGCGACTTGCATTTTCTTCCCAATTTTATTGTTTTTTCTGTTTTCCTCAAGCTGTGGCTCCTTCGTTATACCTCCCAAGCGGAGAGTTTCGAAATTATTTAGGTAAAATAAAAGAAATACAGAAAATCTCCGTATGACACGATCCGTCTGTAACATGGTTCGAGAATAGGGGGAAAACCTTATACATCACGATATCCTAGAATACGGTTTGAGGATTAGATAAATCCCCACATAAACGCAATGAAAGAAATAAGAGTTTTGAAGAGCTCAAGATATCTCACTATAAATTTTTCATTTGAGCGTGGACGTTGAATCGGATTTGTCCGCAGAATTTCGAAATTTATTAGAATTCGAAACATATTTTGTTCTTGGGAGTATTAAGTACATTCAGAATCTTATGTTTTACGGTGTGTATTATTCATTTTTTTTTTTTTTTTTTTTTTAAAAAAGGGTAAAAAAAAGGCCAAAAACACAAAACAATGCTGAAGAAAGTTCTGGGGATGAGAAAATCTTATTAAATTGATTAGAGTATTGATTATTAGCGTCACACCTTGAAACAACGCGAAGTCTATTTGTTGGTTTTGTTAACCTCGCACTAGAAGCAACAAGAGGGCTATTAACGACGGACCTCATGACTTTGAACCTCGGTCAACAAACGAGGACGACACCTGAGCTGGAAGCCCCCTCTCCTAACTTCCACACCACGCCATCGGAAGGACATTCAGCCACGACAGATTTAACGTGCATCAGCCCCGACTACACGGTGAGTCTTTAGTGGCATCAACGCTCGAACCAACGACTCAACGGAAACCGTAGGCCGCTAGCCCACGACCATGACTACAAGGCTACTGCAGTCGCGAAGTCTGGTGGAACTGACATCGTAATTCTGAACCACGATCATAAGACGAGGACCACACCTGAGATAACACCTCAGTCTCCTAACTTCCACACCACCCCTTCATGAGAACTTGAATCTCGCTATATCACGGGTCTTAAGAGGCATCAGAACTCGAACCATGACTCGACTCACACAACTCCAGCTATGTGTACGCGATCATAATCACTCAGCTAATGTGGCCTATATATAGTCAAAAAGAAAACATCAACGGTTAACGGTGCTTAGTACTGGATGACAAAGAAAACTTTATTAATAATTTTCCGTTTTGATTAGAGATTCTGCAATATAGTAATTATGTGTGAAAATTTTACAAAGATATATAAACTCAAGCTCAAACAAAACAAAAAAATTTAAATTGGCTTAGCTAAATTCCTTTTAACTCATGTTAACGGTTTTTATCCCTTTTCTTTTTCTGTTAAGTTCTCGAAAAAGTAGAATTATTCAAACTGAATACTAATTAGTGTAAAGTAAGCATACTTCCGAGCCCCAGGCTCCACAGAAACAATTACTATCAAGAAAAGAAAATAGCTTCTTCAAATTCCTAATGCATTTTTATTTTCACAAGCAAAACATTTTAAATAACAAAAAGGTTGCCAATGTTCACAACAAAAAGAACAAAAACAGACGATTCTGCCATAAAAAATCAATTATTAAATAAAATATTGAGAGAAAGAGAGAGAGAGAAATAAGAGCAAACGATAAATTTTTAAAGTAGACAATAATATTCTGCTCGGATATTAAAATATCAGCAGACGACAAAATATTATATGAAATGTATCTTAGCATTGCAAATATACTTTAAGCAAACTAAATGTAAAAAAAAAAATTATAATAATGTATAATAACATCATTCTTTGGAACGTTGGACCATGTATCCTTTATTTTATGCCCACTCATTTTTATTCACGTCATTTTCTCAAAACAACATGTAAGCATCTGGTAAAAACCTGAACCGAGAATGCTATGTTCATCATGAAAGATTCTCTGCTCCTTCATAGATATATTCTTTTTTAAATCAAAGACAAGAGAGATTTCAGCTATCTTATTTCTGCTATACATTTCATTCAGGGGGATGCAAACATTACTAAAATAAAATTCACAGCTCTATCGGTACTTTTAGTCACAAATTTGCCTCAAGTATGCTAAAAAATAGCAGAGTAGCGAAAAAGAACTTCCAAATATTTTGAGGAACACGAAATGAAATTAGCACTGACCATATTTCAATTCAATTTTAATGTTCTTCTTTTAATTTAAAATTACGATAATACATTATATGACATGTTACAAAATTATTATGAGAGCGGCTTCAAAAGTTACAAGGTATGTTTTCCTTCAAAATCACTACATTTTTACTCGCAAAATGGCGCTGGAGGAAACAGTTGTTACAAATCGTTACGCATCATGTTCTAAAGTTAAAAATAAAAAAAATCAATATCGAGTACTCTGCCCTTTGAGAGCATAAAAGCAACCACACACATTACCTTCTGAATCAATAAAACACATTAATGCGCAACTTCTGAAGAGCTCCAATTATTGTGATATTGACTCTTGGTATTGGCTTAAAAATAGCATCTGTTTGCTGCAAGCAATTTCCTTCCACAGAATGTTTTCTCGGAAGCAACGGTATCGAACAGGAAGACAACAACCGGAAGACTTCCGGACATTTATTCGAATCGATAATTAATGCGAGAAAGGAATTGCTGCGGTTGCTCAAAAACAAAACAAAAAAGAAAATGCAATTCACTGTGATTATAATACAAATGTCGAAATACGATAAAAGTTTGCTGAACAAGGCATATTATTAACAATATTACTATTACTTACTGATGACATAACATTATGTTGTAGGCGGTAAGTAGCATATCCCGTAAAATTATTTTTAGGTGTCTTTGATTTTGATATAATTAGCAATAATAAATTGAGAATTATTTTAACTCTTAATTATCAATTTTTTGTAATCACTTGCACAAGCTAATCAATCACGTTAAAATTACTACATTTACTTAATTGCGATATTATTACATTGAAACACAGTGCAATGCTTACAATGGTCAGGACAAGAAAATTCGAAATTCAAACATTAAAAAAAAATCTGTTTAAAAAATGCTCACATTACTGTAGAAAACATGAAAATATTACGAAAAAAAAAAATTCCATAAGATTTCGAATATTTTCAATGAAAACAGTATTGAAAATAATAAAAAAAACAACATACTTTTCATGTTTTATTCTATAACGGTACGATTATTTTCTTATAAAGAGAGTTAGTTTGACAGTTCGGTTAACAGTTTAAATGATTTAAACGGTTTATTGATTAAAATATAAAATAGCTCTTTTGGAAATGTTCTCCGAAAGGTTGTCCACAAGCATCCAATTTAATAAATACATCATTGATTGTAAGGTCGCATGCAGAGAAGTGTTTTTAATTTTGAAATAGTTAGCTTAGAATTGTTTCAAACATTTCGAAGGGGGAAAAAAAGTGATGTTTAAAATTATAGATGTTAATGGTATACGAATGATATTATTATATCATAAACAAAGCAGGATAATTTTTTTAAAAATTTTAAAATAGGATTCAAATCTTTATGAAACAAAAAACGATAAAATACAAGTAAAATACAATTCAAAATACAAATCTATTTTTTGTTAAAATATTTACAGACGATACATATTACCATTTTTGGAACTGAAAAAATTGTGTGCTTCTCAACTATATTTTTCCGCTTAAATCTATATTCTTTTTCTAACAATGCACAACAAAATTAAATTATTAACTAACAGCAAATAAAATTGCTTAGTACAGAAGTAATTAGCAAACTTTTTTAAATTTTAAAACTTAATTAATATCTAGCATTTTAATGATCATTCGACTTCTTAATACTGTCTGCCTTAATGATCTAACTTCCTAATACTCTACTTAAAAATAATTCAAATCTGGCAGTAAATTTGATAAAACTATCTGTTAGTACTAACATATACATAAAATATTTTTATTAAGTTTAATTAAATTTAAATTTCAAATAGTTTTACTTTTCTATGCCATTAATATAACTGAGATTTTTAAAATTTGAGTTATGTTACGGTTCTTTTTTTAATACTGAAAACAAACTTAATTGAATTGCATATTAGTTCATTATTTTCATGCTTTCGAATAAATTTTTAATTTTCTTTTTTATATTGAAAACAAACTTCATTGAATTGCATTGCAGCTCATTATATTCGTGCTTTGAAATAAATGTTAACGTGAAACAATTTCCTTCATTGCAATTCCAGAATATTTTTTTACTTAATAATAATCAGTATCATATAAATTTATTCAAAATGGAATTGCAATAACTGCATTCGCCAAGTCAAAATTTAATTTTCCTAACTTAAGTTATAAATTAGAGACTTATTTATATTTTGTGTTACAATTTTTTTTTTACTTATGACTCATGAAACTAGGAAAATTAGTCATTAAATCTTATGGAATAAATAAATATAGGTAAAACATTTGTAAGCACATATACCAACTTTTAAAAACACTTTTGTTATAAATTTCAAAAATATATTAAAGACTGTGCTATCCCAATGTCATTAATTAATTAGAGTAATAAATTTTCCCCAATTGATTTTAAGTGAAAGATAACCCCTTCCTTTACTGACGGATTATGTAACAAGTAGTTTTTTTTTTTCCTTACCTGAAATGTTATATCCCCTTTTTCAATACTCTCCAGCTCTTCCTGGAGGAAGTGTATCATTTTTGGCGATTTCTCGCGATCCAGAGAGCCAAAAACTGCAGCCAAAGAGGTTCTCTTCCGCTGTTTAATTTGGCGAAGAGACCGTGGTGGCGGGGGAGTGTATGGAGAAAGACATTGCAAACTGCGAACACTGGACTCGAACATTTGTTCCATGATTTTGAAGCCACGTAAAGACATCTTATATACAATGAATATCCTTTAGTAACACTTGAAAACACAACACACTGTTCCTTGTTTAAGAGTTTATAATGTGCTTGGATATTTTTGTCATTTCGAATTTCAAACAAATTAGTTTGGAATGACTAATTTAAGAGTTTCGATTTGTCCACGAATATTTTTCGATATTCACACTTTTTAGACCACAAATGACAAATATTTAAAGGCAATATTTATCAAAATGCATATCATGAAGAAAGGCACACACTTTATTGTACAACTATCGTTTTTAATTTTGACAGTATGTTAAGAAAATTTTCGATGTGTGATATCAATTCATTTAATCCTATATTCTCATAGTTATCATATCAAGTCTTCTTTGAGATACAATTATCCAAACACAAATTATATGCGATATATCTTCCACAGAATTAACAATGTAGTTCACGAATAAGTTTTAATCACAGTTTACACCAAGCCATCAATTGATGCATGGAAGTAATCCAGTATAAATGAAGTAAGAATACTCAAGAGTAGGAAAGTAAAATTTTACTGATTTATACAATTATCCATAAACTCTTTGTAATAAATAAAATTCAAACAACTTTTTTTGTTTGTTTTTTTAAATCCAAATGAAAAGTTAAAAGTTCAAAGTATGCAGTATTTGATAAACAAAAAAAATTAATCAGTAAACATTTAATTATTGCCGTCCATTGTGCTGTAAAGAATAATAACTCACACGAAGATTGTTATATCCAAGGTCAATGTCAGACATATATTAAATTTAAGTTAAATGAATACATCACAGCAGGTAGACAAGTCATTGAAGGTCTCACAAAAGATCCATTGGAGTGATTTAAAAGGTGCTCAGTCGCTGTCATATCATTGTTGGAGAAATGGACTTCACAACCCTTTCGTAAAAACGTTAAACAGTGTAAACGTTAAACGGTCATACGGCAAGAACAGCACTTAGGCGACTGGAAACCTGGGTCATCATGACTGGGAAGAGGCTAATCATGAAAAAAGGATCGTACGAACGGACGGACTCGTTATCGAACGACCCTGCCGCGAGCGCTGAGTCCTCGACAAGTTTTTTCGGCGAGTTCAACACCGAAAGTTGCTAACCCGGTATAACGTAACGTGAGGCGAAATACAAACAGTAAAAAACAACCATTCCAGAGATGGCTTATACAACAACAACTAAATAAGAAGAGAACAAAATATTATAATAAAAAAAATTTGTTCAGGAAGCGAAGTCAAGAAAAGAATTCTATTCTCCTCCGGGGCCTGGACCAAACATTCGAAAAAAGGAATTAAGAAGAAAAAAAAAAGTTCGCTCATAGTGTTCTTGTGGAACGTGGTTTTAAGGTGATGGTAATTATTGCCGGTTTTATGCTCTCGAAAGGGAAACCTACCCGAGATGGTAGAATTATGCTTTTTATTTACTTTTTAAGAGATTTAAAACACCAATTTTATCTTTCTCGACACTACTTGCCGAGTCTTTTTTTTTTACTTCATTTATTGCGCCAAACGATTATTTCTTCTCAATGAAGGGAAATGAAAAAGAACTGGCAAAACACACGAGCGCGCTCTTCTATCTTGATTAATATCAAAAAAGAAATGTCCAAACGATTCAAGTCTGAGGTTGCACTCAGAGCCTTATCGGTTCCATCTCTAATATTATTACCCAAGCTGTGTTAACTTCTCTTCGTTTCTTTGCATAGTTGAGTTTTTCTTTCTTGTTTGAGGGCAGCTTCAATCAACATAACTGAAAGATATATCTATTTAAATGGGAGCACTCAGATGCGGAAATATCGGTTTAATTGTTAGTTGGTAAGGAATTTTCCAAAGACTACTGAAAGAAAGTGCAGTTCTTGAGGTCATTCAACCGAAATAATTTGAAAGGGTGCGGTTGACGAATCTATCTAATTTGATGTATATTCTAGATTCAATTTTTGATTAAGAAACAATAAAAAAAGGACATTTTTCCTGTGCTGCGGTAAATGTAAATTATACAATCAATCTTGGATCATCCTGACTGTTATACTTCCTCTTAACGTAATTTGAAACCGATGAATAAACTTATTTCTAAATAAATATAGACATTTGTCAAGTAACAAAATTATTGAGTTTTCAAATCACTTTCAATTTCCCTGTCCAATTATAATTTGAAGAAATATTACAATTATTTATAATTTTTTTTTCTGGATTTTCTATAGGAATATTTAAAAAAATTTATAAAAATCAAACGAAGAAAATTAAAAAAAAAAAATCAAATAAAATATTAAATTTATCAAATATAGTTGTGCCGATTTAAAAATAAAAATAAAAATGCTTCCTTCACTCGTTGGTGTTTGAGATTATTTGGATGTAATGAAAATATCTAATTTGTCTTCATGAATAAATCCATGACATTAATTTTAGAAATTAAATATTAATTATAATTAGCAAAATCAAATACTTTAAATTTGTAAAAAAAAAATACAAATTTCAAATATATTCAGAATTCTTCCCTATTCCAAAAAATTTTAAAACAGGAACGAATTTTTCAATAAGAAATACATTTGCTATTTACGATTAAATTAAACATATGCATAGAAGCAGTAGATTTAAAACAAATAGAATAAGAATTAAAGTTATTTACAGAGAAATTACATAACCACCATTAATAGAAGCAGATTAAATACCTTTAAACACACGGAAGCTGATTATTAAAATTAAAGATCCAGATTTTTATATGCAGCATTCAAAAAAAGTCATCCAACAGAATTGTAAAAAGAATTAAAAACTTGTCAGGTATCCAAAGTATTTTTCAATGAATTTTTTAATATAAAATTACTGTAACGATGATATGGGATATATATTTTTATAGAACATTTTGAATTAAAAACAAACTGATATAGTTAAAAAGGTAGATTTGAAACAAACGAAAGAATATTAATAAAGCAGAGGGAAAAGAAGGTCAGCGAAATCAGCGACAAAATCAGCGAAAAGTCATACTATTTTCAAAAAGCACACAGGCACACACAATACCATAAGTGAATTTAGATACCGAGAAATCTTTCCTACGATAGATATAATCACTCTTTATCGTCAAACAAGATCGAAATTGAAGAAAAAAATAAATTCCAGAGAGAAATCCATATGTACTTTATGGCATGTCACCACTTGATACACACTTTTCGCATACAAATGAGTTAACTCTGCATACCTCCGTAACACAGCCCGAACAGATTCCGCGGAGGCACCTATCACACATAAAGCATGAATTTAGGATTACGCATACATATCCTTATAGTCACCATTAACATCAATACAAGCAATAACAATATCCCAGAATCACAAGCAAATGTATAAACAGCCAATTCCTTCAAAGCATAGATCAAAATAATGTTTCAGCACATGCACGGATGAGATATGTACAATACATGGCATGTGAATAAAACAGGAATTAAAGGTCACGTATAGCGAAACCCTCTTCAACAGAAGCTCCAGTCTGCATTTAGTCACTCACGGAAAAGGGCGACTATTGACGATATTTTTGATGGCGCTGAAGGGGTCAACCATGCGGTATAATGAAAAGCTTTATAGAAGAGTGTTCTTTATTCATGTCAGGACAGGAAATCCAAAAATTAGCTGAAAAAAGGATTGGGTGACTGTATTCGGGCATTACCGGTTGAGTCTAATTGGAGGGATGTGAGCAGGAAACGGGGAGGAAAGGTTTTTACCTTTCGTTTTTATTTACTTATTTTTTAGATCATCCGGGAAGTGTCTATTTCCCCCTTAATCCCACCATGAACGTGTTGTGTGTTTTGTTGTTGTAAGTAAATGAGTGATTCGCATTATTCGAATTTTTTCCCTCATACCTCAGAGGGATAAATGTTACTCGAAAATATTGTGAACACATTTAATATGAGATATAACTCAATTTTACTTTTTGATACAAAACTTCGTTTTGAACCGAACTATCACAAATTTTTAAAAATAATTCGAAATTTATTTGGGTTATTTTCAAAAAAAAAAAAAAAAGGACATAAATAAGCGATGGAAATAGGATATTAAAACAAGAGTGGATTTTAAAACTTCAATCTCTTTTACTGTAGTATGGATTCTGGGAAAATGATTGATTATTTCATTTACGTCGCACTTTCAAGCAACACGAAGGCTATTGGAGATGGATCTCGTAACTTTGAACCTCGGTCAAGTGACGGAGATGACACCTGAGCTGGTACCTCTCTCTCTAAACTTCCGTACCACGTCAATATATACACAAATGGTTCAACAAACGCACTTTATAATTCAGAATATAGAATAGTTGGAGAAAAGAAAATTGGAAAGTAAAATAAATCTGCGATGTTGGGTTATTCACGATTTTCTCTTCGCTAACCTCGATAACTTTTTGGTCACTTGAATTGTATAAAATTACAATACCTTGCCAACCAAAACGAAACGCGATCAGGTAAATTAAATGAAGTTAAAAGAAGTGTAAGTAATTTAATTAAGGATAGTGATATATGAGCGAAACAGAATTGGAAGGAAAGAGATGGGAGATAGAGGACTATGACAAACAGATAGATGTTGTATATTGGAAAGAATTATCGTAATTAATCTTTTGTATTGAAAGTATTAGAAGTGATTCCTGATCAGAAGAATAGGTGTCGAATCTGTAACATTCGAGAATGGTTTGAATCGAAATGAATGATTCGGTAAGCTAAGACTCGGTAATTATTTACACAAAAATAAGGATTAACTGAGTTAAGAAGGATTCGAGAGAGAGAGATCTTACATATTCTTTGACAGATAACAAACTATGTTGTTCTTCTCTTGTGTGTCTTCAATTGGAGTTCCGAGCTTATTGACTATTTAATCAAACTTTAAGATAGCCGTAGAGTTAAATAATGAAGAAAATACGTCACAAATGTTAATATGAAAAAATAAGTTGTAATGTAATTATTTAATTAACAACAATATTTTTTAAATCCATAAATAGAATAAAAACTGTAGAAATAATATTGGGACATGTTATATTCATTTTGAATGCGGTATTTTAATACTAAATAACTCTAACACTAAGATATTCCACTATATAATCGATCTTTAAATAATCCACACTTGATCGTATTAAAAACTAATTAAATATTTTAAAATCGATAGTTCTTAAAATTGAAAAAAAAATTGATTGTCGAATGAAAGAATTATCAATCTGTATACTATACCAAACACACACACACACACACACACACACACACAAAATTAAAAAGATTTTTTTCCCTGTAGAAGGCAGGTTTTAACCAAGCCCTATTCTCATTCCTTGCCAAATGGAAAATATTAATCCCTAAAACTATGCTGCCTCTTGGCCACTATTTTTTTTATTCTAAAATATCTAAAAATTTATTGACTATATAATACTTTAATTGCAATAAAAAAACACAGTAAAATTATCTTTTATTTGAAATCACCTCAACTATTTGCGAAATATTATATTCGTAAGTCTCCAAACGATAACGCTTTTGAACAGAGAATTTGTTTCACACGCAACTATCTGATTTAAATTCCTCCCTTGTCATTTCCTCCGCAACTTCAGGTTTCTAAAACAAAAACTTTTCTTTGAGAAAACCTGCTCCGAATACAAACGATAAAAGCGTATCCCTCGCTTTAGAAAAAGAAACATTTCCCTCTAGCCTTAAGAATCCCTCCTCAAAATAGCTCTCAACAATCCCTTATTTACCATTCCCCTCAAAAGCATTCCATCTAACTCATAAAACACACCATCAATCTTTACAAACATTGCACAAAACAAAACAAAAAGCACTCTCAAAGATAAGTCAAACCACATCAACCCAGAAAAATCTCACATTTCTAAAATTTCAATTTTTCTCAGCTACTGAAAATAGATCTAATTAAGGTTAAAAGGAACACATCATAGGAAGGGGGAGGGGGATGCAGGTTCGTCCTCCCTCGAGGGTACTGTGGGCGGGAGAGTCCAAGGACGTTGACCTGCAAAGCCGCATGACCTAACCATGAGCTTGCTATAATGGCCAATGCGGTCGTCCCAGCTTTTACTGTGGCCTCCTAGCACATGCTAACGGCAAGGTAGAGTAAAAGCGATATAATTAGGAGGTTTGATCTGGAGTCGTTCTGTGAGTATAGTTGTATGTGGTTATCGTCCTGAAAGATCTGGTGAGGTTATGTGACATAAAAAATGGCAAGAGGTTCGTTTGGGGCGATGTCAATTGTAAAGGAGAAAAATAGTAATCAGACAGCAATAACATCACGATGATTACTTCATTATGCTCCGGTAAATTAAAAAAAAAAAATGTTGAGTTGCATTCGTGTCTCAGATTAAAATTAAAGCCATCGTCTCTACATTTTTATAAAAATAAACCTCGTGACATAGGTATTGATAATATATATATTTACTTATACAGCCTCTTTAAGTCGAATTAACGGGGACCACAGCCGGTCCGGGATATGGAACATTCGAGTTAGCCGGAAAATGGGAGGGAAAAAATGAAATAAAACAAATCATACTATCAGAAAATCATCATGTTGAACATATTAAATAAGAATCATGTTTACAAAAGAAAGACGTCTACTTTATGAATATGAAGGAAAAAAAATGGGTTAATATTTCCTTACATTTTTCTTTTAAGCAATGTAGCACTACATACCATTTGCCACTAGTGATAAGAGGTATGACTAAGGTTTTGTTGACTTTAATCAGAATATTTTTAAGTCCCATTCCCTTTTGCTTTCATATACTCATAACTGTTAAAAGATTTCAGTAAGAAGATGATTATTCAAACTACGTGGACGAAACAGACAAATCTTATTGAGAAAATTTGTAGATCGCTTTTCAGATTTTTTTTTAAAAAAAAAATTCTTCCATCAGACCCATCTAGGTTATACAGAGATCAGAGTTTTGAAGAGGTCCGACTAAAAATGATTGTTTTTTTTTATGTCACACTGAGAAATAGCATGAGGGCTATTGGCAGTGGACCTCCTAATTTTAAATCTCTGTCAAGTAATGAGAACGACACCCGAGTTGATACATTTTTGACACATACACCTGAGCTGATACTCGACTAGATTTAACGAGCATCGGCCTGCTACATGGCGGGTCTTTAATCGCATCAGGGCTCGAAACCACGACTCGACGAAAATTACCTAGTCACGAGTCCGCGACCATGACCACTAGGCTGCCGCGGTCCCAGGAGTCCGACTAAAGGTTTTTTTTTTTAGGTTTTAGTTTTTATTAACGTCACACTAGAAGCAACACGAGGGCTATTGGCAACGGACCTCGTAATTTTGAAACCACGGTCAAGTGACGAGGACGACACCTGAGCTGGCACCCCCTCTCCTAACATCCACACCACGCCACGCCAACGAGTCCGACTGAAGGAGGATCTACTGTATATGTAAATTGATACATTACAGTGATGCTAACTTTTTAATCCTCAAAATGTTTATTAAGTCACTTTTAGTTTAATGGGTGCGTGCATATCACCTCTAATGGTGAAACTATGAGGGAATTTTAAATCTAGAGAAAAAAAAATTAAATGAATAAAAACAAAATGACTTATTCGCATCTTATCTTACGACTGAATTAAAAGTTTTATTTCGATGAGTGCAAGCATTAAAAAAAATGCGATGCTACGTAAAAGTTGTTTTTTAAATGTATTAACATTTTATTTCGAATCGGAAGGCAAATTACTCTTCAATTTATCAAAATGACATACATCCTCCTCCCCCTTTCTTTCAAGTATTACACTATTTCAATAGTGTCTTGAAATATCAAGGGAATAAATTTTATAAACAAACTATTTTTAATCATCAAAATATTTCAGATTCATTCGTTTATATGTGTCAAGTATATATTTGTCTTCTTTTTTTTTTCTTTTCTGATATTAATCCTCTAATTTCTGATATTAATCTATGATCCTTGCCATGGTTTTTGTGAAAGTATGAAATGATATTGTAATTTTTGACATAAAAATATTTAGGTTCACATGGAGGTTGTTGGAATAAATTAGTAAATAAGATATTTTAGGAATAAATTTAAAATTAGCAAAATTACTTGTAAATATGATTGAAGATTCAAATTTTATACCTAAATTGTTTCACTATGAGCTAATCATGTTGCTATACAATAATGATAATGATGATAACTTAGTATTCAAAAAGTTAAACTTTGTTAATTTAAATTTCGTTTCTTCATTTTTTTTTACGTGTATAAAAGATAACTACGACATCATTCAAAAAGAGCGAAACAAAGTTAGGAATTAAGATACAATGGAATATAATGTTTTCACGATTTATAATAAACATGTTTTTAGTCAACGAATCTGGGTGAAAAAGTTCCCTTAAAGAAAACTGTACTCTTATTTCTTCTAAAACAATGAAAAACATTATACAACACAAATTATTAGAGCGAAATGTTTAAGAAACGAAAGTTAATTACTAAAACTTGAATTTATTTAAACATAAATTTTTGTTAAATGAGAAAGAAAAATATTTATTTCACGCCGAAGATTCGACTCGTATTTGAATCACTCATTTCCAAATAAAATCAGAAAAACTAAATCAGCTTTTTTTTTTATAAAACTTCCAGAAGCTTAGAGTCAAAAGTCTATTCTTAACATACTAAACGATTGTAATGAATATTATTAATAATAATGTATGATAGTTTTCATTAATTGATCAATAAAATGTATAATATTCTATCTCTAGCTATTAAATAAAATGAAAAACAGAGTGATTCTCTTAAAATTATGACTGACGAATCCTTCAGAACAAAGATTCCTTAAAAGATATTATGTTTACGGAAGATATAAGTGGAATGATCCCTTGAGATAAGTATTAAAAGATATATATTTATCACAATAGACGTTAAGTATTTTGACGTGATGTCTCTTAAAGACTTGAGAGTAAAAAAGATAAAGACTAGAGGTCTTATACAAACAATGTAATGTGTGATATGAAAGAGCCTAAATACTTGACGAATGATAGCTTTATCAACCAGGCAAATGTTAACCAAGAGAGTGAGAGAGACTTGAAGCTAAGTTATTGATTTTGAAAATATATAAGATAAAAGCAACAGTTTTTCTAAAACTGAATGCGTGAATCTCGAAATTCAGCAGGCGAAATGAAAATAAAATTAATATTGTATATTTCAAAATGATTAATTATTTTTAATTTTTTGTGATACCTTTTATAGCTTTTCACCTAGTGTATACCACGAAATATTTACGCAATTGATTTAAGGAAATATTAAATTTAAGTAAAAATCTTTTTTGATTTCCTTGAACAAATTCAAAATTAAGCATTGCAATTAGCAATATGGATATTTTTTTTCTTTAAACAATCAATTGCAATTTCAAGGTTCTTTTTTTTTTATTTCCTCCAATAAATATTCACGCACTTTAAATTGTAAGAAAAAATTGCCAACACCTTTTATACATATCATTATTATAAGTTAATTACTCTTTTTAATAGTAGTACTCAACTGCAATATTGTTTGGAGAATGTCAAAGGCATTCTTGTGACACGACTTAAGCATCATAATGTATGTAAAACGTTTTAGTTATTTACGTAATTTTTATATTATTATTCGAAATTTACAATAAAATAAACCTATTAATGTTTCGCGTGATAAATACATATTGAGTTACAGTTTCATTTTAAACACGATTAATGTTTCAATTTTTTTTTTTTGAGAATATTTTAATAAGTATTGTAAAGGATAAAGAAAAATTTCACTAGCACGTGCACTTAAAAACCCATTGTGATCTAAAAAGGAGTCAGGGATGCAAGACCAAAAACTAATTACAATAATCTTAAGTCTGACGACATAGGAACTATCCAATATTTTTCAAATGCCTTTATTTTTCTAACATTTTTTTTTAAAAAAAAAGAGAAAGGAGCTACCAACAATCCCCATCAATTAAAACAACATTAAATAAAACTACAAGCAAACAGACAACAGATTTCCCTTTCAGACAAGGAACTGATCTAAGAAGAAATATAGTGCACAATTTTCTTTTTATTTCACTTGCGAATGCCATACTGTGTGGACCATTTGCATTATTTCCCCATTAACACTCTAAGAATAAATAAAAAAAAAGGGGGGGGGGTAGCTGCGGAAAAAAAGAAATTCGTACTTTAGGCAAAGTTCGACATTCTAAAATCCTATCGGCGTTGAAAAAATACAAAATTTAAAGCTTGTCAGATCGTGCGATGTGCAGCTGTTTATCGAGACGAGACGAACAGTGACACTGCATCAAATAAAATTGCTTGCTTCTTCTTGATCTTCTTTATTTTTGAGGGGGGGAAAAGGAAAATACCAAGAGCTCTCAGATGAATATGAAACGTTTTTGACTAAAAAGACATGCGGAATCACTGTTTCCGCATGTCTATTACAGTTATTTATGCAAGGCTGGCGTATTATTATTTTTAATATTCGAAAGTTTTGAAGATCTAAACCCGGACCTGAAAGTTCAACTAAAATAGCACAAGGAAGCATAGTTATTTTCTGAAAACTTTCATATTTTTGAGTTCATTTTTTTGAAAATTTTATATCGTGCAGCGAAACGAAAATGTTCCTAAAAATAACCACAAATTAATTTTTTTTACAGAATAAAATCTTTTCCCATCTTCACCCATTACAAAAAACAATTACCTCACTAAGTTGTATTTTGTAAACATCTAACTGCGTGATATATCACAGTGAAACGTAACACACATATTTCAAAAATTTGGTTTAGTTAGATTCTGAATTAGTATTTCTTTTAAGTTATATGAGGGCTATTGGTGACGGGACCGCATACTTTAAATCTATCATAGGTCAAGATCGACACATATATTAGTAACACATTTTCATAACTTCCGCATTACACTTTCAAGCCGCAGTAATCTTTGAACGAGTCCCGATCGAATTCATAATTCGATTTTAACATCGACAACCATGAGATTATAGCATTCGGAATGACTGATTAATTGTTTATTGTCGCCAATAGTACGAGGACTGTTGGCGACGGAACTCATAATTTTAAATCAGTCACAAAGATGACACCCCCTCTTCAAACTTCCACACTATCCCAACGTGAGGACTTTGGAACTCAGAAGACAAAATGTGCAGTATTCCCAATACAGAACGGATCTTCAGTGGCATCGGTGAGTGTGAATGAGTGATGGAAAACTTTAATTTAACCGCGTGCGTCACCCGTGTTTACCAAAGAAGGTAAACCCCATGGAAAAGATAAAAATCACTATAGGGCTTCGGGGAAAAGATTTCTAGAGGATATCGGGGTCATTATGTCCATACTTATCTGTAGAAGATAAGCCCCTGAGAGGTAGTAGCATCTGGACACGAACCCATGACTTGGCTGAAACAACGCTGGCCACGAACTCGCTTGAACAACGATAACCACTCTGATACTTCGGCTGTATCTTAACATTTGTATATATGAACTGTTTGCATTGCGAAGAATCGAAGCGAGATTTTGTACGAGAAACAGCAAGACAATTGTTACTTTGCTTAAATACTATAAATAAAATATATACAAAAATTATTCCATTTAATTTTATTTTTATAGTTATAATATTACAATGTTAGGAAGCATATATTTGGATAACCACTATAACAAAATACTATTATAATATATTAATTCGCATTAGCTTCAGCTTATTTTGAATGCTTATTTTGAATTTAAGTTGCTTTTTAGAACTACACGAGAATGGTGATGGTTACGCGAAGAAAGTCTGTTAGTGTGGAGTTTGAATGATGGGGCTGATATGGACTGCTTATCAAGTCCTCAAACATGCGCCAGAAAAGAATTCCTCACTGGGTTAGTTATTAGGCGCTTTATTCCAAAAGAGGCCGTTGTAGCCCACAAAATGTAAAGCCACAGTCAAGTAAAAGACTCGATTTATGAGCTGTTACCTTTTTCTCTTGACTTCCAACACCAAATCGCGAAGGAATATTGAGGCACATTTCTTTTAACACGCAGAAACTTCCATTATTCCTCACGACGTTTCGTGAAACAAGAACTCAAACCCGCCGTTGGACTTGAACTTACCGACTATAACCATTCGTCTACCACGGCCACTAATTTATACAAAAACTGATATTCTCAAAAATATTTTCATTATACATCCGACATCCCTATTAAATTTATCATCTATTTTTATGACGAGAGAAAAAAAAAAATCTAGATTTGCAGGAACACCACAACTGCACTGTATTTTTTATTTTTATATTATCAATATTCCATCCTTGTAAAATCATCTTAATAATTAATTAAAAAAAAAAAACTCTACAAAATAAACATTGGAAATTTATACTTCGCTCCAATAACTCAGACTATATGTTTCCGTAAAAAGAAAACAATAATTGCTTCGGATTTCAAAAAGTGCTAATTTATGAACTGCAGCTGTGACAAAGCACCTGTCGACAATAATCACAAGTGCAACAGAGCATAGAACTTGATTTTATTTCTAAAGCGAATAATTCTCATTTAACTTTTGACATCTCTCGTCTATGAGTTTGACGAACATTTTCACACTTTTTTTTTTATTGAAGTAAAGCCATTGTTTCATTTGATTGGATAGAGACTGAAAGTATAACTAGGGCTTTTGCTTTTCGATTCTTTGATGTAGTTATGTAGACCCCTCGGGCCTTTTCAAAAACGAACCAAATGTATTTTCGGTGCACATGAAAAGGGTTAACAATTTACATACTTTCCTACTCTGGTGAAGATAATGAAATTTGATGGACTTTGAGGGAAAAAGCCGAGATTGCAGAGTACATTTTTTGACATTTTGCAACAAAAGGGAGATAAAATAATGCAACTTTTCTTGCAGGCAAAAATTTTGTTCCAATTTAAAAAATTATATTTGATTACTTGTTATTGCTAAAGTATAAAAATAAAATCGAGACTTTTATTCTCGGCTGTGACTTTGCAATGTCTACGGTTACTGAATTGTTGCTATTTTCGCAGCATTAATTTACAAAAATAAACGTTAACAAAAACTATCTATGATAATACTATCATCATACAGTAAGTATAAACTACACTAAGACTATTTTAGGTTTTTCACTTAGTCATTAAATTTAAATGGTATTAACCGAAAACCTCTCTTATTTTAAATTATTTATTCATTCTAAAAGGTCGTCAGCTATTGTAATAAATTTTTTCACGATTATTTACTTAGCCCAAGGCGGAGGGGGAATTAAATGTGAGAAGTAAATGATAATTCAATTTATCGTTTCTCACTTTTTGTAAAATAATCAATTTTCGCACAACCTTTTTTTTTTTTTTTTTTTTTTTTTGTAAAATGTATGTTAATTCAATGCATTGTAGTCAAATAACATTTTATTTCTAAAGAAAATGATTAACATTTTGAAATCTATTTTGTTTTTATTTCAAATGCATACAATTTTTATTCATAACTATTATTACACTGCAGTGAAATCAAGTAAATAATTTAACTATTGTAAAACCACGTGGAAATAAATAGTTAAAACACATTTTTCACATAGAGAAAAATTTTTTTAACAGAAAGTTTAACTAGCATAATTTTTAAACTCCATTTTCAAGTAATAATTTTCAACATTTCTCTTTTAAATTAAAGTACTTTTACTTAAACACAGTCAGTAGAATATTTGATAGCTGTACATTTTTAGAACCATAATATAGTACAGTAAATTTAAAATAATATTTTTAATATTTAAGTTTTTTATCCAGTTAACTTAAATTTAATAAATTACTACAATCAAAGCAACAAATCTAATATTTACGAATTTTCCTATGAATCTGGTAATGTAGTGCAATGAACCAGGAAATTATTACATCTCTTAAAAATGTATATTGATTACAATTATTTCTTTCGCAACTCTACAGTTTTAAAAACATTAATTCAAGTTAATTTATACGTGAATACCAACAATACAAAATACTTTAAAATTCCTTTGATAAGAGAAAAAAGTTTAGGGTAAACTTTAATTCAGGACATTTAGCAATTTAAAAATATCAACAATGTAACGAGTTAATAAAAAAAAAAAAGAAGAAGAAGAAGAAGAATTGAATGTTTTCTAAATTCTAATTCAAAATACTCCGTTTTTTTTTTTTTTTTTAATTTGTAATTTAAACTAAGTTGGAAAAGGCGAAAAGAGAGTTTTAGTTTTTAAAATGTATGTTTGAAGCGTGGTTCGAGTTCGAAAATTTGATTTTTGTTAGTTTAAGTAATGCTATTATAACAGTTACAAATATGTATACATTCGATTCGGTAAATGAACTCGGGTTTTTTTTTTTTTTTTTTTTTTGCTAACTTAAATCAAACAAAGATTAATGAAAAAAAGAAATTGCCGTTTTTTAGTTTGGAATTTAAAAATGCGAAGTTTTTAATTATTACTATTTTTTTTTCTTCAGGAATTCCAGTTTTACGCAGTAAAAAAAATTCGGCCTTCGACAGTAACATCTAACAGATATGTTTGCCCTTTTACAAATTTAAAGTCATGCAAATGTTTTGCTTTGGAATAGAAAGCATAAAGAAAGTAATACAAAGTAATGGCAATTCACATCAATATCAAAATTTGTCAGGCGCGTTTTGTCCCCATATCATGCCAAAAACGAAGCCAAATTTAAAAAAAAAATAATGGTTTGGCGATTGTAATATAAAAATGAGATTCTCGCATAACTGTATTAAAAATTTATCTGCAGAATAAAAAAAAATATGTGAATCGATACATTTTATTTCAATCCATCTAAAGAATTAAAAATAATTTTTTTCCTGAAGTCATATCTCTCCATAATAATATGACAGAAAATTGTTACAGCAAATTTGTTCATATTTTATTCAGTTGTTATAAAAAAAAAAAATGCCCCAAGTTAAAAATTGTGAGCGCTTTTCTTTTTCTGACGATTCCAAATCATCAGAAAAATGTGGTATAAGGATTTTCAATCTCCTTAAAGAAAATAACATTAATTTCCAACGAATAAATGGAGCCATTTTGATTGATGGCATCGTTAACACAGAATAATGAAATAACATGTATACAAGATACTCTTACAAAAATAATACATGACGAGGCTTAAATCGAGATTGAATCATTCCCTTACAGCTACGAGAAACTAAAAGGCGGAATAGATCATGTTATTCGAATGTTGCTGTAATAATAATAAAAAGAAACACAAAATAAAGATCAAATGGAGATATAATAACGTGCTACTGCTTTTCAAATGTAAAGGGATTCGTGCTCTAAAAGTGAAAGATTGATCGATAAAAGATCGATTTTCTAAAGAAATATTCAAAGATAGAATTCGATGATGATAACGATGATAAATGGCTTGCGAAAAATTCTATAGACGCAAAGGGGGGGGGGTGATCTAATAAAAAGAGAAAGAATTTATTTCCTGTTTTCTTTTCTTAGCATCTTTTTTATTGATTGTTGCTCGGAAAGAAATTTAATTAAGCGATTTTACACAAACTTATTTTCGTATTTGAAGGTCACAATTTTTCGTGTTCATTTAGCGGCAATTAATAATTCGTTATGTCACTTTTTGTAAAGCATTTTTACCTGATAATATCTCCCCCTTTAAAACGTATCCCTTACACAATACATTTACAGAACAATGAAGAATTTAATCTAATTATTTTAGAGCCTGCGAAAGGCAATATAACGATAAGAACACAACAAAAAACTTGTTCTTAATTCGAGGTAATGGTGCCTTTTTAATTGGGCTCAACCTTCACCAAGGTAAATGAGAAAGAGAGAGAAAGAAAAAAAAAATTAAACCACGGACAAAAACGATTGAGAAAGATTATCCTAAACATTATCGCTACCAAACGATTATTACTCTATTTTTGTTTTGTCTTGTTTCTTACTTATTCCTCTTTCAAAACAAAACGCGTTAAAATAAATAAAAAAAGAATAAAGGAAGGCTAAATGCATAGACCCCCTTCGCGTATGAACATTTCAATTTGGAATTTCGTGACTTTAACTGATGACAAGGATCTTACCAACGTTAAGATATCATGTTGTCGACAATGGGGAAAAAAGTAGGGAATAATTGTTTCCTTCTTTGTGAAAGAATCACGAAAATGATGTTCCAACGTTAGAATTAAGGGAAGAAACCTATGTTTAGGAAGCTTTGGTAAATAGAAATCATTGAAAATGAGTACGAGGCAATGTTAGCTACCTGTTGCTATCTTTGTAGCATTTTCTTCACAAAATTTGCCACCCATTTTGCATGTTATATTGAACTTAGTTATTTTATTCATTTAAAAAATTGCTTCCTGGTTATAAGAATTAATCGAAGGGGCAAGACTCAAAAGGTCTGTGACTCAAAGGCTGATCACGATTTTGCTATATCGATCTGTAACTCTTTAACCCCAAAATTATTTATTTCAGCTTATTTTGCCTTGCAAAGCACGTTTGCATTGCAAATAATACTTGGCATTTGTTTATACTGTGAGGGGGGGAAAGCTTAGTTTTCGCTAAAGAAACCACATTCCATGCAACTTGTTCATTCAGGGAGGTGGTCTTTTAAAAGTTCTCATCATAAAACCTGTTATGAGTGATAAAAATCATAGAAGGCAAAAATGCGACTTTTTTTCTCCACTTCTATTTCACTCAAAACAGTTAAAAAAAATATTGCCCAATGCAGTTCAGTGAAAGGAGATTTTAATGCGAATATTACATAATTTCATATACTTCAGCGCCCCCCCCCCAAAAAAAAAAAAAAATACAGATACAAATATCTATGTTTTAATATCTTTCCAACAAAATAATTTAAACGATTTAAAATAAATTCTTTTCGCCGAAATAAGATAAACTGCAACCGAAATTTCATATAAAGTGGTGCTCTCGTATAAATACATAACACAAAGAAAAAAAGCGTTTTTGTCAATTTTTAATCAGTGAAAATACAGGGCGATTTCTCAAAAAAAAAAAAGGGGGGGGGGGTATAATGATAATTCCAATGCATTTCTCCGATGGGAAACAATTTGCTTGAAATTATTTCGTCCCAAGATGGAACAAAAATTTGAAAGATGTAAAAATATTTCAGTTATGTACAGCGTCACATAAAAAATAAAATAAGTGGATGGGGATTACGAATTCAAATGATTTTTGAGCGTGAAATTAAAATATTCCAAAAACTTATTTCAGATTCAAAATGAATAAGGAAACTGAATAATGTACAGATTATTTTCCCAAGTCTGAAATTTTAATTCTTGAAAACTTTAATATTCGATAATTATAACTCTCTTTTATGAAATTTTCTGTGAGATAAATATAGGCAGCGATTGATATAACTATAAATCCAAAGATAATATGCAATTATTGATAGTTAAATATAATCAATATAACAATCTAATCAGTATCGAATCAAATAGATCTGTAACTTTTATAATTTCTTTTCAATTCTATTTTATTGCTATGTTCCTATTATTGTTCCCACTGTATTTTCATTAATTTTAGGTAATTTTCAGTTCAAAATTTTTCCAACTTTAATAGTATAAAGTACATACATACATACACATAACAGGTTAAGATTCTATAATATATATTGAAGATAATAATACACTGACATAACTTTAATCACTTGAATACGCGAAAAGAGATTCCTTTGCCAAATACACGCCTTATACTGAGCCTGTAACTACAAACCTGCATTTGGACTCGGAAATATTCACTTACTGCAAAAGTTATTGTTTCTGTATACTTTTATTTTTTTTTCAAAATTATGGGGGGAAATGAGATGGATTAAACAAAAGCGAATTAAATAATTACAATACAAAGAAGTTCTATGCAAAGTTTTGCAAAGAACAGATTTAGCCACCCAAAGTGCGCTTTTTTTTATAATTATTATTAAATCACTCAATTAAATATGAGAATTAAAGTAAACGACGAAATATCGAGAAATGGACAGTAGTGAACTTCCTGGATATTAAAATTAAAGGCAAAAATAAATTATTAAATTGAATATATTTAAGCTAAATGTAATTAAAATTGAAGCAAACGATAAAAAATGGAAAAGTGATCTGGTACGTCAAAAGTGATCCAACTAAAACAGTAGTCTCTTTGGGTGGTTAAATTTTTTTTTTAATAAATGTTTTATTTAAACATGGACTTAAGGCTTAAAAATTATTTTTTTCAGTGTAAAATAATACGTAATTTCAAAAGCTTGAGGCACTAACTAAGATATCTAGGTAATAACCGGTAAATTAAGTAACAAAGATCCTTGCTTGTAAGATCAAAAGAAGTACTAACGCCTCAAGATTTTACAAATTATATATTATTATTATTTTTTTTTTTTAAAAAAAAAAACTATTTTTACACATTTTAGTCCATTTTTAAATAAAAGATAAATTAAACAATCACTTACATTTATTTCATTAATGTTAATAGGGAAATTTAAGTCTTAAAAAGCAATTACACGAGTTATGTGTATATACAAAATTTCAAATGAACAGGACATAAACTGCAAGACCACACTTTTTCCTCCCCTCCCCACGTCCGAAACTAATTGAGTAACTGCATTGTTACATGAGTTAATACATGTACGCAAAATTTCCGATTTCTTCGGATGATAGGAAGGGGATTGATATTCCGAGTACAAATTTTGAAGCATACATACACATGTACGTAGCAAGGCATACATACAAATGAACATAGTAAAACATACATACATATGACCATAGTAAGTTAAACAAAAGCTTGTAAGATGTCAATAAGACTTTAAAATACAAACTACCTAAATAATAATTGTAAAATTCTTTAAAGTATAAAAATCTCAAGTTAAAGAGAAATATTATATAAGCCTTATATCATCGTTTCTTTTACTTTATCAAAATGCCTCGTAGGTATATCGAAAGCATAAATGAATGACTTCTAAAACTGCAAAATATGCTGGAAAGTTATTAAATGCAGGTGTGTGCTCAGATAAATGGATCCAAACCCTTTTATGATAATTAATAATACTTTTTCATTCATAATTTCGAAGATTAATCGACAGGATACCAACAAAGCAGGCGGAACTCGATTCGATACCTTATTCTGTAATTTTTCAATGTGACGTATGAAACAAAAAAGGAAGTTAAAGCCTGTGCCTGTTGATTTCGGATGCAATGAAAGTAAATCACACACGCACAATTAGATTCAAGACTTTGATACATATTCATATTAAATACTTTCGGTCGCTGGTTGTTCCTGAAAGATAAAAAGAAGAACAAGCACACATCTGAATTGAAATATAGGTTTTGATTGGAATCTATTCGACATCTTTTGATAAATGATTTAAAAAAAAAACCGGGGGGGGGGTAAAGTACCCCCATCCAGTGTATTGTTTATTCTTCCCTTATTTCTTATTCTCGCGAGAAATTATGCTTTTTGCCTGTATCAATAGTCGTAAAAACACTGCATACAAATAAAGGTGGAAGAGTTTATAAGTACAATAAATAAAGCTGAAAGCTCATTTAAAAATACGTCAATTAAAGTCAGAAAAATTATATAAGATAAGGAGAGGGAGAAAAGTAATTAAAAAAATGTAGAATATCGATAAAAACATGTAGGGTGCAGAATATAAAAGTATATAAACACAAATAACACAATCTAACACTCAAAGTTTTAAATAAAAAAAACTGAACGATAGAATACTCTAAGTTTACTAAAAACACATGTTTAATCAAATGAAAGAGGCCTTCAGGAAGAGTTTATATGTGTGTGTGTGTATGTATGTGTGTGTGTGTGTGTGAAATACATTTATGACTCAGGCTTGGATTGTTTATTTTTCTTCAGAGAGAGGCTATCAATTGAACTTTTTTCCCCACATTATAAAATGGATATTGCAAAGAGGCGTAGCTTCGCCTCTAGGATTATAGCGGAAGAGAGCAAAGGAAAGCGAATTTTATTTTGCATTCTATTTTATAGGAGGGATTTCTAAGGATTTTTCCAGATCAAGTGGTAACTCTTGTGGTTTTAGATGAAGGGATAATAAGGAATTTCCATGCCGTCTATCAGTCTAGAAGAGATTATTTTCGTCAGATTTACGATTATGTGGCTGATTCAGCACGTTTTATGAACGCGTGGTTCTTATAAATTTGAAATTTGATCAGAAAATAGGAATGTACTCCCTACTTTTGAGTTCGGGAATGGGATAAATTAGGAAATCGTATTATTTTTTTTTAGTGAAATTATTACAAATTTAAGTGGAACCATCAAACAAACAAACACACATACGCACATATGTGCATTGGACATTAAATTTTAAACGCGTATGCTTAAAATGGATCGGAAAATACACTTTCTGTACTAATTGTAACTTTAAAATTAATGTAAATTTTATTGAGGTCTACCCATTTTTCTAAAAATTGAATAAGATGTCTGTAAGGAAGTTATAAGACCTCTTGATAAAATTAACATATCTAACATCACGTCATAATCACTGAAAACGCACGCGTTTGTATTTTATGACCGCATTAATTGAGAAGCAGAGATGCACGATTTGATTGCATTGTCCACAATTAAATTCTGCGGGGGGAAGAGTTATATGCGCGCAAAGTGAGAAACATTTTATTTTATGAGGGTACTCGCAAATCTGACAGAAAATGAGCCAAGCTAATGAAGCGTCCTGAAGCTACCATTCGCATTGCTATAATTAGAAAAGATTCAAGCAATATATACGATTCGGGAAGAAAAAGGATTTTGACAATACGGAACAACAGATACATTTTTCGATTATCAACTGAAAAACGTCTTTCCGATTAGCAAAATTCTGGAACGTTAAAGCAAAAACACTTGACATGTCATAATTTGGAAAAGTCTTAAATCAAATATTAATGCAAAATGTATGAAAATGAAGAAAATAATGAAGTCATTTGAAACATCATCGAGAAAAAAAAGACTGAAAAGGGCTAAAATAGAACTTTCACCGTACCGATGTCCATAAACACTTTAGGCATGACTTGAGAAGTAACCGAAAGGATGCTTCAATCAACAAATGAGAGGGATATTAGAAATGGTTTGGGGAGCCTTTAGTAACGGTGGATTGAAAGATTTACAGTGAATTTCGGGGTTTACGGACTCTGCACAATATCAAGCTATGCTATACGATCATCTTGTACCATTTGGGTCTTTATTAGGATGGTGCTAACTGGATATTTCAGCAGGTCAGTGCTTCTTGCCATACATCTAAATCCACCCAGGAATGGTTTAAAAAAAGGAAAGAGAGAGTTAATATTTTGCTACGGCCAAGTCGAAGTACAGACTTGAGTCATGTGTAAGGTGACCAGACGTCCAATTTTAGCGGGACAGTCCCGATTTTTAACAATTTATTCCGAGTCCCGATTTTTAGAAAGAATGCACGACAAGCTACGGAACGGTGGGAGAACGAAATAGGAATATACGGTTTTTGACTTCCATGTAGCTATTTCACCAGGATGTGATCTTTATACTATTTTTATAAATTTTATAATGTTAAACTTTGATAGTAAAAATAATTGTTAAGAACTGATTGTCAGGAACTTATCAAAATTCGCCTTGATCAGTTACTAGAATACGACCACCGTTGTTTGAACTTAATGAACAGTGGCATTTTTCGGCATTTGCAGCGACGAAAACATTCTGTACTGTAAAATGAAGAGAGAACACTTTGTACACTTCCATAGATTTTATTCTTACGGCGACATGTTTCGCTAGCGATTTAGCATCATTTGGCACATTGTTATAAAGGAATTACATCTTGTACAAAAATTGGAAACGGAAGGGAATTTTAGAGACGAGAAGGGTCAGGGCGTAGTTGGTCGTCCACGAAGTAACGCTTTCACATTTTGAGTTTTGTAACTGTTTCCCATACGATACACAACGCACTGCATGCTAGTGATAGTTAAACAAGTGATATCAACAAATAAGCTATTCAGATGATTTAGGTAAGTAATTTATTTAGGTGCCAAAGGTAGGTAATTTTTAGATTACCAATTTTTAACCAAGAGCTCCCCTCCCTCATCAATGGTGTCCCACTTTTCGAATGTTAAAATTTGGTCACCTTAGTCATGCGGGAAATCTTTGGGGAACATTATGTCTCAAAATTTATGCTAATAATAAGCGGTTTTCATTTTCCCTTGAATGGAAGTAACCATGGTAAAGAAAAAGGCACAATATTTTTGAAATTGAGCTCAACCACGTGGAAACGAATGATTCAATAAAAAACAAAGTGTTTGAGGTTATCAAGGGGAAAAAAAAAAAAAAAAAAAAACAAAACCAAAAACATATTAATTTTCGTTTTTTTTTTTTTTTTTTGACTAGTGGTCTTATAATTTGATAACAGTGATTTTTCACTTATTTCTGATATTTTTGCTAACTTAATCAATCATTTATTACAGTATAAAAAAGTATTGAAACCTAATTATAATAAACGTTGTATTATATTTCATTTGTTCTACATTCTAGGTTTGTTCAATTTACTCTATTTAAACATAACTTTAATTAGATACATGAAATATTTATTAACTAAAAGTAGATAAATGAAATTTTACTTGCGTGATTTTATTTCATTCTTCATGAACGAACAATAAAAATCGAGGTTTATTGATTCGATATAATATGCTCGAAATATATTCTCAGTAATGTTATTTTTTTGATCACGAAAGATGCTGCTCTAGTTGCAACATGTCATGTTGTTCAGTAAAGACAAATTTTGTAATACTGTGCGCACGCACGTGTGTAAACCCTTCTTTGTGGTAGCGATGTTTATACATAAATGTTTTTGAGAATCTGTATTTTTAATTAAATAAGTTGACTATAACCGGTTACCGAAGAACGAGCAAAGATCCACATTATTCTTATGGATTAATATTTTTCATTCTTATCATTATTCTATTCGTTCAGTCGATAGTTCAAAAAACTCGCAGAACGGTAACTCATGATCGCGTCATGAAGTCAGTGGTGTACCCGGGTGTGTGTGCAAAGGGACATATGCATCCCCCCCAAGATTTTTTTCTCGAAATTGAAATATTTCAGGATAATTCTTTTATTATACAGATGTTTAAAAATTTTAAATAAGATTTTTTTTTCTTCTCGTGATTAAATTTTTTTTTTATCACGAAGAGAAAGAAGGATTTGAGCTAAGCCAATTCCTGAGAAAAGAACGGAAAAGTCTTTGCTGTCTCTGAAAGAGTGCCTCTGGTATAGTGTTTGTAGAAGAAGAGAGGAGGGTGCATCTCAAAAGAAAATGCACTTTCGAAAAGTGCTAATTTTATTTTTATGGTATCTGAGTTATTTTCCGTAAATAATCTTCATTTTTGTAATTTTAATTACTTGATCAAATTGTATCAATACTTGAACAGTTTTAAATAGGAGAAATAAGACTGATATAAAATATTATTTACTTTTTACCAAGTGGTAATTCTAAACTACAAAACTGTTTCTTTCATGGTAATGACGTTGTGCACCCCCAAAATTAATTTCTGGGTGTGGCTGTGGTAGCCTAGTGGTCTTGGTCGTGGACTAGCGGCCGGCGGTTTTCCTCGAGTCCCGGTTTTGAGCCTTGATGCCACTAAAGAGCCACCGTGTAGTCGGGATTGATGCACGTTAAATCTGTCGGGGCCCAAAGTCCTCTCGTTGGCTTGTTGTGGAAGTTAGGAGAAGGGATTGCCAACTCAGGGTTGTCCTCTTCACTTGATCGAGGTTAAAAATTACTAGGTCCGTTGCCAATAGCTCTCGTGTTGCTTCTAGTGTGACTTCAATAATATCCAACCAAAATGATTTCTGGGTACGCAACTGAACGAAGCTTATTTCTGACATTTTATCAATAAGATTGTTCCCTTAACAGGCCGTTAAGACGAGAACGCGCAAGATATTATCAAAACAAATACATTACCCGAGTAACTAACTTTATTTACTGAATCCTCAATACATAATAACTACTTCACATTAACCATTATATCTTTTAAAAAAATGCGATTCATTTCCTTCTTTAATTTTGAGTTCAGCGACCAAAGACAAGTTTCTTAGCATAACCTTTATAACCTCGCCTCTACAGGGAAGGTGCTTTTTATCTGCAATAACATGGATTACTGACACCCAATGCTTCTTCCAGAGGTCAGTTCAGGCTAGAAAACAAGATAAGCAACAAAAAAAAAGTTGAAAATATAACTTACATCAAGCCCCCTTCTGAATCAAACAGCACCCTTACCCTAATACCCAGAAGACCCATTGAGCAAATTATCCTTGCTCGCACCATTGAATGTTGATAGCTGATCTAGTACCAGTGACCCTGTCATGCAATTCCAATCCATCAGGATGATAGCTAGGCCCCCTATTGATCCCCATTCACAGGTGGAAGGGGGGCCCTGGAAAGGGTTTGCAGGTTAAAAAGCGCCGACAACGCCTTTCAAATTCGCAATCACCAGACGATCTATCGCACTTGAAGGCGTAACAGCATCGACCACCTAAGTGACCTTGCAGGGCCGCGTTCCAAAACCATAAGGTGAAGATCGACCCCTCTCAGTTGCGCCATCAAAACAAAGGCCAGTTAGCAATCTCGCTATGGATTGCTTCTAGTGGTAGGTTATGATCTTGAGCAACATGTCAATTTTTCGGGATTTATGTGAGCAAAGGGAATGGTTACTTCCTGCTAGAGATGGATTCTAATAATTCAAAACGTAACTCATTGGCGAATTTTTCAGGGTTCGTTCGCAACCTCATCAGAAAGATCTGGAAGAAAAACTGAGGTATAGAAGCGAGGTTGTAGAAGATTATTCAGGTTTAAGAGATATACTTTTGCAAAGGCGGATTTAAAGGTCATTGTTTCATACCAACGCCCTTGTGTTTCCCAAGCTTAAATTGATGACAGAACACCGACGGAATTAATGGTCTATCACACATTTAGCAGCTTAGTTAAAGACAGAAGCTTCAAATCAAATTAAACTGGTTTCAAAAACATTAAAAAAAAAAGAACCGTACAAAAAATTACCAAAACAATATCATAATTTCATTCCATTGCCAGCAGTGGGATAGCAATGAGGGAGGGGAATATGGGTGTTGTAAACCCCTTCTTATAAAAAAAAAAATGGTTGCTATATATAAGAATTTTAAAACTAAAACTTTTTTATACTAAATTTTCAAATTTTTCCGGAAAAAATTAACGTTCGAAATCCCGTACTCTACATAAACATTCTTTTCACCCTGAAAATCAGCAATGGAATTTGAAATTAATTTTATGATGGAATTTGAAACGAGAGAGCTCCCCTCCTCCTTGAAAAACTTCTCGTTACGCCCCTTATAATATTCTAACAAATGTCATTTCCATAATCTTAAAAAAAGAAAACAAAATAGTTAATCTACAAACGCTATAACTTTTTTGTTTTTGCTTCTGCAATGGAACTTAACTTCAGGTACCAAGGTAGCAGTAACCTTAGTTTTGAAGCAACGTAAATGAAGAGTTTGACATGCAAAACACATTCATACAACAAGACAAATAACTATGAGGGGAAACTATCAAAGATGCAGACGTCAGGGAGAAAAATATTATCTAAATTAAAAAAAAAAAAGCTAACAATTAATTAGTAAAATATAGTTTTTCTCATTACATTGTTTCCATACGTATCGAGTAATTTTTCAAAAATGAATAAGCTGTAACGATATTTCACGAGAAAAATCTCATGCATCTATCTTAAAAATAACTTTGGAAGAAGTTCAACTTTAATATAATACAAACTTCACTAAAACAATGCAAAATGAAATGAAATGGAACATTATAGAAATTTAAATATGCACCCAAAGAGATTGAAAGACAAATCATTTATTGTACATCATCTAATTACATGTATATTCATTCATCAAAAATTAATAAGTTGTTCCACTTAATAAGCGAAAATATTACATAAACCTTTAAACTGTAAAAACTGAAACATTTTAAAATTATATACTCTTGACAATATTCAAGAGTTTCGGAACATTATGGTAAGAGTAATTTAAATGTAGACGATAGATGGCAGCACGGATTAATTTTAAGAATTTAGAGGAATAAAAAATGTAAAAAAACAGGCAATTTTTATCAAGTACAGGGTTCGTATTATCCCATGAATTTGAAAACAAACTTCGATTAACTTTATTGGACAACGTATTATCCCATAAAATTGATTGAAGAAACTGATGGGCCACTATATAGAGGCCAATCAATTTCTTCTATTGTATTTTCTAAAGCATAGTTTTAAAGAGAATCAACAATACATCTTTGAGTGATAGTTAAGAGATATGAACTGAAAATGTCAAAATGAGATATTTACAGTTCGACAACATATATTTACAAAAGAAGTAAATACTTCAAAGAAAAAAAAATCTTCAAAAACATTTGCTCTGAAAGGACAACCTAAGGAAAAGTTCATCGTATTGCTACTGCTAATTTTTTTGAGCTGAAAATACAGTGAAAAATTATAATATTTTGCTTGAGACGAAGTATTTTAGAAGAAGAAAAAAATACTCATCAGAAATTAAAGAAGTAATAATATTCCAATAGCTCTAAAAAAAGAATTTATGAAGCAATTATATGACATCGAAGATGCGAATACATGATAGAGAAATATCACAAAAAGTCATCTTAAATTAACATACTTATTACTAAAAGGTTTTCACATAACATAACAAGGTATTATTACTATAACATGTACACTTACAGGAAATATAATGGGTTGAAAAAACAAGTTATACATCGTGTCAACTACCATTTAGAATGTAAAAATGACTTTAATGTAGCTCATTTCCTCGAACACGCGTTGATTTTTATCAACTTATTCTTTCATTCATATAAAATGCAATTGAACGTGCTATTCAATTATACACACGTGCTAATCGATATGCAGGTCTGATACTACCACGAATACAAGACAATTCTTTGTTGTACTTAATGTATAAACTTTCCCAATTAGGAAAGGAGGAAATGTTTTGCGGAGCAATTACATAATGTAATATTCCTGTCATGAACTTAATATTCTGCGACGCGGTACATTAAATTATTTCTTTTTTTTATTTGAGTCAATCAATGCTTTTGTTCAACGTGGTCAGGAAATGGAGAGTAATCAAATTGAAAAAAGAATAGAGTTTAGGACATAATTGTGGAATGTCACAGCTCATTTTAAATTTAAATCATGGGATTTAAAACTTTGTTTCTGAAATAAACAAGGTTGATCATTAATTAGAAAATAGTAATAACGAGACAAGCTGAATATTCAAAAAGGTCGAACTGTGAGAGAGGGATGTGGGAATTTATAAATGTAATATTTTTATTGCTATTAAAAAAGACAATAGTGAATTTAATTTTATTTTTATCAATTAAGAGTTTTATTATTTGTATTAAGGAGTTATCGCTTTTAAATTCATTATTTTAAATTTTTATTCTCTTTTATAACTGTAAGCTTAATTATCTTCAATTCAATTCTCTGTCACTTTTATACGACTTGTTTCTATCTATTCACTACACTTCAAAAGTTACTTAATTTGCATTACGTTCTAATCGATTAGAGAGGAGCTGGGGAACTAAAAAAAAAAAAAAAAAAAAAAAGAAACCTCGAAGGGGCACCACCACGAACTTGATGCAATGAGTGAGTTGGAGGAGTTTTTCATAACTAATTCGAAATTTTTATTTTTGAATATGTTTCAAGGAAGATGTGAGAAGCATTTGAACTAGATTTATGAGAAGTATCTTCTCTTAAGCCAGAATACATCAGCAATTTCATAACCGTTAAGTTCTAAATAAGACCGGACCCATTGGAAGTAAATTTCATGTTGCTGTGAAAGGTGGTATTTAAAAAATAAAAACATCAATACTAAGTTAGACTAGGAAATGTAAGATTGTGTTTTTGTTTACAGTACGCACAATACATATAATGTATTTTTTCTTGAGTGCAACTGTTTCAAGTGCACAGATAGAATTTTTGTATTTTATATACAATTTTTATGGCCTTTTTCAATGAATATGAAATCTTGGGAAAACAAAAATTCGACTTGCGACCCATTCGACTAACGAAATTTTAGTCGGAACAGAAATCGTTTATAAATCTAGGACTGTAATTGTTTATTAACGTCTCACCAGAAGCAACAAGAGGGTTATTGGGAATACCCAAGAATACCCAAGGGGACCAAGCTCACTCAAAGGATTTAAAGCTACAAACTAGCTCTTCGGAGACAATCACCCCCGCACTCAGCATTTACTGGCAAAAATAATTTTTTTACAACAATAAAGGGTAAGTTATAACAATACACGTTGGTACAAAGAACAAAAGATGCTTCGTAATTTAGACATTTAAAAGTAAATAAAGAGATATTGGCGACGGACCTCGTAATTTTGAACCTTGGTCAATGGACGAGGACGACACCTGAGCTGGAATCTCTTTCTCCAAACTTCCATGCCACGATAGCAAGAAGACTTGAGACCTCGATCAGATTTAATGTGCTTCTGCCCCGCTTCTTGGAGGGTCTTACATTTCGATGAAAACAACGCTGGCCGCGAGTCCAATAATATGACCTCTAGGCTACCGCGGCCTCCCTATATGAGACCTGACCCAGTGAAGTAAATTTCATGTTGTTGCGAAAGGAGTTTGAAATTATAAAAGGACTGATTGAATTTTTGTGCCTTATGTACAATTTTTAAGGCCCTTGTCAATCAATATGAAATCTTGGAAGAACAGAAACCCGACTTACGACCAACTCGACTTACGAAACATTAGACGGAACTCGGACATAAGTCCAGGAGACCTTGTATATTGGAAAAAATTTCACTCACCGGTAATTCGAGGAGGGCTGCTAGAGAATATTTTGCAGCTCCTTGTCTCAGCTGGCACAAGGCGACAAAATCTTCATCAGAAGTCTCCTTCTCCTTCAGTAGCCTACAAACAAATTCGTAGCATACAAGAAATCAGATCAATTTTGAAAAATCTCAACCAAAATTCTTATTTATAATTCTAGAACAAAAAAAAATTTTTTTTTTTTTTTTACAAGTTGTTTGTAAGGAAGTGTAAATTTTTCTACTTTTTTGGAAGAAAAATGACTTCTAGATTTTTCTCAAAGCCAGCCATTGTTTCTTTCTGCAGAAGAACTTCATAGGAATCAAAATTAATGTAATTTGCATTAATTAAAAGTTCTAATTTATATATTCCGAGATTTATATTTATTGAAACTGATAATTATGTAAATTTCAAGTATGTTGAGATTTTGATAAAATTCATTGATAAAATCATGCTATTCGGAATTCATACTTCGCATCGATCTAATTTTTTAAATAAATATTAATTGAAATTTGAAAATTCCGAGTTGGAAATTAACCGAATTCCAAAATTATTTTACTTATCAAAATTTGAAACTCATATTAATCGGAATTCATTATGCATATTTGGCAAAATTCGTATTTCGTGTTATATGGTGTTCTTCAAAAATAATATTTAACATTACAGCACTTTTTACAGAATTAACGATTCCTTTTTTTTTTTAAATAAAAAAAAAAAAAAAAAAAAAACAGCGCAATATAAACGAAATTTTTTATCTTTAAAACTTTTTTGATGCTATATATTGATTTAAAATCTGAAATGAAGAAAGTAGAATTCTCGGAATATTTTATTTAGACTTTTATCGAACAACGCACTTGCCTACATAAAGTAATTGAGACCAAGCAATTCATTTGATTTCAACTTTAACAATTGATGAAAGAGTGAGTAATAGTGAAGTTTAATGGCGCAAGAGCCAGATATGGCTATGCAGCGCCAAACAAGATGTAACTGTGAATTGAAAAAAAAATGTTGAAAAAAAGATAAAATATTTTACAAGAAGGAGGGTCGAATATAGAGAAGGATTGGGGGAGGGGATGCTAGAGATAATAATAAATAGAATACTTACGGTAATGTAATATCCAAATATAAATTTTGGTATTCTTCATATTTATTCCACAGTAATTTTGAAAATATAGTTGCTGAAAAAAAATAAAATATTTTAATTACATCAGAATTCATCAAATAAATGTAAATAAACAATAAACACATCTACAGTTTTGAAATAAAAATTAAGAAGTTTATAATTTTAAATTTTGTAGAAAGTAGAAACTTTTTTAAAGTAACCAAGAACTTAACATTTTTCAAATTTTGTATATTTTTTTTTATCTTATTGTTAAAATTTATAGGACACTTTACTGATTCCATGGGTGTACCATTTGATAAATAGAGCATTAAGAAATTGATTTTGAAAACTTTCCTTAAATTTTTCTGTACGAGCAATTACAAAAAAATATTAATTCTACTTTAAAAGAAGTAAAAACTTAATATTATAAATGTTTACAGCAAATTTGTCAAATAATATCGTAGACTTATTCATAAAAATTAGAAAAATTAGAAATCAAAATCCACAAACCAAAAAGACACAAAAAAATACAGGACAGTAAAAATATTCGAAAGTTTTGAAAATATTTCTTCGAAGTAATCAGATCAGCAATAAAATGGATAAAAGTTTTAGAAAAAATACTTCTACAGAATTATATCCTTTTCAGAGCCGACAGTAATAATAGTAAACAGGTAGAAGAATAATATTCAATAATATTTAATAATCATAATCGAAAATATTGTAAAATATTATATAAAATTTATGAAAAGAACGGGTGGAATATAAAAAAATTGAACAGGTCATAAGTACAAATTATGATTTTACGTTCTATATAAAATAATGAATGTTGTTTTAACACATCTAAAATAATTTTTTTCTCTCCAAATTCTAGTGATTTTACAACATAAGAAGTATTTTTGTATGTCGATAGGTATCTTGATATATATATTATCTTATTAAATAATACGTTTTCCCCCAATTTTTTTTTCTTCTGAAAAATAAAAAGATAGTTTCAACGTTTTTCGTAAATCATTTTTATCTTCAAAAAAAAAATTTTTTTTTTCAAAGAAATGAATAACAATAATATTTGAAAGCATGAAGTTCATTCGGCGCTTTGACAAATTTTGAAAAATATAATTTATGTTTTTCCCTTTCAATTTTTCTTCCCTCCATATAACATTTGTATTAAAAGAATAATAAATATTATTTCAGACACTGTCTATTACCGTTAAATATCATATTTATTTTTCCAATTCAATTTATGTGAAGGAAAGTCTTTCAAATCAAGTTACATTTTCCGCGGTCTTTATAAAATATGACCTACAATTTCCTTTCTACTTTTTTATTGTATCATTCTAAAATTACTTCACTTTTCATATTAATAGTTATAAAAAATGCTTTTATCAATAATTATTCTATTTTTTCCCCAAGTGGAAATTTCCCCCAAAAATAATTTATGTAAAAGTGGAAAGTTTAGTATTTTTAAGTCATATCCTAGATTTTCCAATAGTATGCAGTAATATTTTTTTGCAAATATTTGTAATACACATTTTAATATTTTTAATCCTCCCCCCATTTCTTTTTAATTCTTAACATAATAAATTATTTTTATGTCAACATATATCTTATTGCATATTTTTCTTACTTAATAATACATATTTTTTAGCATTTTTAAGTAAAATAAAGAGACAATTTGATTTGCAAAAATCTCCCCTTTTTAATACATTTTTATAAATATTTAATTGGTTTGTTTTATTTGATGTAATAACTATAAAGCAGAACAGCCTTTTCTCGTTGGTAAATATAATCTAAATAAAAAAAGCTTGCATATTTTTTTAATCAAATGTACTAAATTTTCAATAAACGACAAATTATTTGTACACTTAATTGTACTCTTATTATGGAAAGAATAGACGCAAAAACTCAATTTATTTTATTTTATTTTGAATTAACTTTCCTCCGGAGCGACACGTGAGCTACTGACAACGAACCGTTTAATATCAATTCAATAAAATTTACTATATTACAGGACTTTGGCGATAATTTAATTCATTTTCAAACATGGTATCAGGATTGAACTAGTTAGAAAATCTACATTCGGATTTTATTTTGTTCGATTTTAAATGAACTTCACTCTGGAGCTATTGACAATAAACCTGGTAATTCTGAGCTAGAATCAAGAGACAAGGACGACACATAAACTCATATCTCACTTTCTTAACTTCCAAACTACATCTTGTGAAGAATTACAAGTCCAATTAAATTTATCTGAACCAGTCCGTGTGGGATCAGGATTCGTTGTCTATAATGAAGCTTTCAACCATAATCGGAACTACTGCGGTTGATAAATATTTAAAAATTTCGAAAAAAGAAAAATATTTCCATTTAATTTTTCAGAAGATAAAAATAGAAATGGTGTTTTAAATTTCCTTAATTTAATAATTCTAAGGAGAAGAAAAGAAGAAGAAAAATCGTGTTTTTTTCAATAAAAATTATCTAATCATTCCAATTCCACAAGTTGTGTGTGATTCTATGTTGGTTGTATGTGTGATTCACAAAACAGCTTCTAAAAATATAAAAAAACTACAAATTTTTTTCATTCTTTATGGAAGATCGCTAAACGGAGGTTTAGTTATGACGAAGTTCGCAATCATGGCCTCTTAATATGTAATCGATTCATATAAATTCGGAAATTCAGAAACAAGCAAAATATTTATATCTAATTTTTCAGAAGATGAGCAGATCGTGAAGTGTTCGTAGAAACGACGCCGTCCCTAATCAAATCGCGAATTTTACTGTCGAATTTATTGTTTTTATATCGAATTTTATTGTCGAATTTTGCGTCACAAAATCGACAGTAGACGGATCAACGCAAGCGGCTCGCGAACCGTTTGTTACATCTCCGAGCTGCTCAGCTTATAAGTAAGTACGCGTGTTTGTTTGTTAACGTCGCACTGAGAAGCAACACGAGGAATATTAGCGACGCACCTCGTAATTTTGAGCCTCTGTCAAGTGAAGAAGACAACTCCTAAGCTGTATCTTTACAAACTGTCTCTCTCTCTGTCTGAGCCTCTACAAACGTTCACACCAAGGCCACAGAAAAACTTGGAACCTCAACCAGATTTAACGTGCCTCATCCCCGCTACACGGAGGGTCTTTAATGACATCAGAAATCGAACCCACGACTCGAGGAAAGAAACAAATCCGCGATCATGACCACTCGACTACCACGGCTACTAAAGTAAGAATGCCCCTCAAAAAAAAATCCTTATGTTTTCAATGTTTTTTTTTTAATTAATAATGAGATAATTTTTTAAGTCCACAAATTGATCGAAAATACATTACCTAATTAAATAAATAAAAAACTAAAACAATAGTCTTCCGGTTTGAGGCATTAAACAGAAATCACAAGACTGAAATTTCAGTCAAATGCAATGATCAAAATTGCATTTCAGGTGTATTTCTTTTTCGCGCCTGAATAGTTCCATCATTCCCGCTTTGGATGGGAATCTTCTTTATGTTCCTCTCTGCTCTCTAAATCCGCCTGTGTTCATACCTTTCGTTGAATACTTCTATTTGATAAAGCACATGCAACCCGCTTAACACGTCCATCACCACTTCTGACCTTGATTCATCTCATTGAGAAATGACACTTATACCATGACCCAGGATATGAAATTACAACTCCGTTAACATATCATAACAAACAACAACGATCTCATTTCAAGTCACTCTTTTTATCCTTTCAACACACAGAAATTAATCCTCACAGTGTAAAAAAAGAAACTACGATAAGCGCTTCCATGCTTGGAGTGTCTTTGACCTTGATACATACCCATACCCACCAAACAAAGCCTGACATAAGGTACCAACCTTAAAACAGCACGGAAATAAACCCAAAAAACAATTCAGAAGAATACGAATTCATAATTCCTTTCAACGCTTCTCTCTCTTTTCTAACCTTGCTTTCAAGGCAACCTAACCACCATGCGCTTCTGGTTCAAAGATCTGCAGAAGAAGACACCCACGAAAAGTGTATGAACCCGTCCATTACCACAGAGAAAGAAACTTGATACTCAAGAGTTGCAAAAGAGAGCACAAATCGTGGCCGCCCCGACTGTTTCTTAATGCATCAGGACGAGAGTTGATGACAATGCAACAATGCGAGTTTGGGTGTCGAGCCAGATTCCAGAAGTTGCCTACGAAGGCTCTGTGCCTACGTATGTTGTGTGTTTGTCTAGGTCTGGTGACACAGTTGGAGAGGGGCGTCGGTTGTCTTTTTATTTCCATAATGAAGATCGGGCGATTCCACTAGGGCGTAATGGTCTAGAAGAAAGGTGAGGAATATTTCTAGTGTGGATGGGAGTATCTGCCTCTGATTCAGTTCGAATTGGACAGCGTTTCTCAGCTCGTTGGCCTTGGTGTTATGAACTCGGGATAGATTTCGCAAGTGGAACGAACGAGATTTTTTTGAGTGATTAATCAAAGAAATAGTGCAATTTTTTTTTTATTCATCAAGACAAAAACCAAGAATCGTTTTTGTTTTCAAAATTAAAGAAAACCAAGGATTAAAAAAAACTTTTTCACATACAATAAGATATGTATCATATTATTTGTATTACATGTATAATGTAGATAATAACGAATATTTTATTACATGCACGTGACACACATACGAGGGATGTTCATAAAGAACTTATGTTTGAAGACAAGATGGCGTTAATAAGGGGAGTTGGTGTTAACAGTGTATGTTGCCATCTATTTAACAGAACTGAAACAAATTCATTAATTTATAAGTTAATTTGGCAACCATTTGCGGACAAATCGGAATTTTATTGCTGTCACTTGGAGTTGTCAGCGTCGATGAGATCTAGATTCACCATTATACACCAACAATCAATTAAGAATAAAAATAATGAATCCGCTCCAAAGAAGGCGAAGATGGCCTCATCAGTCAGAATAATTTTGGGATGCGAAAAGTGTCATAGTCATGGACATCTAGAAAAACGATCAACGTATAATGCTGCAGTTAGTTACCCTTTTGCCATTCTTTAATCCTAATACTCTATTTCTCATTTATAACAAGGGGGATTACTTTTTCAATCACCCTCGAATGAGAGAAATATTCATTTAAAATAACGTTGAAAAAAGTTACTTTAAAAAAAAAAAAATCTCAAGATTAAATTTAGAATATGCATTGATTTTTAAAGAAAGTTTATACAAAAACAATAATAATTTCTCGTAACAGGTAGCTTACAGAAATATGCAATTAAAAAAAAAGTTCTTAAGTAAACTTCAAACCAAAAAGGGAAACAGCAAAACTTGTTCCTGTCTTTGTATAATTAGTTTTGTGATATGACATTTCAACTCGATAGTTTTCAAACAAACAAAAAAATGCTAATATCTCAAATCTCTGTTTACAAATATAACCGGATTTTTTTTTCTCAATTACTCAAATGACAAAAGAGGAAAAATGACTTTGGGGGCATTCACACAAGATTCAAAGTAACGCATCCATCCAAATAGAGGGGGGGGGAGAGAGAGAGAGAGAGAGAGAGAGAAATAGACACACCGGAAGAAATTAAAGTCGAGAGTGACTCTTGAATGTCCAATTTGCAGTTCAAAATCAAACAAATCACACGAGCCCAATGCTACTCAAAACGTACAATTCTTATTTTCGTTTTCGTTAATACACTTGTAGGTCAACACATCTATTATATATCCAACGGTTCTTCAAAGGAAAAAAAAATGAAAAGTCGTCAAAAGTCAAAATCGGACAGGTCAAAAGATAATTTCTTCCGCAGAGTCATTCGAAAAAAATACTGTTTGGATAGATGCACATTTTTTCGGAGAGTCATATATATGTCCATATAAAACTCTCCGCGCAGTGAACCGGAAAAGGCCAGCGCTGGACTGCCCCCAGGGCTCACTTTCGAATAACGAATTGAACACTCCCCGTTAAAAAAAAAACAGTTTGAATAATCGTCTGCAATCTGTCATTATGTCAAAAAATTACAAGATGGGAGAAGGGAGGATAGAAGGAATAGGGGCTACTGCTAATAAATAGAAGTGAAACGGTGGAGATAAAAGCGAAAACGTTTGCATTTTTTTTTCCTGGTACCAATTACGCCATTTTTTTGTGCAAAACACATTTTTATAGTAGTCTGAAGGTCATGGGGAGGAAAAGTTTCTAGGGTGATGGTCAGAGATTGTTTCCGTCATAAGACTTCCGAATTGTGGAGGATGACGTTTTTGTCTGAAGTCCTTTCAGACAGATGATGATAAGAAGTAATGGAAAAGAGAGATAAGGATAAGATTGGAGAGGAGATGAAAAAGGAGGGGGAAAATTGCTTCCTCTATTTTCTTGAAAGGAAGTTTTGATGCAGACGAATATAAACTTGACGTCTAATGTTTAAGAATGCAAAGATGAAGCATTTTATTGATATGAAGGAATTTCGTAATAAGAAAAACTTAAAAAATTCTCTATATGAGGAACATTTTGTCTTACTTAATGAAAACGAAATTGGAACAAGTAAAATTTTAATTACAATTGCAGGCATTTCTTCCACTTCCTTTTACATGTTGTAAATAATGAATGTTTATTTCATAAAAGAAAGAAAAGACGGTGTTTTTCTTTTTAATAAACGCTATCGCGGATAAAAACAGAACATTAATTAATTTCAGTTACAGTTTATTATTTGGTAATACGGCAGATATCATACCAGGACATCGCCGAATTCCTGGAAAGTCATTAATAAACAACACATTTAGGCAAAAGATATGTTATTGTATAAAATTTAATACAGTACACACCAAGTGTCGAACACACGAAATAACTTAAACTACAAAAATGTACTTTTTGTATTGTTAGCCTACAATATTCCATTGAAGTAGAATGCATAGAATATTATTTTGTGAGACAATTTTCTTGTGTAAAAACGCCATGTAGCTGGCACGGCCGTAAAAACGACGAGCCAGATTACAGATAGTGTATTGTATTTGTGCATGATGTACTTTTAACTATCACCATTTTTACAATCCTAACATAAAATAGCTTTTGACTTATTTATATAACCATACTTCAGAATATAATGTACACCATTATAATTAATGAAAGACGAAACTTCCTGTCGACTATTGTTACAGAGAATTATCGATTGCTTATTAAAGTTGCACACAGAAATACCACCAGGGCTATTGATGCTGAGCCTCATAATTTTGAGTCTGATCAAATGAAGAGGATGAACTACAGTTGGCCACTCCCTCACCAAACTTCCACACCAGTGGACTCAGAGACCCCATAGATTTAATGCGCACCAGTCCCGCTACCCAGTGGGTCTTTAATGATATCAGGACTCGAGTCCACGACTTGAAGAAAAAAACGTCAGCCGCGAAATCGCGACTATACCCATTCGGTCGCGACCGTGACTCGGGGCCATTCACTCTGCCACACAACATTGATTTATCATTAATCTATTCAATACAAATAATTTTTGAAAGATAATTTGATTAGGATAACAAAATTCAAGCATATTGTTAAATTTAACTTTATTTATCAGATTAGGGAGATACAATTTTCTACAAAGGTGATATAATTTTCTAGGTTTTAGGATAAGTTTCTAAGAATTACTTTTCTTTTGATTTCAGTTATAAGTACCTACCTTAATTTAAAGTAGTTTTTTACTTGTTGAAGAGAGAATTTATTTTCGAGAAGTTACATTTAACTAAAACCGTGATTAAATTAAGAATTTATGAAAATTAATCGAGACAAAGTAACACAAATAGGCAATAAAAATTTCATTGAGTATCAAGAAATACCAGAGTGAAAACAAAAATATTTGTGTGCACGCTTGTGCCCAATTTCAATTCATGTAATAATTATTATATGTAATTAACCAACTGCAGCTAATTATTTCAATTAATACTAGTTATGTAATGACACGCGCTAATTATGTGATAGCTAATTTAGTTATATAAGAATTTAGCTACACGGAGATTCATTATTATACAGCGACACGTTGTATTATTCTAACTACGTGACGTTGCACTATTCACATTTTTCTCTTCACTAACCTCAGGGACTTTTTGGTAATTTGAATTGCATAAAATAACAACTCCTTGCCAACCAAAATGACAAATATATATATTATAAATATTAGGTAAATTAGATGAAAATAGGAAGTGCAGGGAATTGAATTCGATATAGAGTGATAGATTAGCGAAAAGAAATAGAAAAGCAAAGAGAAGGGAGATAGAGGATTACACCAAGCTGATAGATATCTGTAAATTGGGTTGAATTATCCTAATTAATGGTTTGAGTTGAAGCTACTCCTAGTTAGAATAATATTAGTTGAATCTGTAATTAACACGTATATGCTGAATCGGAACGAGCGATTTGGCAAACTAAGATTTTATTAATAGAACATAAACTAGGATTAGCAGAATTAAGAGGGGTTCGGGAGAGAGAGGGTGAGTGTGTGTGTATGTGTGTGTGAGAGAGAGAGAGACACGTGACATATTCTTCGATAGTTAATAAAATGTGTATTGCCTTTCTCTTACATATTTTCAATTAGAGTTTATTGATTATTTCATTAGACTTTAAGATGGCTGTATAGTTAAATAATGAAGGAAATACGTCACAACTATTACAGTAAAACAGAACACATTAAACTTATAAATGACGATTCTTATCGTTACTGATGGCCCATGCAAAACGAGACGACAATACTTATTGCATTTTGGAATATTTCTGGAAGGAAAAAAACATTTGAAATAATATAAAAATAAAATTTAAGTGACATGCAGATTTGTTGTTTTTTTAACAGATGGCTTTATTTTTAATGAAAAGCGAGTAAAACTCCAAATTATATTAACTCTAATGAACTAAATAATTTTATTCGTTAAAATGTAAATAATAACTTCCGAATTTTTTTAAGGGTTTGGGAAGGGATCCAAACTCCAACAAATAAAATGGTCACGGAAAACAACAACGACAATCGGTGTGTGAGAACATTTTAACAATCAAGCAACTAAAATATCGTAGAATCGATCTTTATAATTACAATAAGACGTTCTTTCTCAATTTATAATTAATAACCAAAAACTTTATAAGAACAAAAACCATGAAAAATCCCTTTGTGGACGAGCTAAATATACTTTAAAAAACACGTACAAACACTCGCATTAGATAATGCTTCGAATCTTTTCTTACGTTTATTAAAAGACAAAAACTCAACCATTTGTTCGACACTGTAGTAAAAGACACAAGATTCTTGATAAGAAACCGGATTCGCGAGAGATTCCAATTAGAAGCTCATTGAGTGGCATACTCAGTGACCTTTACTGCGGTTAAAGGTCAGGCCTTTCTTAAAGTTCGCGGGTCTCGGTTCTTGTTATTATTTACGTAATTCCCATTGACTTTCGAGACAGCTTAAAAAGCACCTCCGAAGATGTCAGAACAATTCAGGCATGGGCCTCCAAGCAGTTTTGACTGCAGGAAGAGAAATTAAGCAGAATTTTAGGGGAAAATTCCATGGTATGTCAGTTACTAATGAAAATGTTTCTGTCAGATTTTCGAAGATAAATATAACACAAGCCAAATTTTCGTTAGCAATAAACAAAGGAACTCTCAATGCATTTTTGTCCAAATAAGTTTTTTTGCCTTCAATAAATTACCTGTAAATATCATTTGATTGAAATATAAAAGCTTAGGAATTGTAACTGTTTTTTTCATTTGTTTTGTTTTGTAACAAACATTTCAGTTGATAAACATATTCTGCTTCTTTTTTTTTATAAAAATTTTAATCTGTATTTCGTGAAAACTCTACATTATCTTATTTTATTTTTCCGAATTACGTTACTTAGGTATTATTCCATAAAATGATCCACAGTTTTTCGTAATAAGATAAAAAAAATGTCGAGATATTAGCAAAATTTAGAGCAACTTTAATCAATATTTCACTTTTTAAAATATTTCTAGAAGTTTCTTTTACCTGCAGAAACACAATCGTTTGGATGTTACTCGTAATATATACATATTCCTTAGGCTACCTTCTAATACCTAAGTTACTGCTATATGTGTTTAATAATTCTAAAAAGCAATTATTGATAATTTTTAATAAACAACATGGACGAGTCGTTGTTTTTATAGTTAACTGAAATATATATATATATATATATAGCGTTGTTATTTATCGCTCAAAATATTCTCAAAATAAAGATTCATTATCCTAGTAAAGAATTGCTTCTTTAAATATCAATAACTATTTTTCTTATATGAATAATTAAAATTATAAATGCAAAATAATGACTGTAAAATACAGCTTCCTTCATAAAAAATACTGCTCCATATGAAAATTGAAATTTTTAACAAAAAATTCAGAGTAAAGTATTATTCGATTCGATATTTTTTTTCTGATTACATAATAATGTATATGTAAAAAGAATCCGTTAACAGTATAAAATTTTTTATATAAATAATTAAAATAAAAATTATCTTTAGATTTAGAAACAACGAATAAAAAAAAAAGATGCATGCAGAAATTATTTACATCTGCGGCAATCGTACAATAAAACATTTTCAAAAAAAAAAAAAAAAAATCGCCAGATTTCACGAAATTTCCTTCAATTCAAGCAGCAAGTGCTTCTTCTTTTAAAAACATTTTTTTTTAAAGAAAGAAGAAATTACGATATGTCTCTTGACCTATTCTTAACTACGTATTGTTTTCGAAAAAAAATTAGAGTTAATATTTTATTTTAATAATTTCCAGTGCTTAGTTCCAAAAGACTGATTTTTAGCAACTACGTTAAATAATTTTATGTACGATTCTCATGAAAATAAATTAAATAATTTCTCTCCTTTTTCAAGAACAATGCCCACTAGGACAAAAAAATTGTAGTTTTACAGCTGCAAGAACGTAAAGCGCGCTCTCTCAAGTGTGACCTCAGAACAACCAAAGACTCGTTTAGCGCAATTTTCGAATGTCTTAAAACATTTAAGAATGTTCACTTGTCCTTGTGAAATGATGAATTTATACGCATTAAATAATGAAAATAAAATTACGAATCTTTATCTAGGAAGGAAAGTTTTCCGTTATAAAAACGCTAAGGAATCGACAAAGGTATGCCGTAAATTACAATGAAACGTCGTTAAATGCACATAGAATACGCCGTTATGCGAGATGAGTAAAATCGTTTGCATTTATTCCCATGGAAAAACTGAATCTAAATGATTGTATTAAGTAGAGAGCCTGTGGCAACAGTTAATAGGGAGAAAAGATTGGACACGGAAATTAACGTTCTAAAAGAAAGAGATTATTTCCGACCATCAGTAGTTGAGCAGATGTTTTTTTAATCCTATTTTTGTGCCGGAAAGATTATAAAATAGTATTGTTAGAAGAAGAGTGAAGGTTGTTGTTTTTAGAAAACAGCATAACTCTTCCGACATAAATCGAATTCTAGAAATTTTCAATTATGTCAATTTGCATAATATTAGTTGTGTTTCAGACCTTGTATTTGATGGAAGAAATAATGACAAGCACGACTGTGAAGTTTAATGTTAGAATCACGTTTACCATCAGTTTAGAAAATATTGACCATTCTGGTTAAGTTACTACTTTGCGTTTGGGTAAATCCCGAGTAATAGAATTTTTATAGGGTATTTTCTTACAATGGGTGTTTTAAAAAGCTTTTAAACTACTAAATTCCTTTTTTTAACGGGAGAACTTGAGAGTTCAGGTAATTATGAGGTATTTCAGTAAGATTCCCAGTATGGCAGTAAACGTAGAACGTTGTAGGAATGATCAAAGACTCTACAAATCAAAGCTGAAACTGTAGAAAAAAAACAAAACATCTTAATAAATTTTTGAAAATTTCTAGTTTTGGTAATTTTTAAAAAACAAATTAAGGAATTTTTGTAATTATTTAACATTTTTAAAATAAAATTATTAAATTTAAATTATTTCATTTTTGTAATTATTTAATATATTTTTAAGGAATTCTTGTAATTTTTGAAATTATTTAATAGGATTTAGAAACATTTTAAAACACTTTATTACTTTTAAAAATATATATTTCCTGATTCTTGAGTATGTCAGAGCATGAGGAGCGATTTTTTTCTTGCCAATTGTTCTAATTGGGGTATCCTTATGTAAATGCAAATTATTTCCATTGCTGAAAATAATTACTACATTATTACAAGACGGTTACTACCAATCGATAAAATTGTTTAGACACTATCCTTTAAAATTATTTTTAGATATTTTTATTCAAGTTTCTTAGAGCTGCTTCTTTTTTAATTATACTTTAAATTATTATTACCACATTTAAGAATTATAAATATCAATGACAGAAATGCACAGCGTTCAACGAATTGTTAACTCTGTGATGATGAATACGGCTAAAAAATAAAATTCGTAGGTGGATTCACTCAAAGTTTGTTAAAAATGCATAATTTTGATCAGTGAACATCTCATTACGTTGTAAATTAATAAAAGGAACGAATAATTTTGAATTTATAACACGTATTATCTAATGATAAACGTTTATCAATTATTGATTTAATTTGACCAGTTAAGTCAGAGCTACATAACTTGCAATTGACTATTGACTATGTGATTATGGTAATTTTCTAAGTGATGAGAAGACGCTTCCAAATTAGAATTCATTATTCTAAAATCAGCACTAAACAATCTCCGTAAGGAATTAGAAACTGAATTTAATTTAATAATTAATGATTTTCTCAATCCTACATAACGGTAATCGAATCCCGATCAAGCAATGGAGAGATGTTCTATCAACTGGCTCAGCACGATCCTTAATTTATTTTAAAGTGGAGAAGAATGCTTAAAAGGGAAATTCATGAATGAATTCGTTTTACAAATAATTCCCTTTATAGGATACCCAATTCAAAAGGGTACATTAAGAAAAAATAGTCAAAAATCGATAATTAATGTTACGAGTACTTCTCATAAAACGGTAACTTTTTATAATTTTATGATGAAAGTATGAGGTGGCGATTCGGGCATGCACACATCGTTACTTCGCTCAAAATAAAAAAAAAATGCATGTATTGCATATACATATGCTACAATACATTGAGGGCGATTTTCCACTATGAAATTGCATTTCTTCCCTTTCTCATTAAGCTACATTCCATGTTCGTGGAAAAATGAATAGCCATAATGCTAATCTGGGGCTCAGAAAATCCCTGATTATGTGTTAGAGTTTGTCCGTGGCAACTCAAAAACGAATGCTTGATGCGCAATATTACATGAACAAATGATGTCAGTTTTTTTTCCTTCAAAAAAACAGAAATAAAAGTTTATCCCGATATGTTGGAACAGTTTTCCTTCCTACATAACTTTTGGCTTGAAATTGACTATCACTGGATATTCCCGTTCCACCAAAACATCACGTGTAGAAAAACATTGATTTCTTAGAATTAAATTCGGTGAGTTACTCATACATATTATGTTTCGATTGTTTAATTACGTGCTTATAATTTCGTGCTCAGTCAAATAAGGTACATTTGAATGGGACGCACTGTATAATTTCCATCATACCATATTGTAACGGGTTCTCTTACGTATTTCCTTTCAACTAACCAAGAAGGTCTTTCTATGACGTTATTTGATTTGAGAACTTGGACTAATGAATAAACAGTGATTTTTGTAAAAATTATCCTTGTTCTTCCTGTATATTGTAATATACTGAATAAGGAGAGAAGAAATATTGTAAAAAGTATGAACAGAGTGAGAATGGACGTGTTCGAATGCTGCGAGTATTTCGAAATTAAGATATAGTCGGTAACAATTAAACTAGCAACATTGGTGCTAGTATAATTGTTACCAATCCGGGCCCCCTTTTGAAGATAAATGGAATTTTCACCAAATCTTCAGTTGAAGACGCGAGAAAGTTTTCTATTCCCCATTCGTAATAATATTTTATTTTCGGATCATTCTAAGAATAGAATAAATATCTGTTTGATTTTCTTTTTCGACTCATTCTTGTTGGAACTTTTATTGAATTTCGATAAGTCAAATAGTAGCGAATCCAGGACGTCGTAATATCGAAGGTTCTTATGCCGTATATTTTAGCTATTATAGTTTCAATCTTTTAATCTCGTAACAATTTACGTCATCATATGTCTTAGTTTTTGCTATAGCTTTTATCATTATATACCATACTTGTTAATCAGTTTCTATTGTTACGTATATTTTTTTAATCTTAATCTCTTCCATTTCGTTGCATTTCTTACTTTTTTATTAATTCTATATCGTTATACTTCTCTTACATTTTACAACAACTTCTATTACTAATTAATTTAATCCTTATAACAGTTTCCATTGCTATATATTTTTAATCTTATATCAGTTTCCATCGTTATACATCTAAGTTCTTAATTTGTTCCATCTCACAACATATCCTACCTCTGACTATTGTTTCAATAATTTTAAATATTAAAATCTCCGTCGTTAATATATCTTAGTCCTTATTTATTTTCATCTTCAATATTTTAAATATATTATTTCAAATCCAATCAATTCATTGTACAGCATCAGAAATTCGTTGTTTAAGTTCAAATAAATTTGAAGGTAATGGTGGCTCAAACACAATCTTTTACAAACCTCCAAAGAAAGAAGTCGCGTGGGACCATATTAGAAAATTTAGGTGGCCATCTGAGTACATCCAAGTCATCTGGTCCACTGCGACCAATCCAACAGCGTAAATGCTTCTAAAACAGCTTTCGTGAAATAGCTTCACGAAGAACGCACGAGGACCATCTATTTTTCATAATATAAAACTTCCACAGCTTTCCTTTGTATTACATAGCATTCTGTGTCGTTTATTTTTGAAAATATGGAATTTTGAATCGGATGAATCATTTTGAATAACCCTGTATATTCTATCCCTATTATAAGTTTCTATTTCTATCAATTATCTTTCTATCTATTACACAGTCAGATGAAAGTCTCTATCCTAGTGTACGTAGATTCTTATTATGGCTTCTATTCTTATATATCTAGATTCTATAATAGATTCCATCAATTTAAATCTGAATTATTACAATTTCTATCATCATATATTTTAACATGTAGTATTGTTTCCATTATTATTTATCTTATTCCGTGATTATATATCTCATTGCAGAGAAAATAAATCTAACAATAGGCTTTTATTAAATATATAAATATAAAAAAAAAAAACCTCTTTCAAAATTGCTGTCAGATTACAAACGTCGGTTTGATCGGCGAAGAAAATCACCTTACAACATCTTAACCCAGAAGCAAACCACAGAATTTCGTGACAGCATTCCAGGACTTTCACCTTTAAATCTTGGCCCCAAGTGGAAGCTTGTGGTTTTCAAACTACACATGAAACATCCGTTCGAATGTTCTGTACTTGTTCCTACACCATCAAAGCCATTTGGGGTGACTACCTCATCGTTTGTTGTTCTGCTTTCATTGAAAAATCACTAAAACGATGGATGAAAACAGAGAGGAAATTATGGTTCTTAAAAGAGTTTCAGACAACGTGTATAATTTTATTTCGTAATATCCTGTATTTAGAAATGACAGCATATAAAAAGATCATTACTACAGATTTTAGTTTGATTTGAATAGGAAATGGTTGTTGGGATACTAGTTGTGGTAAAACTCATGTATAGATATCGCTTTTTAAAAATCAGAGTTCCTTTAATTTTTTTTCTTTCAAATTTGTAAAAAGGAAAACATCTGTAATACTGATGATTTAAATATAAAAACACATTTGGATAGTTCAAAAAAAAAGTTTTTGATTTAATTTCTCACAATTTATAATTTTTTCATTATTTCATGAAACAGGTTTAGTTTAGTTTTTTTTATTAACGTCGCACTAGAAGCATACGAGGGCTAGGGGCGATGGATCTCGTAATTTTGAACCACGGTCAAGTGACGAGGACGACACCTGAGCTGGCACCCCCTCTCCTAACTTTCACACCACGCCAACGAGAGGACTTTGGGCCCCGACAGATTTAACGTGCATCAGCCCCGGCTACACGGCGGGTCTTCAGCGGCCAAGGATCGAACCCGTGACTGAATGAAAACCGCCGGCCACGAATCCGAAACCATGACCACTTGGCAAACGCGGCCACCATGAAACAAAAGGAAGACAATTTGTTCGAAGTTCTTATCAAGATATTTTACAAACAACTCAATACATTAGATTTTGTAAATATGGTAGATATGCTTCAAATCCAGTGTTATCAAACGCACTATGCCATTGGTTATACTCATGGTTTACTTTTTTTTTATATTAAGTTAGTGACGGCATCCCATTACCCGTCTCACCTGTCATCTTAAAGTTAATCATCTAAATTTCAATTTAAGTTCAAGCATAGACCAAATCGTACAAATAGTCAGTTATATTTAAATTCTTTTATTTGTTCCTCAAATAAGGGAGACGCTCTCAACAGTTAATATCCTTTCCACGAATACTAACAAGTTCTATAATCTATCAACTAGTGTTCTTACCGGAATACGATGCATCTCCTGCAATTGCTCTAACAGCGTAGAGTCCTATTCCCACCAAATGTGCTAAACGCGCCACAATACTTCCGCGCATATAACATTAACACTCTTCTTCATACCGTAACCTTACTTATATTCTTATTTAATGCTAAGTCAAAAAAGAGCGGAAAGCGAAATAGTGAAGGGAAATCTCTTGTGGTACCAGGCGACTGAAATGCACATTGCGCGCAGCAACTGAAGTGCTACAACGCAACAAATTGTAGAGGAAAAATACTCAAGATCATCTCAAAATACATGCATACGCTATCCAAGACATTTTAAAACAAAATAGCTTTAATAGCCAGCTACCAACAAGAATCTCTTTGATTTCGCTCCAAAACAGCAGCAAATGGCTGTTGTGGGCTGCATAAAGTCGAAAATGTACACTTCATGAATGGAAGAAGGTTGTCAAGTCTGACGAGTCAATATATCTTCTCTATAGCATTGATGGAAAGATCTGAGAGGGGCGCGAGCAGCACGAAGCAAAGGATCTGGCATGCCCCATGACAACTGTTAAAACAGATGGAAGCGGAATTCCAGCCTGAAAAGCATTTTCTTAACATACTCTTCGTCCCTTAGTTCCATTGGAAAAATTCTCCAACACCAGAGTCTACCTCTACATCGTTGCCGACCACGTACATCTGTTTATGCCCATAATGTTTCCTAATGCTTATGACTATTTCCAACAAGACAATGCACCCTACCAACGGTTAGAACATTCTCAGATTGGTTCGAGGAACATGATCCAGAGTTTCAATTACCTCCTCAATTACCAGATTTCTATTTTATTAAGCAAGTTTAAGGTGAGGCTGAAAGTTTTGTTAAAAGTTCCGAAACACTATTTCTAAAATGAGGAACTAAGAATAGCCATTTCGTAAACACGGGCTAATATTCTTTCACAACGGTTTCAGCAATTTGCATAGTCTATGTCTAGAAGAATATCTATTGCCACCAAAGTCGAAGGACGTCCCACACGACATAAGTGATAAGTAGCAGGGAGTTAATTTTTTTGGCTTCTAAACGTAATCGCAGCTATGTGGCGTACCGTATTGTGAAAGGGGCTAGAGGTACAACTTACCAACTTTGGTTTCATAAGTTTCCCATTCGTCCACAGCCACCGTCAACTGAAAAAACGAATAATTTATTTAGACATAAATCACAAAAAAGGGAAAAGAAGTTGTTTTACACAATATTGCTAAAATAATAAGAAAATTCTAATACTTTAACGTATAAAATTTATATCTTATATCCAGAAAATTTAACAAGGATTTGATAGTGAGGCCTTAAATACATATGAAACAATATAATGGTTCATACTAAGATCTCGGAACTCATAGCGCCAATTTTATGGGGTGGTAGTGAATACTAAAAGAAATATTTTTTAAATAAGAATGTATGAGCACAACTAATAAACAACAAGATTTAGACATGAAAGGGAATATAAATTGTTTCGTTACACAGTATCGCTGACAAGAACTTTTTTACAGCAACGTTTATAATCGTTACGTTCACGAACATCTGAAAGTGGATATAGTTTTATTGAGAATCTCGTCGTTCCAATTTCGTCAGATTACAAATATGCAAGATATACCTGAAATTTGGAAATGGAAGCCAATCACTTGATCAATAGTGCTACTCACGTTGGTGGACGCAGTTTTGAATAATTATGGCAAACACTGCTGTAAAGAAGCATTTGTCATAGATGTTAAAGGCAAACCCTTTAAATTTTCGTTCGAATCTACTGTGTTTTTGTCTCAACGCGTCACACAGTCTGCATACATTCCTATCAAAAAAGTTTCGTTGTCACACCTTTAAGTTTGTTCCGTAAGTTCTGATCATCCTACATCATGCATGGTTTAAAAATATTTCATGAGACTTAATGTTCATTACTGAAATTTTCCAAAGTACTTTGAATATCTTAACAATATTTTGAATATAAGCCATTGGCAATTTATATGAAGATTTATTATATTATTATTTTTAAAAAAATAATTCAGCTGCACAGTGAAATATTGTTTATTAAGAATATTTAAATTAATTTTAATTACTTACCAACAACTCGTCAATTTTTCGTAAAAATTTTAATTAAATTTTTTAATTACTTTTGAGAGGCTACAAAATAATTTTGCGATACATGGCCTACATACTTTTTTTAAAAAAAAATGTAGGTCCATTAAACTGGCAACACAATTTCCTCCGCCACTCGCAGATTCTTACAATAAAAACATAAGCCTGCACTTTGTTTGAAACGATTATAACCAGTTTTCATACATAAAATTATCCATAAATCAAAAATTATTTAACTTCCCATTAACTCATCTAACCTACAGAACTATTTGAACTTTTGTCCCTGTATTTCCAAATATATATAACTTCCGATGACACATAGGGTCAGGTAATACTGTGAAATAATAAACAATGTACTCATGCCTATAACTATCAAACACCATGCCGTGAATTTTCTAGGCATAATAGCACTGCACGTAGGGGCGTCATCTTCAGTATTCATGCAAATGGAAGGCCCTGGCAAGGTCAAGGGTTTTAAAATAACGATACGCCTTTTACACGTGCTTGGGTGGAGCATCTCCCTTTCATTACTTCAATCACCCCCTCTCTCCAACCCTCACATATTTAAAAGGGCGGTGAAATGTGTTGCGAAGGTCATACAGTGTAAATAAGAAAAACATTGCATTGTTTTTTAATAAATTGAAAGTTTGAAAGCATTTAAACGATATTCGAATGAATAGAATCACAGATGGTGCTGCCATCTATATGTGAAAAGACGATTTATTAATGGAGCGAGAAGAATGCATACAATCAACTGGTATGTCAAATCAAATGAATTAACAAGTAATTTCAGCTCTATCAGAAAGTGAATCGTTTATGTATAAATTACAAAAAGAACAATATAGTGATTAAATCATTTAAAAGACTCGGAAATGAGAAATTAATATAAAATATAACTACACGAGAATGTAGAAGAAATAACTTTAGAATTACCCTTGGCAACATTGGTAATGTCATTTTACGGAAGACAAAATAATAAATAAACAATAACTTAATGTACATATATAAGCTTTTAGTATTCCAATAAAATTTTAAATATCTATAAAATAGTAACTTAGATGAGGACCAGTGAAAACTTCTGTTGCACACATTTTTCAAAAATGAATTACGTATTAACAAACACAACCTAAATAATTCAGTTTCAAAAGTCACATTAATAAAAATAAAATAAAATTATGCACATACAGTATCATATAGTCCTCATGAATGAAAACGAACAGTTTAATACTTAAAAGTTCAAGTCTCAAATCCTTAACTTTTTCTACGCTTCATTGAAACGAAAAAAGAATAAATTCATCATTATATTACGGGAATTGATACCTGTATAATAAAACAAAACATTCAGTTCAAAATAATGACACTTTCAGTTAAATATTTGTGAATTCTGAAATTTAAAATGGGATGTACAGTTAAAATTTCAGGAGATTGAGCTTTGATGAATCCTGCATCCATCAGCAAAAATTAATTTTTGAAGTGGACGCAAAAATGAATATCCAAAATACATAAAAAAATGCCTCTTCCGATCAGATACTGCTGTTCTGAACTAACCGAAATGTTTGTGGTTGCTAGGGGTTATGGTTGCGAACTCGTGACCCGCGTTGTTTCCATCGAGTGGTGGGTCTAAATCATGATGCCACTAAAGATCCGCATTGTAGTGGGGTTGACACGCATTAAATCTGTCGAGATCCTAAGTCTTCCACTAGAAGTAGTGCGAAAGTATGGAGAGGGAAGGGCCAGCTCAGGAATCTTTCTCGTTACTTGACTGAGGTTGAAAATTACGAGATTCGAATTTTCAACTCTGTTATAATACTCTGTTTTGACTCTGTTATAATAGTTCTCGTGTTGGTTTTAAAAAAACAACCAATCAATCTGAACTTACTGAAATCACATGCTATTTTATTTTTGACGTTCTCCAACGACCGCAGTAGGAAACAGGCAACAACAATAGTTCGAATTTTTAACATGAAATTGGAAATTTGGTGAAGAGAGTGAAACATTACTTTGTACATTACACACAAATTTATCTATTACATTCTACAGTTGTAAATTGAAAAATATAACCTAATAGTTACAAAAAGTTTTATTGTTGAAAAAATTACAGAAAAGAAGCCAATTTCCTAAATAAAGAAACACGAAAATGCTTTATCTCTCTCTCTACTCGTTACAAAAATTCTAATATTGGAAAAAATCAGAGAAATATAGTTATTTTTCTAAATAAACATGAAAAATCAACTAAATTAGGATTTTTTAGAAAGTAATATCTAATATATAATAAAGTAATTTCGACATACTGTTCTCTGTTATAAAGCTTCAATTTAGAGACCGTTTAACGATGCTTTCGTTACAATGAGTTTGAACACCGTAACCAATAATTGGAGATACTTTTTTTTTTTTTTTTACAATTAATTACCGTCCAAACGGAAAAATAGTTCAGGAGGGAAAGTAATTAAAATTTTGTAGAATCTCTGACGTTTCAAAATGGATGCGCTTTAAATTTCTGAACGGCAATTATGTTTTTGATTGAGCATGTCGTTATCGACCATCTAATATTAAGATGTATACCAGAGAAAAAATGGAGCATTCTAAATTTTAAACGAGATTTTCCTTGCGGAAATCTGACAGATCGTATTGGTTGTAAAACCAAAAATAAAAGATAGTTAATTACATATTTTATACATAACATTCTCTCTAATATAATATGTTCACATTTTAAATACTAATTACTTTTTTTCCTTATTGAATAATTCAGAGGCAATTTTTAATAGATTGGTTATTATAGTTGCACTTTAAAGCAACACGAAGGCTACTGGCGACATACCTCGTAATTCGAAACCTCTGTCGGATGACGAAAACGACACCTGTGCTGTACCCCTCTCCCTCCAAACTTCCCAACCACGACAACGAGAGACTTCGCACCTCGATATATTGAACGTTCTTTGCCTCAACAAATGGCGGGTCTTTAATGGCATCAGAATTTGAACCCATGAATCGGTGGCAATAGCGCTAGCCACGAGTTCGTGACCATGACTATTATGTTACACTTACTACAAGCGGCTACATATATTTGAGGCAATGTATGTGTTGTATAGCTAATTAACTCTGTGAAAACGATTCAGTGAATTAAAATATTCAACACAATGAAGATAACTCAGTTTTTTGATGGTTATAAATACATAAATATACATTTTTCATATTTTTTTCCAATTTCACAAACTTTTTTTGCAAATATGCATAGGTAATTAATGGATTTCCAATATAATTAAAAATTTTCTTTTTTGTAAATTTACTAAATTCATATCATTACTATAAAAAGAAATGCAATGGCATTCTTAAGAAACCAATTTTTTTTTCTGGCATTTAAAAGATACCATTAAAGATTCAAATCTTTATTTTTCCCACATCGTAAGCTTCAAAGATTCCTTCACGGTATTTTTTAAGCCTTAAAAATTCTCACAAAAACATTCGCTTGAATACATATTAACAATATAACCATAGCTCAAATATTATCCGACTATCGACGGCAATATAACCATAAAAACCGTTTCTTAAAACCAAGATCTGTACAATAACCATTTAAAACTGCAACTCATTTCGTCAGCCTCCAAATGACCTTTGAACAGCTTTGTCTATCAAAAAATACATTCAAAAGTTTAAAGAAGCAAAACATAAATTAGTCCTTCAATGTCTAATATCTTTCGAAACATGCATATTCACAATTGAAATCTTTCAATCCTCCCATTTCTACACTATTTCTTTTCTAGTAATGTACCTTGCCACTTGTACCATATCCAACATCCATTTGATATTGAACTTCGTTTCATTAACTCATGTTGGATGGGAGATAAATACAACAATTGAATTTCGTTTCATTAACTCCCGCTATATGGAAGCTTAATACAACATCCATTTGATATTTAACTTCATTTCATCGGCTCCTGTTGCATGGAAAATAAATCCAATTTACAAAATTTTGAGAATCCAAAAATCAATTCAATAGCATATGGAATTGAAATAACTGTGGTCACGATACAATTATTTACTAATTAAAAATCATTCACAGCAGGCCTATCCATCATACAATTATAGACATCACATTTCGATACCACATTAATTATAATCTACAGATTTATTCAGAAATCCTTCAAAATAATGCGAATTCGTATCATTAATTCTCAAGTGACTTTGTAAAATAAACCAAATGCATAATTTTGGCTGTCGAATTATTAACTCTGTTGCAAATCATATAAATAATTGTTTTAAAAATCAACTTTTCTTCCTCTAAATAATTTTCGCAGAAATTTTTGCACTATCAAAACAAATCTCAACATCTCCACGATTTCTGATGTTTTTAATTTCGAGTGTCATACCGGTAGGCTGTTCTATAATCCTGTACAGTTTGATAATGTAATTTTATTTCTGTAAGTCCTTGAATGATCTTTAAAAATAATTCAAATGTACAACTCTGGGTATTGAAATACTCATAAGTAGCAAATCAAATCGAAACACAATTGCTCATATGTCAACCCTTCGTTATCCAAAAATTTTCTCACAGCATGTCCCGTCCATCAGAAATACATCTCAATCTATCCAATGCCGACAAGGGCCATTTCATTAAAAAAAAAATCTTATAAGTTATCACAAACACCCCCATCCATCGAATTTTGTAATTCTATAGAACACATATGATCCGAGAGTCACTCCCGGAATGCACATTAACACCCCTCCTCTGGCGCACATTTATTCTAACTGCCCCCGAGTTCTTTCGAAACATACTGCAAGGTGGTAGTGACACCTCCGAGAAAAATGAAATGAAAAATCGGCTGTCATATAGCTTAGCACTCGCCCGAGGAACCCCCCGTGGAGAATCGTTTGGTCGGTTTCCACATTCGAATCCGTGCCCGGTATCGTTTGCTATGTGGGAAGACGTAGGATAAATGGTAAAGGATGAATAAGAGTCTTTTCTGGGGTCGCTGACTTAAGGCATTTTTCATCTTTGATCCCCGGTTCACGGAACATGTGGAAACGGCACACAAAACACGATGGTATTTCTTATTTTTGGGAGACATGGTAAACAAGGTGACGTAAGGTGATGTTTACGTTGGACTCCAAATATTTTTTTTCGTCTGGTGCACGTGGAAAACCAGATGTTTCTGGTAGGATTGTGAAAATATAAGAAATTCTTTTTTGAATATATTTTTACAATAATATTATCCAACGCTTATCAATTATAAAACGACTATATATACCAAGCCTGTAAACTTTATTTATTTATTTTTTTACATTCCTGGTAGATTTTTTTTCACAGATTGCAGATTTATTTTATGTTCAGTCATAAATATTAGTCACTCAAGGGACTATTGCTTTAGTTAGATCACTTTTGGCGTTCCAGATCACTTTTCAATTTTTTATCGTTTGCATTAATTTTAATTACATGCAGCTGATATAATATTCAATTTAATAATTTATCGAACACTTTAATTTTAATTATATGTCCATTATACAATATTCATTTCAATAATTTATCGTTTGCATTAATTTTTATTACATTTAGCTTAAACATATTCAATTTCACAATATTTATCGTTTCCTTTATATATATATATATATATATATATATATATATATATATATATTTAACACAGTATAAAAAAGCGCACCTTTTGTGACTATATCTGGTCTTTGCAAAACAATGCACAGAAGTTTCGATTGGTTTTAATTCATTTAGCTCATTTTCCCCCCCTATTACTAACGTTTTTTTGGAATGTTTCAGACAGAATATATCATTCCACTTGTTTATACCGAAGACAATTTCTATTCATATTGATTATCCCTCACCCTAGATTTCTGACGTCGGGCTCTTTGCGATTTTCCCTCCACTAACCACGGGGACTTTTAGGCAATTTGAGTTGCATAAAATTACAATTTCTTCCCAACCCAAATGAAACGCATTCAGGTAAATTAGATAAAGCTAAGAAAGGCAATGAATTGAATTAGAAATAGTAATAGATAAGTGAAATAGAATTGAATGGAAAGAGAAAGGACATAGAGGATAAATATTTGTAATTTGGATTGCAATATCATAATTAATCTTTTGGTTTGAAGCGACTCTCAGTTAAAGTACTAAAATATAAATCTTCCGCTATCGAGAAATGTTTGAATCAGAATGAATGATTTGGTAATCTAAGATTTTATTATTAGAATATAAACTAAGATTGAACCGAGTCAAGAGGGATTAGAGAGAAAACGACCATAAATATTCTTTGGCAGTTAATAAAGTGTTTTTGACCTGCTCTTAGTATCTTTATTTGGAGTTTTGTAACTGACTTAAAGATGGCTATAGAATTAAATAATGAAGGAAATATGTCACACATTTATTAAACCTACTTTGAAATATTATTCTTTAAAATTTAAACAAATCTACCATTCCTCTCAATACAAAGTGCAGTTGGTAATAAAATTAGCATTAAATATTTTTCTCTCGGTATGCATTTATATTAGTTCATAAAAAGTGCACAAAGTACACAGACGTTTAAGAAAATAAGATATCAGTAACTGTTTCACGTGCAGTCATTCTAGTAAACCTATAATCTAAATAAAAACTGATCACTTGGCGAGATAAGGCTGAAAGAGTTTTAAAAATCAATAACGCTCAAAATATTTTAAATAAGTACAAGGGAATTGATGCCCTGAGTATTTGGTCCTGTGTTTTGTTTCCCGAGGGTTTTGAGGTAACATTCCAAAACCCCAGTTGACAAGCAAGGTTCCTAGGGTATAATGAATCCGTGGGAGGTCCCCCAATGTTTCCACTGAGTAACAAATACTATTTAGCAAATTACCACTGCATGAAAAATAAGATTTCCAAAATCGCCTTATGTTGATGGATCATCAAATTCAAAAAAAATGACAAAAAAAAAGTTATAATAAAGTTTGAGAAATTAAATAAAAAATAAAAATTGGCAAAATTAAATTTGTGATACGATTTAAAATAACTGTTCATTTGCAGCGTTATGCGAAAGATATTGAATGCATTAAAAACATAACTCAACCGTTAACTGCACGATAAAAACAAATATAAAAATTACTTCAGAATCAAATTACAATGCTTCAGTTGTTAAATAAATAGAAAAAAAAATGCTTATAAAAAAAGTTTCAAATTGTTCTTCATTCGGCAAGCTGGGTTATATATAGAGTAATCTTTTCTTCTCCATATGTTATTATGAATGTAAAGCGGCTGAATAAATTCAATCGGAAGTCAACAAATTTTTTGACTTAAGAATGGTTCAAGATTCTTAAAAAAATATTTTTCCCCTCACGGCCATAAATATGCGGTTTCTGCAGTTCTTGGGTGTGGTTTGGTACTGTTTTAGCCTTGAGATCAACCACATAGTTTCATTTTTCTCCAGCCAAAATTTTGAAAGAGAAAAAAATTCGTAAAATGATTTTTTTTTTAAAGAATCATTTGTCGACATTAAAAATATTACGAATCCTATGCTATTGATCCCAGTTAATTTAACTTTATTATGACGTCATTGAAAAAGAAATTATTTAAGAGCAAACGCAATTACTTTTTCGTGAAAAGTTTGAATATTGAAAAGAACAGAAGAGAAAGCTTAAAAAAAACATCAAATGAGGAAAACTTCACTTAAAAATATTTTAGATAAAATAAAATACATTTCTTTCGGTTATGTGAGAAGCCAAATATTTTTATATTAAATAATTTACCTTTAAAAATAATCTTTTATCAAGAACAAAGATAATTTTACGTAGAAAAGTGTTTGCTAATATTTTAATTGAATGTTCGTAGAGTAAAACGAAAGGATTTATATTCATTTAGCACATGCATTGCTTATTGTAAAGAAGTAAATATAATTTTATTTGTCCTTTATTTGATGCATAACTATTTTCTCACAAATGAGAAAAATAAACATTTTTTTTTTTTTTTTTTTTTTTTCGATGTGCGATTTAAACCGAAACTGTGTTTCAAGTTGATAAATGAAGAGAATTGATTTAAAGACCAATTTATTTTCCTAACAATACAAATAGATTTTAATTTTGAAATCTTAGTTACAAAAAGTAAAAAAGATACGAATGAATTTTTTAAAAAAAATGAAATACACGAATATATAGCGTCACCATACAACAAAATAATAGTTAAGCAGTACTAAAAACTGAAATATTATTAAATTTAAATGTTAAAGAAAGTTAGTTGATAGATTTATTTGATAAGTAATTTTATGGGTCAAGATTTTTAAAAATCTTTTTTTTTGCGACGAGTAAGAATACCTATTATTAAAAGTGATAGCATTCTCATTCATGCATAAAAGAACTATATGTCCTGCTGCCATCTATCGACAATCAAGTGATCTAAACATTCAGGTAATTTAGTGACTATTTTTCAGTTTATTTGTCGGGATTCAAACTTATTCTTAACAAGGATCGGTTATTTTGAGATAACTGACAACGATATAGAAAAAGTGTTATTACCGGTTTTAACAATTTTGGAAATTTCAATAAAAATTATAAATTTTTAAAATATTTCTATTTATTATTTTTCTTGCATAAAAATAATTAATCAATGCTGCTATTTCAATGTACAAAGAATTATTTTATTTTTTAATTTTTTAGTGTAACATCTTTATATTCATCAGATTTATATTCATCAATATTTAACAAAATAACACCAATTGTACTTCTTGTATGATGCAACTATAAAAATAGAACACAGATTACAGAAAAGATGAAAATGTATATAAAAATAAATGCAAATATTTATTTTCAGTTTATTTGTGTTAAATTCTCTGATGTATTTTTTACATTGACGAATGAATGTGATACGAAACAGCTACAAGGAGTTAATAGCATGACAGAAAACTACTACTGGTTTTTTTTTTTTTTTTCTGTATTATCATTTCTAATTTAATTTAATTTAATCCTGAAACTTATTCATACGCTCTATTCATACGAGAATAAAATATATCTTTCAAGGTCATCCGTCAACATCATACCATTCAAAATAGATGCTATTCATAGCGAATTCCAAATTTTTCTAATTAATATTCAAAAGATTTTATTCCCCCCTCCCTTTAAACTATTCGAAGTAAGGGTGAACAGTAGCGTATAAATCTTAAAAATGGAAGCACTTCAAAAGAAAATTCATTTGAATACATTTTTAAACAATTTTGTACTTTTTAATGAAAGCGTCATAAATTCTTTTTAAATTTAAAACGTAATAAAAAACATTTTTGGAAACAAAAACACCATGAAAGGAATTAAGCTTAGAAATGATAGGTTTTTCCATCCTTATTTATTTCAAATGTAATCATCAACCAGCAATATATTTCAGAAAAAAACATTAAAATCTGCAGACAAAAAAGTCATTTAGTAAGGGTTACACATTAATTTAAGGCATTTTATAGAAAAATTTTTTCAATCTGGTTTTGATAATAAAGGATAATATTAAAGATTGGAGAACAATCTTACTTCGTAATTACTAAAAGTAATTAAAAAAGGATTTAACGGTCGTCATTCAGCCATACGTAGTTGTATAAAACCGCATACTAACTTGTGTATTACAGAGTGCATCAGTTAAAGAAATTAAATATTTTATTAGCCAGTTAGCTGATAATTAAAATAAAATAATAAAATGGCTTTAGACATTTATACTTGCAGCTTATAAGTGATTGACATTTAGTAAAAAGATTATATATACTACTAATAAGAAATTAAAATTCTTCTCAAAAAAATTTTTTTCTGGAATGGACACATTCTTCTACACTAAATACTAAAGAATAAAATAAAAGGTACTTTAATTCTGTTTGGAAATAGAAAATTCAAAGTCTATTTGAAATGTTTGGTTTGGTTTTATTGACGTTGCACTAGAAGCAACTCGTATTTTTGAACCTCGGTCAAGTGACGACTATTTGAAAGAATTTAAAACATAATATTAAAGTATTTAATTTGAGTACCATACAATTTATATGTCGAGGATAAATAATCAGTTTTCAGGGAGTATAAAAGCCTCTTAAGAAATTTCTTAATTTTGAAGAAAAGGTTTTAAAATATATTATTAAGTTAGAGAAAATAAAGAGCAAGTATCAATTTATTATATAATTAATTTTTTTTAAAAAAATATAACGCTTTGTATTCGTGTAAAATAAGTTAATTATTTTGAATTTAGATGCAGAGAGGAATTAATCACATTCTTTTCTTCTTAAACTGCATCCTTATTTATAATACGCTTAATTGTTGTCATGGGTTATTTTTCCCACATGAATTTGACTGTTGGGTTTTTAGGCGCAAGAACTCACACATCCTTTTAATCTAAAGTAACTCTAAGGCTAGTGGATTATTCATTGATAGTTCATTTATTTCGAAGATAAAATGCTCTCTAATAATTACTAAAAATCGAAATCTTTAAACATTATCAACATTGTTATTTTCCAAATTATATATTTAAAATTCACATGCAATTCTGAATTCGTACTCCTCTATTCTTTTCAATCCATGTTACAGTGAAGGATTTTATGTCGAGGAAAAAAGCATTCCTCCCCCTTCAGTTTTGTCATGTTTTAAAATTTCTATTTTTATAATACAATAAAATGCGAACTAAGGCATTCGAGAGAGATGACAGACATTTACTTTCAAAGAGTAGGGTACCCTTAGAGAATAAAGTTAAATTTGAATTTTTGTTGTTCTAATACTTTGTTGCACAACCTGTATTCTTTGTTTAAATATTTCATTAGCGGATACTTATTTTGATTACTTATTACGAGTTTCACTTTTTTTGAAACTATATTGATTTTCATTCTTTTCTTGCTTTTTGAGACTCGCCTTATATTAAATTTCCTCTGATAAAATTTTGTTCGGTTTAAGATTTCAAAACTTCCTCTTAAACACTTAACATTCTTAAAAAATCGCCTTCAGAGGAAGTGTTAATAGAGTTTAGAGGTCACAAATTCGAAAAAATAAATTTATTTCCAATCAAGTCTTCAAGTCTCTTTTTGAATCTAAGATAAGGTGACCAGATTTAAACATTCGAAAAGCGGGACACTATTGACGAGAGGGGGGAGTCTTGATTAAAAATTTGGTACCTAAATAAATTACAAACATAAATCATCTGAATAGCTTATTTGTTGACATTACTTGTTTAACTATCAGTAGCACGCAGTACGATGTGTATCGCATGAGAGACTGTTACAAAACGCAATATGCGAAGGCGTTACTTCGTGGACGACCAACAAACTCTTTACACCCTGACCCTTCTCCTCTCTAAAATTCTCCTCCGTTTGCAATTTTTCTATAAGATGTAATTCCTTTGCAACAATGTTCCAAATGATGCTAGATCGCTAGCGGAACATGTTGCCATAAGAATAAAATCTGTGGAAGTATACAAAATGTTCTCTCTTCATTTTACAGCTACAAAATGTTTTCGTCGCTGCCAATGCCGAACATTGCCATTGTTCATTAAGGCCAAACAATGGTGGTCGTATTCTAGCAACTGATTAAGGCGAACTTTGATAAGCAATTCCTTACAATCAGTTCTCAGCAATTATTTTTATTACTAAAGTTTAACATTATAAAAATTTACAAAAATAATATAAAACACATATACTGGTGAAATAACTACATGGAAGCCGAAAACCGTACATTCCCTTCCCGTTCTCCGGCCGTTCCCTAGCTTGTCGTGCATTCTTTCTAAAAATCGGGACTTTCTTAAGATACCGTGGGACGCGGGATAAATTGTTAAAAAGTGGGACATCTGGTCACCTTAATCTAAGAGCTGCAAAAAATGTAAAAAAAAGGCAACTTATCGAGATTTCATTATATCAACCTAATATTTGAATTTGTATATCACTTTGTGCATGCATTGCTTTATTTTTTGAATTGTATTATCAAGTACTCAGTTTTTATTAATTTCTCAAATAATTTTATCACTCAAAAATTCTATATTCAACGCACTCACTTATTTTAACGCAGCTGTGTCTAAATCCTGGCCTTGTATTTTAACCAAAGAACTTCCGACCAGATATGATAGATAAAATTATTAAGAGAGCGATAAAATTAGAGGAAATCAACGGTCATTTCAAAATCCAGGTCAGATTTCGGGTTTTTCCTTCGACAACATCCATAAAACTTGCCTTATATTCATTATCATGCAAACCACTTCCAAATGCCTTAAACATATACACACATTCGGTTTCACTAAACATTGCCAAAAACACTTCAGAACCAATGAAAGAGGACTTTCTCTTTGCTACAAAGTTATGTACTAATTCGAACCCTTCTAGAAATTTCCAAATATAACAGAGGCTCCTATATAAGGAGAAGCCGCTACAACCCTTCCTTTATGCCCACAATCGTAATTATTGGTGACCTTCAGATTCGAACAGAAGTGGTCCCACATGCCCCTGATAGGCAGAATCTCCACTTATCATGGGGTGCCGATAACGATCAAGAGTTTGCCGATTGATGACGTCACAATGCCCACGTTGCACCTCCTCTTAAAAGTCGATTGATATTAGTTTTATTCATTCATTTGTGGGTGAATAAATCGAACATTATTTATTCATACAATGGATTTGAAAAATAATATTATTGAAATCGTTTGGCCATGAATGCGAGCCAAAGAATTTCACTCGGGCAAATGAATGAGACATTATTCATGTACATATTTACAAGTACAAAAATAATTTTAATCGGAATCGATTAATTAAAAATGCAAAATTTTAAAATTCATGTCTATAATTACGGCTTAATAAATATTTATTATTACAAATTGAATTCGAATAGCTTGAAATGATAAGTATAGGTACTCTTGGGTAAAACTTTTTTTTCTCTGTTTTTGAAATTTGTAATAGTTTTAATTAATTTTAGTTATTTAATTACTTAATCAATAAAAAAATAAAATTTGCCTAGTTTAGATTAAGTAGGATTTTGGCGTAAAATAATTACATAGAGTTATGACAGGAAAAAAAATTACTGGTATAAAATTCCATTCATGAATGATTTTATTTTTAAATTTTATTCTTTCACACTTTAACCGCAGCTAATAATTCGAAAATTACAAATTTCTCAGATTAATTCAAGAAAAAAAAAAGCATTGCTTCTTTTTGTCATTTTTGTCGTTTTAATTCAAATCATTAAACAACCCTATATATAAGGATAAACTAGATTTATACAAAGAAAAGAAATTAAAAATTTTTAATGACTGAAATAATTCTTATGAATAAAAATTCCTGTTTCAAAAATTTCTAAAGTTTTTGTTTTATTCTAACAAAATTATTTGTAATTTTGGAAATACTTCTAATTTTTCTGTTTATTATTATAAAAAATAAATTTAAACAAATACGAAATCCATCACATCCCTTCTAAAATATTTTAATTTAGAACAGTTTTTATAACTGAAAAATATTTAAAGGAATTGAATGTGTTATCTTTTAATAATATCTTAATTCCAACGATTTTATTTTTGAAATTTTTTAAAAAAGTTAAATTTAGTTGTAAAATAATTCCAGAAATAAAAAAATATATTAAAATGAGTAAAATAATTTAGTAATCCAAATTTTATAAAGAAATAAGGAATACATTGACTTAATTTTGAATGTAACTTTTGGAGATTCCAAACTTTATTCGACTCTTTTTATAATACGAATGCATCTCAGAACTGAAATTATTTTTATTTAAAGACGCACAAAAAATTTCAAAGAATTTTATAAATATTCACTACAGACATTTTGCCTCTAACATTTACTTCCAACAACAAATCCTGAATTTACGAAACCAAAATGTTCCGGATAGATTTTGTCAATATAGACGTTCTTTAAAATTTTTGAAAATGCACAATTGATTTTCGGGAGAAACAACAAAGCAAAATATCCAGTCTTTGAAGAATATTAAAATTTAACGCAAAGAAAATCTGAGATCTTTTCAACAGAGCAAAATTCAAAGGGGATTCAACAAAAAATTGCATCTCATTTCCATTTCTAAGCTTTTGAAATCCAAAAATTTGTTCTAGCTTTTAACATGCTTTTTTGCACCAGAAAAAATAAAAATGATGTCATTGAACTATGATTTTTACCGACAAGACATTAAACCATTAATATTCATGCAAAATAAAAGAAAACGTATTTTTTCGTCATTTTTTTTTTACCTTAAATTTTTTACCGACTGATTTACACAAATTTTTCAACTATGTAAAGGCACAATTGTAAACTTTTGTAACATTTAAACATTTGTAGTAAACTTTTTCAAATCAGAAGAAAAGGTTGACATGCATAATTCTCTCATTCATGTTTCAGATACGAACTTCGCCACAAATCAAAGTTTTTAGAGAGATAATAACTCATTAGAATTAGATGCTAAAGAAAAGAGTAATTTCAATGATTCGAGCATTCAGAGAGGGTATATAATAAATAATTCATAAGTATGATACAATTTAGCATAAAGAAACACCATAATAAATCGTAACTACATACCTTTATAATGACCATTTTGCTCAGCGAACAAATCGGTTCCACCCAATCAAACAAAGACTTGTAATCCTCTTTCTCCATCGAAAGCAGCTTCCTAAAAATCAAACAAAAAATGGTAAATTATTTAAAATATCGAAACGAAAAAATACTTCTTTCAATTTTGTTTCTATTGCATAGTTATATTTTGTTCTAATTTAATTCGATTTAAAAATTGTGGGAATTAATTCTTTACAGAAAATTACATAATAAGTTTTAAGAAAGATAATTTCATATTTAAAAAAAATATGGTCTCGAAACGAAGATGACTTCTGACTTGATTGATTGTTTAATTACCATCGCACTTAGAAGCTAGCTCGAGGGAAGTTGATGACTGACCTCATAATTATAAGTTTCATTTAAATAACGACGACACCTGAACTGACCCCTTCCAGACTCCACACCACGCTAATGGGAGGATTTAGAACCTCTACATATTTAAGATGCATCAATCCCACTATACAACGGGTCTTTGGTGGCAGCAGGACTCAAACCCATGAAATACGCAGGTCACGAGCCGGCGACCTTGATCTCTCTGCCACAGCAGCCACATGGCATATGATTTGGTATATTACTTTACGGGACTTCTATATCAAGCAATAAGAATTTGGTAGGCTTGAATTTATTGAGCTTGAATAATACTTGAATTTATTGAGTTTGGTAAGCTTGAATTTATCTCCAACCATTGTCCAGTGATATCCAAGAATAAAGGTGGCAGATTCTCATGATTCAGGACATAGGCCAGAGCCGGACCTCTCTTTTTTACAACGTTTTTCTGAATTTCACTTGGTGTGTGTGTGTGAGTGTGTGTGTGTGTGTGTGTCATCAAATTTTCGATCGTTAATTTAACCAACTTCCCATCAAGCTAGAGCTTTGAAATTTTGGGAATCGTTCGTACTCGCCTAACAATGCAATATTTAGACGTTTGCGAGAAGTTTTAACTAATATTTCAATAGTTTTAATAAGTCAAAATATTCTTTCCTCTCGGCGCTTTTAGAATTGAGGGAAAAATTCCTTTCCCCCTCTGGGAACACCGGGCACTCCCCACACCACATGAGGCCTCGTAAAACTATTGTACTCACAAAGGGGAGATACTGTCTCCCCTTTACTATCTCCGAGATAGTAAGGGTTGCTGACTTTTAGACAGTAATCATTCGCAAGAAAGAAAGTTTCCAATATTTGGCACCATGTCTTATCACAATAATTTTTTCTGAATTCTGGTTCCCATTTTTTATTAATAGAATGACTTACAAATTTTCAAATGCATGTTTTGATTTTATGAGTATTATGAATTTTTTAATACGCTCACAAATATCTCTTTTTTAGTAAATTTTAAAGTTAAAAATAACCAACAGTTTTAACTAATATTTCAATAATTTTCTTTAATAAACTTTGCCACCATATAAAAACGTTGTTTTTGAAAACGTTGGTTTTTATATCGAATTTTACAACGTTTTTCTGAATTTCACTTGGTGTGTGTGTGTGTGTGTGTCATCAAATATTCGATCGTTAATTTAACCAACTTCCCATCAAGCTAGAGCTCTGAAATTTTGTGAACCGTTCTTATTTGCCTAACAATGCAATATTTAGATATTTGCGACCAGTTTTAACTAATATTTTAATAATTTTTTTAATAAACTTTGCCACCATATAAAAACGTTGTTTTTAAAAACGTTGGTTTTTATTTCGAATTATTTAACTCTCTCACCACGCCACTGTAAAGTAATTAGAAGCATAGCCTCGTTTAACGTAATAATACTGTAATGATACGTCAATTGATAGAATCAAGACTAGAGCCAGCGACCTTCAGTCGATTTTCTTATTAGTGTTATTTAACTATGATAAATATTACAAATTAATTCAGTTTTGTTATTCACAATTAATGAGTTGTCAAAATATTAACAGTATATTCAAACATTATATATTCTTAACTATAAATTCAAACATTATATATTCTTAAATATAAATTCAAACATTATATATTCTTAACTATACATTCAAACATTATATATTCTTAACTATCAATTCAAACATTATATATTCTTAACTATCAATTCAAACATTATATATTCTTAACTATATATTCAACCACATTTTAATCAAAAAAATTATTTTTGAATGTGCCCGAAATTCAAAAACTACGATGACAAATATTCCTCCATATTTGGAAAAAAAACTAGCGTTCAGTTTGTAAATAGTCACCAAGAATTAAATTAATAATCGATATCAATAATATTTTTTATTATTATCATAATAATTGTTTTGTGGTCATAAAATTTTCAGATGATAAAATTTTAGTCTCAAAAAATAAAATTTTCCACTTATAAAATAAGAGATTATTTTTATACTAAAAAATGTAGATTCTTATTAGAATGCATCTATTATAGATTACGTGAGATTAAGAGTGATAATAAAAACACATTTACCATCGACTATTTGATGTTGCTTTGCCTTGAACGATTTGTCGCCCTGGGTGGTTTTTGAAAAAATAATTTAGATAGCATTCAAAACTGTTTGGTTCAAATCTTAAATTGTTTCAGCGAGTAATTTTAAGATAAATATTCTAAAAGAAGGTTTTTTAGAACATTTTGTATTTCAAGTATAACGTGTTTGTTTTAATAGGTATTCGTGTGGAAAATATCCCCAGTTAAAGCATATACACACCTTCCTAATTAGTACACTAAAAACTATGGATAATACTTTTCAAGAAACTCTGCAGTTACAATCATCCGAAATATTTTAGTAATTAACTAACTCACCAAAAAATTGAGAAAATACGCTCAACCTTTATTATAAATGGAAAAGCTCTTAAATTAGGGTGGGATTAATGACCAAGAATAAAAGGAAAATTCATTTTTGAAGACTTTTACAGTGAAATCTTACAAAATAAGCCTTGTTACGTTTGTCCTACATTATTCGGTTCTTGTGTCATAAATTTTTAATTTATATGAAGCAATAATGATCAAACTCCAATTGAAGACAACCAAAAACAAAACTGAATTCTTTATTAATTATCATTGTAGAACAGCTAATGTCGTTCTCTCTAGGATTCGAACCTAACCCACAATCTTAATCATGATTTAAATAAGAAATCTTGTCTTACCAATTCATTCGTTCTCAATTCCACAATTCTAACCAACAATAACCACTTAGTTTAATATTTTATGTAGAATTCTCTTCAATCCACGAAACTAATAGAAGAATTTCAATCCAAATAACCATTCTCTGCCAGCAAGTCGTTACCTCTATCTCCCTATATTTTCCATCAATTCTATTCCATTTATTATCATTATCTTTTTGCAACATTTCTATATCTTAATTTTCTTAATCACGTTTCATTTGGTTTGGGAAGAAATTGTAATTTTATGCAATTCATATCATTATAAAGTCCCCGAGGATAGTGAAGAAGATGTTGTGAATAGCCTGACGTCACATCTTCACTTTTGAAAATGAAATTTTTTTTTTAATTTAGAGAGGAGGAGGATTACTATTTTAGTCAAGCATTAACACTTTGAAACTTAGTTCTATTAAAAATAAGAGTCTAATCTATAAAATTCGATTAAAAAAATTGGAAGAAAAATGTATTTTGGAGAGTAACGACGGGAGAATTCGAATTAAATTGGAAGAAGGGCTTATTGTGTGACTTTAAGTCAATTTTCATTATAAAAAAACAAAAAAACTTACAATTCACGCTAGGGAGAATTTGAATGGATATAAATTTCACTACATTTTTAATTAAACAAAATTTCAACTCTTAAAATTCAGTAATCGCTTCGCTAATTATTTACAATAAAATGACATAATATTTTATAATGTTTAACAAATCCTTATTTTTCAAAGCTCGTAGCGTTCTTTCCTCATTATTTAATTCCACTGCCATCTTTCAGTCACATATACCAATCAATAAGACTAGACTCCAATTGAAGATACATGAGAACGAGTTTAGTTTAGTTTTTATTAACGTCGCACTAGAAGCAACACGAGGGCTATTGGCGACGGACCTCGTAATTTTGAACCACGGTCAAGTGACGAGGACGACACCTGAACTGGTACCCCCCTCGCCTAACATCCACACCACGCCAACGGGAGGACTTAGGGCCCCGAACAGATTTTACGTGCATCAGCCCCGGCTACACGGCGGGTCTTTGGCGGCCCAGGATTACATGAGAACAAGATAAAATACTGCATTATAATTGAAGAATATATAAGATCAATCGCTCTTGATCTCTCTGATCCCACTTAACTCAAAAATTCTGGTTTATGATTTACATATGAAGGCTCAGTTTACCAAATCACTCATTCCGATTAAAACAGTTCTCAGTAACTTCGTAACATAGTACTAAGACTAAGAAAAACTTCTATTCAAAAGACTAATTACGATATTTTAATATAATTTAATCAATAGCTATCAGCTTGACGCTATCCTCTATCTCTTTTCATTTTCCTTTTATTAATATGTCATCATTTCTAATTCGATTCACTTTATTTCTATCTTCATCTGATTTACCTAATCACGTTTCGTTTGGGTTGAAAAGAGAAATTGTAATTTTATGAAATTCAAATTGCCTAAAAGTCCCTGAGGTTAATGCAGATCAGAGGTGTTCAACCTTTTTCACTTTGAGCTTACTGTTTTCTTGAAAGAACCCTTCGATTCAAGAGCAGAAAGAACAGGATATGAAAACTTAATCCTACTCAAATTTACGAAATTATTATTGCACCTTTATTTTGTCGCAATACAAACATCTTAATAAGATAATGAATGGAAAGGTTGATAATGGCGTTTTTGGTTTTCAAAAATACACAAACAACAGGAACAGGATATCAAAATTTAATCCTACTCAAATTTACGAAATTATTATTGCATCTTTATTTTGTCTCAATACAAACATCTTAATAAGATAATGAATGGAAAGGTAGATAATGGCGTTTTTGTTTTCTAAAATACATTCTATGAAAAATAAACAAAAGCAACAATAATTTAAATCATAACAAATTTTAAAAAATAATATTTTTTTAATGACTTGGCTGTGATTGTTTTTTATTGCAAAGTATTTTTATGTCTGGAATAATTGTAGATATCTGCAACCTCATGTCCTCTTCAGCATCCAATCTGTTTCTGTATTTTATTTTTGTCACAGCATATAAAGAGAAAGATTTTTCGCATACATAAGTTGAAACAAATGGCATTAGATGTTTAACAGCTCTATTGGCAATTTTAGGATATTCTTTTCTAATGTCAATTCAAAAATGCATAATATCAATTTGACTAAATTTTATTTTTAAGTGAGTGTCGGTCGACATATCAATTTAAGATATATCAACTGAACCAAAGAATGGAGTCTAATGTGCGATTTATTGCATCTCGGTTAAAATATTTGAAGCACGTGACTTTTGCGAAATTTAAGATTTTATTTTAACCATAAAATATTTCATTAATATTTATTTTCACAAGCAAACTGACTTTAGGAATTCGATCTTTTATGAAAATTAAAATTTTACTCAAATTTTGGCGCTTTGATTAAACAAATAGTGATCACTTGCGGAACCCCTGTCAAAGGTCCAGGGGACCCAGTTTGAAGACCTCTGGCGTAGAGAAAATCGCGAATAACCAAGAGACATAGGCTTTGTCAATAAAAAAAAAAAATTGAGATATTATGTATGAAAAACTAAAGGTTTTAAAATAAACAAAAATCTTACTGAAATTACAAATTTACCGAAATTAAAATCACGGCCGTACAACCACCTCTTGTAAATGAATAATAGAGAAATATCAGCAAGCCAGTTCAACGTACAGCTATCATTTTAAATCATGCTTTAGCAGCACGCAAGACACACCCTTTCCATAACCATTCAAGAAAGATGGTGGGAAAACAATATCAACGAACTTTCTCCGCTTACGCGTGGAACCTAATCTAACTAGACTCTAAATTTATTAGGTCTATAAACAGAAATAAATACGAAATAAATCAGCTCCTATTTCTAGATAAGAGAAACATGTTTGTCATCAGATAGTAGTGAATGAGAGAAAGCAAACAAAAGATTTTCATCAACGAAAGCGGCATCAGGATGAGTAAGCGATGCGGTAACGTTCCAACAAGGAGGAGGAGCAATCATTAGATTAAAAATATTGAAATGAAAATACGAGAAAGAAAAAAGCCGGTGAATGAATTGGAGTATAAAATAAAACCAGTTGGAAGCAGGGTGAATTTTAAATAGAAAAAACAAATCACTCGCTCGTTATGTAGTTCATTGACTGAGGATAATTTGTCGGCGATAAATAAAAAGGAGACAGAAAATTAAATGCTACATGTAAGAGTAATATCAACGTGACACTGGAGAAGAAATCAAACTTTTTGACTTTAAAGATATGTTTTAATAGTTTTCCAAATGAATAGCTATTTCAGGAAATGCTACAAATCATTTTCTAATTGATGATTAAGAAAAAAACTTGAAAGCTAAAGAAACACAAATATCAACGCGACACTAGAGACGAAATCAAACTTTTTGTCTTTTAACAAATATTTCTTGTATAGCCTCCTCAGACTCAAGGTCAACTTTGAACCATAAATTTTAAAAACATTTGTATCAATTGGTTCTAAGTACATAAAGTATTGAAAAAATGTTAAAAAAATAATTCTAATTTTTATTTGTGAGAAATTAAGTGTCTTCTGGAGGAGACATCGAGACAAGTGATATGATCATATGTCAGTTTAAAATCTTTCATTCATCTTAATTTAATGAGTAATTCTTGCATAATGTAAAATTTAAATAACAAAATATTCCTGTCTGAACTGTTTGCAGAAGGGTCCTTACTTTCTAAAATTTATCATTTGTTTTTTCTCTCCCTCTTCATCTAATACTATTGAATAATTTCTCAATTTTAAGTTGTTTCTTAAGTTGTTTCTTCTTGAACTCACGATTTCCAAGAAATATTGTCTGCGAGTACGGAAATTCTAGTTTTTTCTGCCCAATACATTCGAATTCTGGGAAATTTTAATAAGTTGGACATAATTAAAGTGATCACTAAGAGCTGTTTCGTTTCATTTCATTTTCTGACAGATACAAATTATTTCCTGAATCTCTTAAAATATTTGCATTTGTTGAATTTAGTTAGCAATTAAAGAATATCATTCGGAGCTGAAATATATGCCATAAATATAGTTTCAAATCAAGTGATTTTGATAGCCATTGACCCAATGTCACCTTCAGATGACCCTGAAATAATAGCGTTCTAAATCAGAAGTTTAAAGATTTGAGTGAAGAACTAATATTATATATAAACAGCAAGCTTAAGGGATTCAACAGTATATTTAATAATTTTCTATTATACAAATAATAAAAAAATCTGAACACTTAGCGATGTGCAAACGCGTAATTTTTTTTCTCTCGGGAAAATACCATTTTCTTTTACCATAAATAAGCTACGAATAAAAAATGTTCACTAAAAATCTTTTTTTCTTCAGTACTACCATATATCGACAAAAAAATTAACTAAATCTGGGTACCAATGACGCCTCTTATTTAACTTGGCGGTATTTTTTGAAAGTTGTTTAGTGTATCCTACAGTCGACGCCGTACTGAAGAGGATATATAAATTCAAATGTTTCAATACTTAGACGGAATACTAAATCAATATTTTACTTGGAAATTTGGAATTTAGAACAAAAAGAAACACACATGTTTTAAAGAAGTAGAACTCTTACGAAATATTTTAAAAATAGTATTGTTCTCGTATGTTGAAAATTTGGAATGTTTTTAAAAATTAATTGGCAATTTTTTCCAGAATTAAGTCAGTAGTTCGATACTTGAAAAAAGCTACATTATGTTAAGTGGCGCATAGAAAGAATTCTAAATTAAAGAGAAAAAATAGCCTTGAGGAAATTTTCGATAACTCTTATTTCATATATATTTATGTTATTTTATTATTATTCATAAAATATAATTATTTACATTCAATTCTACTTTAAAATTGTTTTTGTTCGTATTGTTTACAATTTAACATGGGTTTATTTAAGAGAGGGTGGAGCATAAATTACAAGCCTTCTAAAAAATTTTGTGTATTGGTCTACCTTTTAATTTGGTCTTACTTTCAGGGAAACAGAAGATAAAAAATAAAAACAAGTCACATTATCTTCAATTAAGAATTGTATAAAATAACGGTAAATGTAAACAGACGAAACAGGCTTACATATTTTGCTGGTAAAATATTAAAAATACACTGGAAAGCTATAATTTCCCGAAAAAAGAACGTTTAATTTCTAAATTTCTTAAATAGTATCTATTACGAGTGTTATCGTGAATTTTTAACTATTTTTAGGTAATAACCAAGATATCTGGATAAAATTTATTCGACACATTAATCGACCTTAAAACACACACACGTGTGTGTGTGCGCATTAATAGCTATAATTTACATTAATACTATAATTTACACACACACGTGTGTGTGTAAATTATAGCTATTAATGTCGATTTGTTTCGTTTCAGATTGAAGTAACCGGCAGTATGGAGAAAATAAAAATTCCGTTTTCGAAAAGAGAAGAAATGTAGGAAAAACGTATAACTCTGGATGATAACTATATAGAGTAGTCTTATGAAAAACAAAAAATTATTTTCCCATCTCGATTATTTTTCAATAAAAATTAAAACTTAACGATACGGCAGGTTATTTCAATCTACGTCTTCCTGCGTCCAACGTAAAATAAATTTCATCCAGATATCTCTGTTATTTCTTAGTAATAATTGAAACTTCACGATAACCCCTCGTATTTTTTAGAATCTCAAGCTAAACAACTGAGAAATTTTCGACATTTGATCAAATGTATTTTATCTATTATACTTTTTTTTTTTTTTGGTGATTCGATTTAAAGAATATTTTATACAGTTATAAATAAAAAGAAAACTACTAGATACCTGAGAGGTTTCTCATACAAGTCAGCCACCGTTTTCAGGGTATGGCAATAATCCTTCTCCGAAGATAGTAGCTCTTCCACTATCCTTAGCCGCACATCGGTGGCTGGAAAAAGAAAATTAATAAATTATCGTTAGAAAGAATTTTTTTTAAACAACAAATGACATTAACACATGAACTGTGAGTTTTAAATGCAAGAAATCACGGAAAATGTTAAGTAAAAAGTGTACAGATGTTTGATAATTTTAATAAAGTTGTGACGTCGGGCTATTCGCGATTTTCTCTCCACTAACTTTGGGGATTTTAATTGAGATTGATTGCTGCAAATAACAATTTCTTCCCAATTAAAATGAAACGTGATTATGTTAATTAGAGGCAAGTAGAAATAAAGTGAAGTGAGATATATAGGACGGTATATAAGCAAAGGGAAATTTTGAGGATAGAGGCCGAGTGGGACTAGCGCTGAGCGAATGCCTTATAAACGATTGATTACATCAAGAGTTGTCACGGGCGATAGCGGTCGCAGAGGATTCGAGACATCAAGTAAGCTTCAACTGGAGAGGTTTTGGTAAGAGAGAATTTATTCCAAAATAGTCGTATAAGCGAATAAATCCAAGGGGTCACTAAATCAGTTTCTCACTTTCCTTTATTAGCGGCTGCTCAAAGTACAAGAATTTTTCGCCAATTAACGTTCAACGTGCTGTTGTCTTTATTCTCTTTTCATATAACTTGGTGTGACTAAGCTTCTCTTAGTAACACAATTCGTATAGGTTAAAGTGGATCTGCTACATGGGCTCTGAAAAGCGAGGCATGTAGGACCTGTGTCACGGTTTTAGTTTAAACAGCACCGTAGGAATTGATCTACAACAGTCTATCAAGCAACCCAATGCATATGTAAATATTACCAACACGAAAAAGTTAAAAGAAACAACTATGGAAAAGATAGGTATTTAGTTCTGATGCCGGAAGATGCCTCCCCCCTCCAGATGACAGCTAACTCAATAGGAAATCAAGTAAGCTTCCTTTGATTTTCGAGATGGAATGAACTTCGAAAAAGCAACAGCATTTTCTCTTTCTCAGTCATAATTTTAACGATCCCCAGCAGCGATCAAAAAATTATCGCATAAATTACATATATAAAATAACACCTCTGTTGCAGTTTTTTAAAATTGAACTTTTCAATGTATTCAGACAAAAGCGGTACAAAGAAGAAATATTTTTGATGGTAATTTTTTTAACAAAAAAATCAATATCTCACTCCAATAAAAACCAATTTTGAAAAACGACTTTGCGTGCTAGATATAAAATTGTACAGTTATATTTAATTAATACTATTAATTTCAGGTTCAACTATCAGGATCAAAAGATTATCAGTCGTAAATAACGCAGTAATTTTATAACTAAAAACTGGAAAACATTTAATTTGTTAAAAAAAATATTTCCATAGTGAATTACTGGCACAGATCTTTTGGTAATACAGTATAATTACGTTCAAGTTGATATTTTACGGATCGTTCATGTTAACACAAACACGAAAAGAAAATTCTCTAATAATATCGCACGGTTAATAAACACATATTTTTAATAACATTAAAAAAAACAATTTCTCTCCCAAAAACTTTAAGATGATTAAATAACACAAATTTTGAGAGAAATTTCACTCAACATAATCCATTGCTTATTAAAGTGGAAGGACAACGCAAGTAAATTATTTATCGTCTTGGTCCATAATAATAAAACTGGCAAATGAAGAACAACAACGAAATAAAATCTCATTACAAAAGTGCATTTTTATGAGGAAAGACTCAGAAACAAGAGAATCCAAACTCATAGAATTGCGTCATCCTTTGTCTGAAAAAGACAGCGACTTTTAGGAAGAAACGCAATTATTCAACGAGCTTTTCCATTGCGAGACTGAAAATATAAGTGGGATGATCATCAGATATGATGTGAAATACACTACTACACAAGTTTTCACCAAATCTTCTTTGGACCTTTTTATATTCTTATGTCTAGAGAGTGTCTGAAAAACTTTACTTGATTTCTCACTAAAATAAATAGACTTTTATTGAAAATATAGTGACTGAAAGAATTCCGCGTAAAGGAAAGTTTCTTTCTCATAAATTACAATTTGGGTTGTGCTGTTTTTCATCAAAATATTTCGATGAATATTAATATAAGGCAGAAAATTTTTATCTGAGAGGCATATCAAAATACAATTGACAAAAACATAAAAACACTCAGATTTTATCACGTATTCCTACATGGAAGAGGAGTTAGAAAAATAATTTATAAAAATTAATGTACATATACAAACATAAATTAGAATTTTAGCAAATCAAATTTGAATTATGCATTAAAATACGGAAATGAATAATTTAGTATTTAGTTCGTACGTTAGAGATAGAGTTAACATATATTTTTATCAGTTAATTCGTTAGTTAAACATTATTCAGAAAAGCAGTATTTGAAATACAATTTTTTTTAAACCCATGGAGATGTTGAGATAGAAGAAAATATTTGTAAAACGATGAATATTTGATTACACGATTTGTCGTTGTTACTGTAAGTCGTATAGAAAATAGGAATTAATATAATATCCCTTTCACAATATCCGACAAATTCAAAAATGAAATTACACATCAGAACAAAAAAAATTTAATTTTATATTAACGTAATTCAAATGATATATAAAAGTAATACATGCAGCATTCAAAAAATATATTTATTAAAATATAGACAGCCATAAATTACATTATATATTTTTATGATTCCTTTTAATAATTACGTGTCTACTTTCAACATATTTTCAAATTTTATTTGGTATAGGACATAATTAACCATTTTCACATTCCATTCAATGTCGCTTTATATTTTGTATTTCAATAAAATTATGTACTAATTTAGATATAAATCAATATTTCAATCTCGACTGTATATTTGAAACTTGTATTTTATCCATAAAGTATGTATTTCCATCAGGCCATATCTCGTTAATTATCGTAACTTGAAAAATTCGATAAATTTAGTTAAAACACACACACACCGAATTGAATGTTCCACGCTACTTTTAATACATTAACACAATTAACACCTCAGTAATTTATTATTATGTTCCATATTATAAATTCAATGTGTATATTATATATTCCATTCAATATTGAATAATATTAGTGTCATAATTTAATATTTTTATTCCGCTCAACATTGTTTATTTCTCACTACGATTCAATACTCATACTTCCTTGAATAATTCATTTCTCTTGAGAAAAATCAATATTCAAGTTGTTTCCAATTTAAATTTGTTACACAATCCTTTTAAATACGTTGAAAGATCTTTCGAACAAATCTTGCCTTATTTTACATAGAAAGAAGTTCCATGCAATCAGTTCTTTCATTTTCTTCAAGCATTAAAATGACCACAATTTGTTTATTGTTAAAAAAATACATTTTCAATATTGCGCAGATAATTCGAACACAAGCATGGGCCATCCATTAAAAATATAAAACAAAACCCTAAAACTCGTTTATCACCCAATTGATTCACCCATACCATTTGCCACAAACTTTCCTGAAGCAAAGACAAACAATCCAAAATATTCCATTCGCGTCTAAAACAAGAAACAAGATCGACCCCGGAGCAATATTTCATTGGATTATTCGATCTAATGGCAGAGAGCGTCTTCCACGCGAGACGAGCGATAAGATGTCGCTCCAATTTTTGATTCCAACCAGCGAGTTCTTCCGCTACAAATCACTGCACATATGCAAATCAGATCAAGTCCTGTCGCTAGTATCCGGCGCAGTGATCAAAAAACACGGATGACTTCTTTTCCGATCAACAATTCCGACTTTCATTGTGAGTAAGTGGGATGTTAAACTTCAAGAAATGAAAACATTGGAGTTCGAAAGTTAAAGGGGTGTAATCGCCAAGGCGTTACCCATTTTTAAATTCGTTTAAATAACATGAAAAATGCATGAGACTGCCTAAGTTTGAAGGTAAAGAATATACAGATACCTCTCTGAAGAGGATAGATTAATGGTAATGGAATTCTTCAGGTGAAACTAACCTATACTTGTCGCTAGTGAAACTCTAGCAAAAACTCGATGCAATGTAAATTTTATTTTATGTTTTCTCCATTCCGTTTCAAGGTTTTTTTCTCCCTCGAGTTTCTGTTATTCCTTAGCAAAAATGATAGATATCTTTCCGGGTGGAAAATTTTCTTAAGTTTTGCAATTTGTTTCTTAGAATGTTCTAAGCGATTCCGTTATCATAAAGGAATTTTAGATTAAAAAAAAGATGTTTTTGTACAAAAAATATTTTAGAAAATCTTAACTTTTTCTAATGAAATTTTTAATTTAGAATATAATTACATAAAGATTGATTTTTAGGGGTTTGATAAATTAAATAACGATGAAATTCTGGCTAATTTTAATAATCATCAACAAAAATAGTGATAGATATTTAATTTATCACAGAGTTATTTAACAAGTAGATGGTTACAAACTTTAGTATAGATCAAATAATGAGATCAATACTTAACTTCATACCAAAATGTTTATGATTTTGTCATTTAAAGATTTTGAAGTATCATTTGATTTTAAAGGTAAGAAGTTGCTACAATAACATACGATGATTTTAAGTACAACTGTGTCCCGGAACTAGTAACCCTTATCATAATAATTAGCCAAGTCTCGACCTTTTAAGTTATTATAAGCTAAATAGTGAAACGTGCTTTCATTTTTAGCCCAAAGAATTTTTAGCCCATTTTTAGAAACATGCTCTTAAAATGAAACAATGATACACTAATAATTTTAATCAAAATATTAATACCATAAAATGCTCAGATAACTTTCTTTGAAAAGTGAAGTACTTTTTATGACACATTCGACTTAAATGAAACTTAATATTGTGAGGGAATTCTCTACCTTTATTTTAGAAATGCTTTTTCTTTCGATTCAATGGTTATTAATTTGGAGACTTATGCCACATGATTCAAATAAAAATTCCCAGTTAGGCTTACATTTAAGTATTTCCTTTCTTAAAAAAATTCCATACTATTAATTTTTCAAGCTTATATTAATTATATTCTCAGCCCTTGATACCATACTAACAGTTAGGGGCTCAGGATGTCAAACAAACAGTTTACAAACAGAAAAATTTCTCTAAAATCGCCTTAAGGTTTGTGTTATTGATTTATGTATAAATAATATTGCATTTTTTTGTCAAAAAATATTACTTATTCATCAAAAACTGCGAAAAATCACAAAATATACCAATGGTTAATTTGTAAAAAACATTCTAATACGTGTGACAGAGAAATATATTTTAAATTCTAAAGCCTGAAATTCCCCTTTCTGCTTAAATAAAAACCTAACATTGCTTGTATAAAACATACATAATTACATTGATTAACATAGGGGGGGTAGTAAATAAAGTTACTATGGAGCAGCAATATCCAAAAGGAGAAATGAGAATTCGCACTGTAGACCATCTGTACAATAAAATGAAATTGTTACATAACAAATCTAATAGAGTCTTAAGGCTCCAGTCTACCTGCCATTTTGATATAACCGGTAATGCTAATCCTATAGAATTTTTACTACCATCCTCAAATCAATACTGTTTTATCTATTTGAATACAAAAAATTGCATCTGAGAGAGCTAAATATAATGAAAGTTTCTGAAGAATAACATTATCTATAAAATTTTAAAAATGTTTTACCCCTTTTTTGATGATTCGTATGTGTGTTTTTCTGTCTTTACAAATTATTCTAAAATATTTTCAAAATCCGGAGAGAAAATGTAATTCCGCTGAAATCGCTATTATTGTTTACAATCTTTCGGACGCACTTTTTTGCAATCAAATAGATAAAATAGTACATATTTGTGGGCGGTAATAGAAATTCCACAGGATTAACATTATGTTCACGAAATCAAAATGGCCGGTAGACGGGAGCCTCAAAAGTTTCACGTGATTTGATTTGTTTTGAATTAGTACCATTATAGAACTACGGAAGATAATACTGATATAATGGACCTGATCTTGTTGAGCAAAAATCACGAAGACGACATTTGATTTGGTTTTGCACTCTTAATTTTTTCGATATACTACAATGCATTTGAAATCTATGTTGCTTTTAAATTCACGAATTATAACGGATTCAAAATCAGTTGATGGCGATAAATTATTAGCCAATGTCGAAACGAGCAGCTAGCAGATATTGGAATCGAACCCTCTAAATTTTTATTCCCATACCAGAAAGACTTAGCTTCACACTGTAAGGATACTTCAGACTTCCAGTTGATTTACGGTGCAGCAATCTCATTATTCAACATAATGATCTTCGGCGGAATTGCGCTTTGAAGTCACAAAAACGTTGTTCTATCAACCGACAATGGTGAGCTACTCTTTCAAACTCGTGAATTGATGTGGAAGCTGGATGATCTCAATAGATGTCATTCCAGTCATTTAAAAGTGGATCAAAATTAAGATCAATAATTTGGTCGTACCATTACTGTGTTGCAAGCTCACTCACAATTATGAATCAAGAAAAAAATTGCAAGTGTGCTTCGAAATTTCTTAAGTTTTTGAAATTTTTTTTAAGGAACAATATGTGTTCATATCGATATTTGCCCCTTTTAAATTGATTATATGAATGTTGTAAAGCCCCATTGTATTTCGGAGATACAATGAAAGGAATTGCGATATTTAAAACATAACAAAACGTTTTTTTTTTTTTTTTTTTTTTTGTGACTAAACGGCTTGTAGCGCTCTCAGGAAGGCTTACTGTCAACTGCTCCCCGACGCTACCCAATCCTCGACTCATTTACAAAAATATTCTTCTACTTCTCCATCCCTACGTGCCCTCATCTAGCACCAAGTCGCAAAGGCTTCTGAATCATTGCCTGCGAGACGCTAACTCAACAAATGTATCAAATTCTAATAAATAAACAAATACTTTGATTAATTGATCGTGTTATTAACATCAAGCCATGAAGCAAACACGAGGGTTAATGGCAATGGATCTTATAATTTGGAATCTTGGTGAAGTGACGACGACGACATCTAGATTTTGCATTCCCTCTCCAAACTTTCATACCACGACAACGGGACAATTGGGAGCCTCGATAAATTAAACGTGCCTCAGCCCCGCTACACAGCGGGTTTTTGGTGGAATCAGGAATCGAGTCCACCATTAGACTGAAAGAATGCCGAAAGCAAATTCGCACCCACAACCACTCGATCTCAAATAAACGAATACACAGTGTAGTAAAAATACATATGTATAAATATATATACTTCCAAGCATAATTATCCTGTTTTGCACACAATCAATAATTTTAATAATAATCTTAAGTATTATTTTTAATTATTTAGTTACTTTTTTTATCGCAAATTATTATAAATTTATATATGTTTGTAAATAAATCATAAGGAAGTTCGGTTTTCTTTTGCTGATCTTTTTTCATCATGTGTGCCGCAAAAATTTAACAGCAATTTTAAGTATAGAGTGGGATAAATAAAATTAAAAACAATATATTCAACGGAAATGTTAGTTAAATAATAAATATACCCCTCCCCCCCCCTTTTTTTTTTTAAATTAAGAATCTTGTCTAAGGTTTTGCTTACTTAAAAAAATTTCGAAGTTCCATTTTCGAACTTGTTTTCACGAGTTCAAGAGTGGTCACATCTTAAATCTTTTTCTGGTACATGCTTTGGATAAATATTCATTACATTTGAGTGCTTTTCTCTGATACTAACAAGACTTTTTGATGTTTAAACAATTTCTCTTGTTGAATCGGAAAAAAAATTTCGAAATTTACCTTTGCAGGATTTGTTATTAGTAAACATGCGAAATTAATCTTTTGGGAACACACATACAGAAAATAAACCAAAATCTTAAAAAGGTAATTTTGATACATCAAAACTTACATTTTTTACAGTAGTTATTATTGTGCTATTCGTTTCTCAATTGAAAAACCTTTCAACAATACCACGGAAGCATTTCGACTATTGAAAACAGAATTCTATTGATATGCATTATAGAAAAATATAATTATTTAGAACGTCATTGAAAATTGATTTGGATATCTAATAAAAATACTATTCGACTAGCCCATTTTCAAAGGAAGAAGCAACCTTTCTGTAAATGAATGTATTGTTTGGTGAGAGAGAGAGATGATAAAATGAATCTTTACCATTAGTAAATATTTTAAAAAATACAAGTTATCTTCTTGATTTTCACTTTTTTTATAACATCGCGTGCAAACCGCCTATTGAATGTACAAAATACAATTCTTATACAATCAGTCATCAGCAACAGATAATTAGTAACTACATAAATAACAAATCTTCACAGCAGAATGATCGAAACGTGAACATTTCGTTACTCAAATGAAAAGTCGTATAAAAGGGTGAGAAGGAGGAAAAGATACATAAGTTCAGCATATTTTTTCTATCATAAAAGAACCTAAAGCAGAAACTTTTGCATGCATCCGTTCAAAAGATAATATTCTAAAACCATAACCATGCTTATCTAAATTAATAAATATCATTGTAACACCATTATCATCACAATTAAAATGAAAATCACCACAATTAAACCAAAAAGTCGTTACGCATGGAAGAGGAAATGATTCACATTTTCATTTGGAAAAAATAAGTACAGTACTCTCTGGGTAATCCAGCACATATTGTATCAGAGCCTTACCGGATTACCGAAAACGACTGATTTCGGGAAAATCACTCATAATCACGCATTTTAACAGGAAAAAAAATATTTTTTTACCGTTCAAAAATATAGAACCCGCAAATAAAGAGTCAAACATCCGAAACAACTAACAGTACAAAAAATGTACTTTTTTGTATTGATGTCTTGTATTATTCCATAGAATTAATGGGCATAAAATATTTTTTTATTAACTTATCAGCAAGTATAAAAACGCCAGGTTACTGGCTGGGCAGGAAAGGTGAAGTGTGTATGTGTATGTGTGTGTGAGAGAGAGTACTATATTCAATAAAAATAGTCACTGGAATTTTATTTACTAAATATGGAAAATAATAAAAATAATGAAATATTATCCACACATTCAACACCTTTTCTTCTATATAAAAGTCTCGAACATTATATTGATACATATACTTTTAAATATCTAATTCCTGAAAATTGTGATAAGTTCTTTTGCAATTTAATATAAATTATACATTAAACATTATAATTAAAATAAAAAGTCCCCATGCATAGTTCATATTTACTACGTATCATTTTTTAAGATAAATGAATAAGAAAAGAACTTATAAATTTTTTCTTTTCACCGAGAATATAATAAATCTCGCTCTAAAATCTATTCATTATAGTGAGCGAGTTAAATAATGAGCATATTACAATTCAATCAAAAAATTATCATAAACGAAAAAAAAAATGAATATGATTCATATTTTCAACATATTTTTTTTTCATTACTGTAAAGACCTTGAATGGAATCTATAAATATACTCAATTTTACTTTCAGGGTCACTACTTTTCTGATGATAGATTTTTTACCTAATCTTAGAATCAGTAATGGATGGCCTACTTAACGCCAATGCTGACAACTAATTTACAACTGTCGAAGATTTGAATCAGTTCCGAATACATCTGTTGCCTGATAAACTGCAGGTCTCGAATTCGCATGATTGCTCATTAAACATTTTTTTTTTTCGGGTGATTCATTACATATTTGACATGTGGGAAAATGTAAGACGCAAAAAAGGAAAATTTTATCTGTTTGCAGTACTTTGTATTGGAAAAAAGATACCCAAAATTAATTAGTGAAGCACTAAAAACTAAAAACTTATTGTTAATACAACAGAACATTTATAATCCAAATACGGATCAACTGAAGCATTGGTTAATAGAAAGCGTTTTGAATTATTCCGAAGCAATAGGTTTACTTTAAATGGTCATTTTGAACTTCTCAAACTAAGCTAGTCAGTTCTCAGTGTTTGTTTACGAGAATACAAGAGGTGTGACACATAATATGGGTGGGTCTAGTCCCCAACAGTTTCAGATATTCAATGCTCAAGTCAAAAATATATTTTTTTGAAGCAATTGTATTAATTTCTGCGAAATACAATAAAAAGTGGATGCCGGATGTAGAATATGAATTTAAGAAGAAATATTAGAATATGTAATAATTTTACAAAAAAAATGTTTCAACTCCTTTGCTAATTCCTTGAAAAGATTATGGAAATTGCTTTGAATTATTTTTATTCAGAAATCAAAGGTGTATAAGCGACTTTTTCGCAAACTAACGAAAACAATGCTATTTTACAATTCCAAGTTGCAAAACCACATTAAACGCGGGTGATATGTTCCAAAAAGCGTTATAATAGAAATTTTAAAAAAATTAGGTCGTCTTTAACATAAGTTATGAGAATAATTGAAAATAGACGATGATAAGCATATAATTTCTCATTTAGTCTTAGCTCAGTTATATTTAATTTCAAATTAGATTAGTATTCACAAATCGTTTGCGCAAATCAAAGGTATTCAAGTAAGAAATATGTTTGCGACGAAAAAGTTCCTTATTCAATATTTTTGTGCTTTTGATGAGAATCGAACATTTTTCCGGAGAATGGGTGAATCATCGAACAATTCCGGTGCTTTTCAGAATCGAAATTACGTCTTCTATTAAAATTTGCTGTTCCTCTACCTTGGATAACTATTGTCCGTAATAATTTCGACAAAACAAATGACAGCAGCAAGTAAGAACACCCATGATCTTTTTACCTTCGAATATCTATGGATAATTTTAAATGAAGTAGTTCATAATTTTCCTCACTAAAAAATTTAAAAATTTTGCGAGAAAATCTATCGCAGGTTTATCTTGTCCCTCATTTTCAGAAACTACGTTTTATAAGAAGTATTTCCGACTTAGAATCTTCGCATCGCTTGTGCATTCTACTTATACAAAACAACACAATTTTGCAATTTCAAGTCCTAAATCGAAAATTCACAACGTTTCCAAGCGAATATAACTATTCGAAAATGCGAACTGAAGTAAAAATCTATGAAGATTACCTATTTCTGGAAAAACTGCGTTAAACCACAGCGTCTAATGTTAAAGAACCTGATCAAAATTTCAAACATATTTCCAGGCAGAAAATTGTTCCAATTTTCATAAAAGTTTCTGGCATTGTAACGCACACATCTGTTTATGAGGCAGCATTCTTATAATTTAGAAACATTCCAAAAATATACAATTTTTCAAGTGTTTAAGTTTAGAAGTCATTTAACACCGCAGTATTGGAGAGGAAACATGGAACATATTTTACACCTGAAAAAAAGTACTGATACGGATAGAAATGAGTAGTATTATAAAATATCCTGTTCTCTAAATGACAATGAAGTCAGAATAATGAAATAAATGTTTTTTTATCGTGAAAAAAAATGTTCCAATTTCTGGTGCTATTCTTTAGCATTAGACGAAGACAATCTTCACATAGAAGCGTCCAGCAACGTCTTTCAACGATTAAAATTCGCACATACCTTTCAAGGTTATCTATATACTTTTTTCCTTTTTAATAATTTCATATAAAGTTAAGGTAACTCAATCTGACTTTAAACTCCTCTTTATAACATTCACCTCCAAAGTTTAAAATAAATCACGACTTGGCAAATGAGACTGAAAAGAAGAAAAAAAACTACTGAAACAATAGCTATATAATACACTTTTTTAATTTTCACGACCCTTTTTAATACGTTATGTGCATACAAAATGTATATGAGTTTTTTAATGGCCGTGAAATATTTCACCATAACAAAAGCAGCATACACTTCTGAAAACTCACAAGGAAACAAGAAATCATGAATATGTAACCAGTTTGTGTAAAATTTTTCGTTTCCGAATAACAAAACAGTAACAAGAGTAAGAGTTACTGCAGTCAAAAACAATCAAATGCCTCACGAGTTGAAGATAAACGGATAAAATATCAGAAAAAAAATGAGTAGGCAGCAAAAGGTATAACATAGTAAAACTTTTTAAAGAATTGGAAAAAGACAAATAAAAGAGCAACGTGCCTTTTAACCATAAAAGAAAAATGACATAAAGAGAAAGTATCTTGCCTACATCATCATTAAATTTTATTATACTGGTATTAAAACTCCACCTTCAGCGCACGCGCAGTGGAAGCTTGGCTCTTTGTGTCAGTATCTAACCGTTCAAATTCCGCCCATGGTTCTAATTAAAACTTACTAGGATATGAGGGTGTCATGGCACAAACCGCATGTCCGTTTCGTTGACATGGACGTTTAAAACTGAAAGTTGCCGCCCAAAACAACATAATGAAAAGATAAAGCTCAAACGCAAGAAATTTTTATTCTCCTTCAAAGAAGGTCTAGCCTTGAAGAGTTTGATTCAGTCAAGACGGATTTTTGGCCAGAAGAATCGGCCTTTCGTTGTCAAATAAGAGTCAAGAAGTTGATAGCTTTGACAGTATAAAATGATGGAAGAAAAAAACAATGTAATTACTTGAGAAGTGCATGTAATTACAAAGGTGAGAGGGATTTCTGAAGTTATTTTGACGGCAATAAGGTTGTGTCTGAGTGGATTTCAATCATTTCGAATTCGTCCAGACAATTCTATGAATGAAAATTTTAGTGAAATAAAATAGTAGTCATTAACGTACATTGTGCATAAGAATGATGGAGATTATTAACATAGTATATTTAATTACTGTTTTCTTTGGGCTGTTGAAAGGCATGGATTGAATTAAAAATGACTATGCATGCCATTCGAACTAAAGCGAAAACTTTTTTAGATTCTTTTTTAAAATTGATTGAAAGCGAAAACAAATTTCAAGGAAACTATAAGAATGAAAAGACATTTATAATGGCCCATACAAAGCCAGATATTTCATTTATGTCCAATGTTTGTTTTTTAAAATTATAAAAAAAATTCATAGAACTTGAAAATAGTGTCAAATGCTTCCCATTAAGTGATAAAAAATAGAATTTTATAATTTTCCATAATTTTAATATAATATATTTATAGAATTTTTTCAAATATTTTTTTAAGAAAGATTTCGAATTAAATAATTAGTCAATTTGAAAACATTTTAAGTTTTGTATTTTTATACATTTTTATTAAGCGTAATAATGTATCAGATATTATTATACCAAAAAAAAAAATGTAAAGCAATTTTTGTATAGTTTAAATTATTTCCACTGTATTTCTTTTTACAACCGAATTTAATTTCTATTATCTCCACTCTTTTTTTAAAAATGAATTACTAGTACTTCACAAACCATATTGGAAAAGTTAATACAAATGAGATTTTTGTTTCCAATAAAACAGTCTAGATTTGTTAGGTTGATTCACTCCTTGCTCACTAACTACACATTAGTAGCAACACGAGGGCTATCGACGACGAACCTCATAATTTTGAACCAAGGTCAAGAAAAAAGGATGACGCCAGAGTTGGCATTTCTCACTCCTAACTTTCACGCCCTTCAAAAGAGAGGAGTTAAGAGTCTCGACAGGTTTAACGTGCATCAGTCCCGCTTCACGGGAGGTCTTTAGTATCTACAGGACTCGAACACACGACTCGACGGAAAGAATACCGGTCGTGAGCACGTGGCCATAACCACTCGGCTACCACGGCCGCCTTGATTAGTAAGAAGTTTAGTTTTAGTTTAGTTTTTATTAACGTCGCACTAGAAGCAACACGAGGGCTATTGGCGACGGACCTCGTAATTTTGAACCACGGTCAAGTGACGAGGACGACACCTGAGCTGACACCCCCCTCTCCTAACATCCACACCACGCCAACGGGAGGACTTTGGACCCCGAACAGATTTAACGTGCATCAGCCCCGGCTACACGGCGGGTTTTTGGTGGCCAAGGATCGAACCCGCGACTGAACGAAAACCGCCGGTCGTGAGTCCACGACCTTGACCACTAGGCTACCGCGGCCCCCCTTGATTAGTAAGAGAATAGTTCAATAATACCTTTGAAATAATATTTTTTTTTATATTATATTATGAAATCTGAAAACTTATAACACATGTTTAACACTTAGCCAAAAATTTTAAAAAAATTATGTGTGTATCATATATTACTATTATATGTTCTCTCTGAACAAATAGTTTTAATGTAGTATGCTAGCTGTAAATAATGATAACAATTAAATGAATTTCCATAACAGGGGTTCTCTAATATAGTCGAAGAACATATTTCTTAAAATAGTTCCTTATTCCTGAAGCACGAGAATGAATAACTTTCTTTTCATACCCGATTTTGCCAATTAAACTTATTACGTACTAATAGCAAAAGTGGTTTTTAAGCATCATATTTAGTATCTAGTCATCAATAATAGTAACAATCAAATGATTTTCTATGATAGGCATTTTCTAAGCAGTCAATGGGAAAACAATTTTAAAGTAATTTAGTATAAATAATTGTTTTTTTTATATGACCCAGTCGTATTAAATAACTCAATATATCCATTAACTCTAACCTGGGTTTCAAATAAAGATGAATAACATCTTTTATTCTGAAAATATAAATATGATCATTGCATAGTGAGAATTTAAAGTTAGCTTTCGGCTTGCAGATCAGCCACTTTGCCTAGTCATTATGCCAAGTTGATCGTATTTCACTTCAATTCGTTCATGTGTTCTACGAAATGTCATTCCATAATTTGAAAATCCCATCTCTCGATGATCAATTTGACAATTTTAAGTCATACTAACATGCAAGAAATCGGCGGAATAAAGTACAACAAAACATTGATGTTTGTATCGATTTCACTGACGAACATTCCAGTTTTTAGCCAAAATCCCACAAGAACAATCCAAAGTATGTTCATTACGCATTAGAATAACGAGCACAAGTGAAAGTTCTTGCTCTTTTAACCTCCAGCCCAACTTTCTCAAGATGTAATGGTACAAACGGTCACGACATTTGTTTCTTACCCGCACTTCCAACCCCCGAGGCATCCAACGATTTCGAACGCGGGCGTGATAGCCGAGAAAAACTTTTTCTGTGACAAGTTCCAGGATATTCCCATAATTCATGTCACTATACATCTGATTGAGCTACAGTGCATAGGCAGAAAAGCTCAGCATTCGGAGTTTTGTTATCTTGTACTGTGGGGAAGGGTAATTGAATAGATGAAACGTAGAGGATAGCCTTCCATGATTTCGTAGTGAGGAAGATTTAGATAGGCTTTGATAACGGAGCGCTGTGTGTGGTGTTCAAGAAGTAATCGGTGTGGAATACTAATAGTGTCAACTCTCGTAGGATGGTACATTTGGTTATCCACAGAGAGATACTCGTTAAAAGGTTTCATTTGAATCTCTAATTACAACCCACATTTTATTTCTTGTCTCTAATTCCTTTACATATCACAGATATGTGTACTTGTATTTCTTAGAGACTTATATATTACTTAAACGTACTAGCTTTACTGTGAAGGCTGTATCACGTCATTTAGATTTGCTAGTCTTTTCATATTTCTCAAAATCCGTAATAAGTTAGAAACTCAAAGAAGAAAGGATAAACTTATGTCTATAGTATTTGTATTGACACAAAAGTTGAAATATATTGGTAAAGACATGCAAAAGAATAGCAAGTATTCACAATCAAAGTCAGCGAAAGTAAAATTAAAATATGATAATGATCTAGTAAATAATTTTAAGTTGTTCAAACCCAGCAACACACGAAGTCCCCAAAACTAAATTCTGGTTCATTCCGTTTGACTTCGTTTCTTTTTGCTATTTGTTGTTGCAATTTAGATGTGCCATTATTTTATATAGAGAATAGTTAGTTCGACATTTTTGAGTAATTTTAAATTATAAATTTGCAAGTATTTTTCCGCTCATTTACTTAAGTTTACTTTTTTTCATATTTTACATTTCATGTTTTTCCTAAACTGGAATAATTCTAGAGATAGTTTAGAGTCTTTTTTCAGTGCAGCCAAACACACAATCACAATGTTGAGCCTAAAGCTTCCTTTAAAACCAAGAACTTCCAGAGCTTGGATTAAAAAGAATTCATTCTGCTTGTATCAAACTCAGTCCTCTCCTTTAAGAATGGATTGAAATTAAAATGATTTGATAAATTTTATTTCTTTTAACCAAGTTACATCTACTCACACATCGGTTTACAGGTGACCGACTATATAATTTTAAGCCTCAAACAAGTAGGAGGACACAATACTCGAGGCGGTGACTATCTTTAAGTAAAATCATTGAGATTCGAAAGTATGTAAGCTCAGGCTCATTGATGATCCACCATCGTAAAGGCAGTTACTCTAAGATCATACAAAATAAAACATAAAATGAACCTATGAATTGATCTTACCTGATCTGGTGTCCCATTGTAGCTGCCCCTCTTGCAGAAGCAGGGGTTCTCCGTCGAGGAGGGTGGCAGGGGCTGAGCAGTCGACGGGGGCTCCACTCTCAGCCATGTACAGTCGAGGTTCCTGGAGACGAAGTTCCGCCGCCAAGGGCGCAACCAAGTCCCAGACCTGCATGCGCTCGTCCCCGAACACCTATGGAACCGAAGGAAAAAATAAATAACACATATTTTAATAAATAAACAAAACATCCTTCTACACAGTTACAAGTACTTCTTTAGTTTACAGATACATCTTTTTGAAAGCCATACAACAAACATCAATTAGGAGCCCATACTGAAAATCTAACATTGAGTGTATTTATTTATAATGATCATTTGAATGCCAGGAGACCAAAAATTTAGTAACGAGTTTTATAATATAAAATATTTTAATTTCAGACGTGTTATGTCAATAATATAGAAAAAAAAGAAGTATATGTAATCAATTTTAAAACAGCAAAAATATTTTCTTAGTTTTGTTACAAAAAAAAATTTACTCAAAAGAAAAGAACTTTTACACGGTAAAAAACGAGTTTTTTGAACATGTATTTTCTTTCAAGCTTCACACTTTGCGTAACATAATTTTTTTATACCTTAAATTTTAAGAGTAAAAGGAACGTTGAGTCAAATTGAATTTATTCAACAATTAGTTTTAATAACTTATTTTATTATTTGACGTTTTTAAATTTATCATCTACAATTAACAAAAGAGAATTTAAGCAATAACCCCTTCACCTTGGCGACGGTTTTGACGACAATTAGGCGCCTTGGCGAGAAACTTGGCGTAAAATTTAATTCTTTGAATAATTAGTTTTAATCTATTAATTTTTGTTAATTATAATGAAATTATCGTATTGTCATAAAAAAATCGTGTTTTGAAAATTTTAGCTCAACTGAGAGCTTAAAAATGTGAGAAAAAAGCTTTTAAAGTTTAGACCCAGACATACAATGTGAGTAGAAAAAAACCCATTAATAACTAAGAGCTAATGAAAGAAAACATACTGAGACAATAATGAACAGCAATTAAATTAAGTGTTTATTTTACAATAATTAAAAGATCTACAAAGATCTTTAAATTTATTAGAAGAAAACATCTGTGTTAAATATTAATGATAGAAAATTTTTCAATGACTATTTATCGCTGCCAGAAAAAGTTACATTTCAGTTACAATACTTTAAAATTAATTTTCGATCAAAACTTAATTTTATTTTCACAATAAATTGAGTTAAAAGTTTCGCCATTACGCGCCAAAATAATTTCGTAAAAACTCACTAAATTTCTTAAAAATTAAACTTTGACGAAAGCGAGGTACTATTTTGAAATACAATCCCTGTAACTTTATTTAATCCATAATAATGTTATACAGATCATTAATTATTCACAAGAAAAGAACAATAGACAATATGAAATATTTACGAGAAACGAACGTGCAAGTGTACACGCATTCGCAATTTTTTTTTTTTAAATATTTCATAAAAATGCAAACTTTGAGAAATTTTACAGCTTATTCTTTAAATTTCTTCATCAGACATGTTTGAGCAACATTCGAAAATCTTAACAGAATTTACAATTTATACATTCTACACAGTTGGCATGCAGTGACATTTACAGAATGCTAAAAAGATACTTGAGGAACTCAATCAACCATGAAATTATGGTCACTTTTATATATACGAAAAACTCAATTACGAAAGAAGGATAAAATCAGACATACCTTAACGTTATTAATTTATCCAATTATAAATATCTTATAAAAATGTTCCAAGATCTAAAGAGAATAGGGATTGTTCCAAAAAGCTTGTTATAAATAACAGTTTAAGGACAACAATATTCAGAGATCTCTTCTTGTTTTAATACTTTATTCATTTTATTAATAAAGTACAAAGGCTAATCATAAAACCAATTCACGTAGTTCTGTATTTTACATTTTCAATTAAAAATATTGCAATACATAACAAATCTCTCTTTCTGATGCAATATTTCATTGTTAAGAAATATGAATATGTTGCATTTGCGCTATTGCAATATGAATATGTTGCATTTGCGCTATTGCATTTCCATATAATTTTTCCTACTTTATAATATAATATCTGACAGAATAGGTAATTAGTTTGTATATTTCAGGAACATTTTAAGACAAGAAAAAAATATAATCCTCACTAAACTGCAAAAAATGTTCACTAGTACACAATTATTTGTGTTCGGTCGATGTATTTTAAACCTCCGTAAATATAATTAAAACTTATCGTACTTCAAAAACTTTCAGAACAGCATTTTTGTAATAATTTGATTTAAATTTACATCACACTGTAGTGATCTGATTATTTTGTATTTATGTTGCATTAGATCATGGCGTCCGTCGAATTAAAATTAGGATTACTTATACTGTACTACACATCAAAGAATTTAAAAAATTATAGCTACTTAAGTGTAAGGAATATTTTTTGTAGGGGAATCGGAACATCTCTCAATATTTTGTTAATAATTTCCACGAATGGATTTTAACTGCATTAAATAACTGGCAGTTAAAACATAAGTAATAATTGGCTTCATACTTCAAAATGAACCAATCCGAATTTTGATGCGATTAATTGATTGACTGATTGTATTAACGTCACAGAACCAAAACGAGAGCGACTGGCAAATCACTCAAGGGAACTTGGCTCATTAACAAAGATTTGAAACCAAAAAGCAAAGATGGCTCTCCAAACTTCTCCACCACGACAACGCGAGGACTTGAGAGTCCGGACAGATTGAACATGCATCAGCCGGGGCATCAATGGGATCAGAGCTAGAACCCACGACTCGTCGGAAAACAACGCTGACTACAAGTTTGCGACCATAACCACTCGGCTATCGCGGCTCCCTTTTTTGCCGAGGTTGTTTTCATCTGAAACATATAACTGTATGACGACAGAGTTCTAATAACTATTATGGGTTTCAGAGTTCACGTGACGAGTTCAAAACAAGAATTAGAAAATATTTTTTAAATTGAAATAAATGATTTTTTTAAACTCTGGTATTATTTTAAATCTAATCGTTGATTTCCAAATTATATACACAAAAAAGTACAATGGTGATTTGATGATTATACCTCATTTAAAAATACGGAAACACCTCTTGAAAGGGGCGCCTCCGAAAAAGGGATACTTCTTTTTAAGGGACGATTCTGTTGGTCCCTGTCCCTTTGAATCCCCTATGTAATCCTTTTATTAAGTGACACCCCTATAAAAGGGAATAAAGGGCTCTGTGGAATTTCCTTTTTTGGAGGTTCTACAGTAGCATAATTCGTAATGTCAAACTTTCAAACTCTTCATTAAGTTGTGTCTGAGAAAACCGTTATGTATTGAATTGGGGGAGGGGGATCACTTTAGCTTTTTGTACAATTGCACAAATGATTTCGGGAAATGAAAGTGGGTTTGTTGATAGAATTAGAATCGATAAAACAGATTCAAATCAATTTCAAATGATTTATTTATAAATAAGAGCGAGTCTCACAACAGTGAAACAAACATGTCAAAATTATTTACTCTTACATTATCAAAGAACACTGAAGTATAAAACTGAAATTCTCAATTCGATTTCAAACAGAAAAAATGATCAAATCACTCCCCATCTTTTAAACCAGACACGAAATGAAATGTGTCTGACCTTGGTGACTCCTTTTTAGACAGGCTTCAAAATGAAACAAACATATCAAAATTATTAACTCGTACATTATCAAAGAGCTCTCAAGTATAAAACTGAAATTTTCGATTCGATTTCTCAAACAGAAAAATGATCAAACCATCTCCCTTCTTTTGACCAGACACAAAAAGAAGCGTGTCTAACCGTGCTGACTCCTTTTAGACAGGCTTCAAAGATAAGGAAGATATGAAGGAATCACGTCACAACACCGAGGTATCAAAATCAAGTCAGCGGGATTTCCGCCCAAGAAACATCCTTTTGCTATCCGTCATTTCAACAGACGTAGATGCCGTTGAAATATTGTGCTACGATTCAACACACACAGTGAGAAAGCTACCCCGATTCCGCCGTATGACATTGGTTATTAATTTTACACAGGAAAAAAACAAGTTGATTTTTCTTGTTTATTTCTTCCTTTTCTGAGGAAAATGTAGGTTTTTGCAGACTGGGAAAGTACGAAATGTTGTAAAGTAGATCAAATCTTTTGGGTGGTTTATGATTATTCCGTAAGATCAAGATATTTTTTTAAATAGTTTTTTTTTTTTTTTTTTTTTTTTTTTTTTTTTTTTTTTTTTTTTTTTATTTTTTTTTTTTTTTTTTTTTTTTTTTTTTTTTTTTTTTACAAAAAACAAAGTGAGGTAAATCTAAGTTTCTGTAAAAAACAGTGATTAACAATCGATTTTCTAAGTTTGATATACTTATTTACTTCGAATAATGCAATATTTTTCTTTCTTTCTTTTTTCCCCCCCTAACGTGTTTGTTATTTAAAGGATCAACTCAGCATTAAAAACCACTGCACCAATATTATCGATAATTTTCAGTTGTTTTTCCTTAGTTTTCCGAATGGAAATTCGGTCTTTTGTATTTTAGAAATAAACTTAAGTATCGATTTTGATTTTCCATAGAATTATTATAACAAAGTTTAAATATAAAATTAAAGTTGAGGATATCGAATATGATCAATTTTTTATTGATGCTTATTTATTTTAAAATTAAAATAAATAAATTTTTATTCATGTTATCATAACATTAGATTGTTTTTGGAAACAAATTCTATAAAAATGGATTCTAATATAATCTGTGAAACGTAACCTCATAACATAAAATAACACAAAAATAAACTTCACAAAAATCAGTATGATTTTGACCATTTCTGATTGGCTTTTTTCAAATCAATAAAATTGATTGATTGTTTATTAACGTCGCAATTAGAAGCAACACGAGGAATATTGGCGATGAACCTCATAATTTTGAGCCTCGGTTAAGCGACGAAGACGACGTTTCAGCTAGCAACTCCCTTTCCAAACTTTCACACCTGGCTAACGGGATGACTTAAAATCTCGACGGATTTAACGTGCATCAGCCCCACTACACGGCTGGTCTTCAGTGGCATAAGGGCTCGAACCTACGACTCGACGGAAACAATGCCGGCCCCGAATTCGCAACCATTACTACAAGGCTTATCTTTTCAAGAAAAAAAAAAAGAAAAAGATTATTTGACACTTATATCTTCGGCTACCATTAATTTCATGGAGCATGTCTCATTCGAATGTTTTCTGGGTTGAATTAACGATATTGTAAAGCTACGCGAGAGTATTTGGCAACTGACCTTGTAATTTTGGGTCACAGTCAAATAAAGTGGATGATTCCTGAGATGATACTTTACTCTTGCTCCCGAATTCCAGGAAAACACTTTGAAGCTACGTTGAATTTAGTCCCCCCCTCCCCCCTTTTTTTCTTTCAAACAATGACCTTAAATGGAATCAGATCTCGAACCAACGACCGGAATATCGCCTGTCACGAAGCTCGCAACAATGATCATCTGATAAGTGCTGTCTCGTATGGATTATTATTTCTATTAATTTCAAGTTAAAAAATGCACTACGAGCTATTAGTGACGGACCTCGATAATTTCGAACCGCAGTCATACGACGGCATCTGAATTGGCAATGAAACCCAGTGTCATTTATGTAAGGATAAGCCTCAATTCTTCCTTATGATTAGGGACTACAATACCGGTAAATTGCGCGGATTTTAACCTCAAATAATCATCACTAATTTGCCACCCAAGGGGCTATAGTTTTAGTTGGATCGTTTTTGGCGTACCAGATCACTTTTCATTTTTTTTTTATCTTTTGCTTCAATTTTAATTACATTTAGCTTAAACATATTCAATTCAATAATTTATCGTTTGTTTTAATTTTAATTACATGTAGCTAGATATAATATTCAATTTAATAATTTATCGTTTGCTTTAATTTTAATATCGGAAAAAATTACTATTGTCCAATTCTTGATATTTCATCGTTAACTTTAATTCTTATATTTAATTGAGTAATTTAATAATAATTATTTAAAAAAAAATGCGCACCTTGGGTGGATAAATCAGTTCTTTGCAAAACTTTGCAGAGAACTTTTGCTAAAAAATTTTGCTAATTGTTTTTGGAGGAAAATCGTTAATGAACATAACTATAATACACTTTTCCTTCTACATTTACAATTGTCTTATCCACAAAATAGATATTTATTGATCAAAACACACACAAAATTAATACAACCGATAAAAAAAAACTGGAGTATTTTCAACAGAAAATGTAAAGTCGATACATATTTAAATAGTATACGATTGTTTAATAATTATTGAATCAAGAACTGTCGAATCTGAACAGTGTTTTTCTTCATGGAGGGGGTTATTTGTTATAACTGTTAGATTTCAATTAGGAGAACCAAAGTGTTGATCTGCTATGTTTCTTACATGTTGACAAATAGTTCACGTATTTATTTATGTATTATAAAATCACAGCGTAAAATAATCATGCATAAATTACTTATAAATTATAACAAAATGGTTGAATTTCATTTACATGATTTATGTTCAGAATACAGTTTTTATTTTGATATACTTTTGTCACAGTTTACAAACATCAAATAAAATGTTTTATTAAAATGTTAATGTTTATTTTACATTAAATGCTTAAACCAATAGCCGGTAATTTACCGGTGTACCGGTTTTGCTACAAAATTTTACCGAATTGCCGGAAATAGATAAAGTCGGTAAATTTGCAATCACTATTCAAGACGTACCTTTGATGGAATGAAATTTTACCATTACGGATATTTGAAAATTTAATCCCTATTATATCGTGGCCCTCTATTTTAACCGAAAACGGGCTTATATTCATTCTAAAAAGCGTTCTTTACAGAAATATGTAAGTTTATTTATACACTATTTTAGTGTTTCCAATATGTCAGCATTTCCATGCAAAAATTCTTTTGAGAAAATTGCATCCAAAAGAGATGTTTACCAGTTTATAACAATCATGATTGATTGAAGAAATATCACATTTTTCAATTCATTATACATTTATAGTCTTATGCATGCACACAAATTATGTTCGTAATATTTTAGATGGCTCATCGTGTCCTCAAGTAGAAATGAATAAGTTATTTTATGACTTACGTTCGATTTAATCTATTCAGTCAATTAATAACAAATTCGAATAAGTTAAACTACAATTAAACCATTGTGTTAAATAAAAACTCAAATGAGAATTTGATGCAATCGACTAACCATAAATCTTTCGATTGTAAAACAGATACAATAAAGTTTGATAAAAGAAACTACTTTTTCATTTCACGGATGTCAAGAAAATCTATTTGAATAATTGAAAAATTAATTATCGTGCTCTTACACCAAGTAATCAATTAAAATATTAATTGAATATTAGTTAATTAATTCATCTAAAAGATTGAGAAATTACAATAATCGATTAAGGCAAATGAACTGAGCTTAATAAAAATCAACTTGCAATTTTCCATTCAATAAGCCTTTTTCATAAAAAAAAAAGTCACATTATCCATATTCATTATTCCTCAATAATATAACAATAAACAAAATGTGATCTTTGACTTCCTGTTTCTTACATACTCATTAGCTTGTATCTATCCGCCATCATTCAAACACGGCAATTACACACAACACACTTAAAGATTAAATTAATCGGCACAGATTTTTAAGAGTTACTCAAATGTATTCCTCTATGGTCCAAATAAAAACAGGTCGGAGTGTACCCAAATGTCCATATCTAGTCAAAACGCTGACCCATTTCAGGAAGGCCTTGTATGACTGCTCCTGACCGTTCTGCGGAGGATTGTACCCAAGAAATGACCACCCTTCTGTGATGGATGGGATTTTATTTATTTCTTTTCTTCGGCATAAATGAATAGATTCACAGTCAATGAAAGTATTGCCGTAGTTATTGATTACATTAACGTGGCAGAGATTATTGATAAGCTTCCTTTTTTAATTAAACTGTAATTTGGAAGGTTGGGAGAAATACTGGTGGGTTGAGATAAACGTTGGAAGAAGAAAATATTATGAAAGAAGATGGTGATTAAGTATCGAATCAAAGAAATAAAAACTGTGAAAGGGATTGAAGAAGTTGCTGATTTTCTTTGCTATTATATTCGATTTTTATGCTTCGCTTTTAAGAAAATGATACAAACTAATTTACTAGCGTATTATGTGTTCCCTAAAGATTATGTTTTTGATGAGAGCACTATAATTATGTGCTTCTTATTTAATATGCAACTTTCTTCACGCATGTGAATAACTATTTTATTTATATGTTATACACAACTCTATTTTACTTTTCTTTTTCATAGAAATTTTGTGATAGTCGTTTTTAATTTATATTTCAATTAAAGATTACCTTTTGTTTCTTTCAATTCATTATATATTCGACAGTTAAAATTATTTTTCATTCCTTTTAGTGAAAGTAAGAAATGAGTTCAGGAATGAGCACGCGCACGCACGCACGCGCGCGCACACACACACACACACACACACACACACATATATATATTCGTATGAGTATGCAATTGTAAGGAGGTGGATTGCGTTAGCTTTAAAAAAGAAATTGATTTATAATGTGTGTCATCTTTGAAAAATAATTAAACATTAACGTTATATAATGTAAAATACCTTCTGTTTCATTTGCTGGAGGACAAAGGTTACTTAATAAAATTTTAATATTTAAATATTAAAAATTATTTCAATATCACATGTGTTTGCAGAGTTTTCCATAAGGAACTGTAATTAAACAATACATGTTCTGTCATCAACGAACAATCGTACATTTGAAGTTTTAGTTCATTTCTAAATAAGGAATTTCAATAAAAACACATCGACTCATTTGAAGTGCATTATATTCCCAGGGAATAACGTTTTGAAATCACATTTAGGTATTATTTATTGGAACTGTTCATTCCTACTGCGTTATGGCCACTTTTGATAAATATAAAGGCATGTTAATGTGTAAATCATCGAGTATTTTGTATTAAAAATATTAATCCACTCAATATAATTAACACGTTTGTGGACAGTTGGAATTATAATGAGTTAAAAAGAAACAACAGATAAATTATTTATTATTAAACTAATTAAGATATCCAAATTCTGACGTTACATTTTATCCGCGTGTTCAGGACAGCGGCGTACCCAGATATTAATTTAGAGGGCTGCATATCGTCATCACTATGAAAGAAGCAATTTCGCATTTTAGAATTATCATTTAGTAAAAAGTAAATAATACGCTCTTTCAGTCTTATTTCTTCAATTTAAAACTATTCAAGCTTTGAAATAATTTTTATCAAGTAATAACAATTTCAAAAATGAAGATTATTTTATAAAAACAATTAAGATACCATGAAAATAAAATTTGCTGTTTTTTTGAGGAGAGGCAGCCTTTTCGATAAAGATGCACCCCCCTCTTCTCTTCATAAACAAACACTGACCCAGAGGTACTCTTTTTAGAGACAGCTAGAACTTTTCTATTCTATTCTCCGGCCCCTGCTGATAGATGGAATCTTTCATTCCCTTCGTGATGGAAAAAGAATTTAAGCTTAACGAGAAACAAATTCTTACTTTAAAATTTCAAAATAAATAAATAAATAAATAAACGAATTATTTGAAATATTTCAATTTCGAGAACAAATATTGAGGGGTTCATATGTCCCTTTGCATGCATGCACGCACGCACGCACGCACACACACACACACACAGAGAGAGAGAGAGAGAGGACGAGCGTAAGAGAGGATCAGTAAGGTAAAGAGAAGAGTATAAGAAGAGAGTATAAGAAGAGAGCGTTTTTCGCTGTGTTTTGCTATTTATATGAGGGAAAATTTAATTAAACGTCAGAGTCCACACGGTCTCAATGGAGGGACTTCCAGGGAAGATAAATATAGACTTAAAGTCTGGTAGATATCATCCCTACAGGTCTGTTCCATTGGAAGAGAGCATTGTCAACAAATTTTTTAGAACGTGTGATAGAATTAATTAAAAAGAATAAGGAATTGTATGAGGAAATACGAATGAACATTGTCGTTTAAAGGAGAGAATGGGCAAATTTAGTGAATTAAATTATTTAAGTGAGAAATTAATGGGAATTAAGTTAAATCATTACAATATAACACAGCATAAAATAGTAAACATCATAAAGTGATTTATAAATTTGAATGTTAAAGCATTCATGTCATTTTGCGTCACAATTAAAATGAATGCTAAATCATCTTGAAACGCGAGCCTTTTCAAAAATTATAGGAAAAAAAAATAAAATGCGATATAAAATATAATGAAGATGTATCAAAAACGCAATTTATGAATACAGAAATGATATTCCTCTTAGTTAAATTTAGCGTTTAACACATTCAAACAGTAGTCAAAAATGAGTATTAGTTTATCTTAATCATGAATATTACAGGTCACATTGAATTGTTTTGACACGACTATTGGCCTGAAACGAACATGAAAAAATATGCGGTCCGTTTCCTCACATCACCTTTTATTAAAGGTTCTAATCAAACCATCCGTGCATAAAATCAGTGCTTATGAAGTTACAGAAGAGATACTGTGTGTGATTACATATAGTCAATAGCCTAACCTCTAATTAGGAATTTTTTGATGCAGTTGCTTTCCCCATCCCATTTATGAAACATGCGCAAATATATGTATTTATTGTAAAAGTAAGTTTAATATATATGCAAATTTTTTTTCGCATATGTAATTTAGTTTCCATTTTACGTTTTATCATCTTTTCTTTTTTTGATATAATTTTGGTATTTTTTAAACACAACCAAAAATAAAGAAAAAAGGGAATAAAACTGACGAAAATTTCAATAATTATGGGAATATATATTAAGGAAAATTATTATGTGCAGATATTTGATTTTTTTTTTTAAAAAAAAAGAAACACGATATAATATTATAAAATAGACTGCAAAGATTCTCCGAAGGAAAGATAAAGTAATGATGGAAAAAGTAATGAAATAAAAATGTAAGTATTAAACTATCATCAATATAATTAAATACAGCGTAAAATTTATCGCAATAATGATCGATTGAATTTTTCAAAAGAAAAAAAAAAACCAACACTTCCCTTATCAATAGCATTTTCATTAAATTTTGCGATACATTAATTTTTTGAAATTTTTTTTTAAAAAATATAAATTACTTTGCACGTTTTTTTTTAAAAAAAAAACGTGCAAAGTAATTTATATTAGTAATTTATATTTTTTTTTATAAATTACTAATATAAATTAAATAAAATTAATAATTACTAATATAAAAGTAATTTATATTTTTTTTTAAAAAAAAAAACAGCTTATTAGTTTCAATGCATTAATTTTTTTAAATTCATAATTAATTTTTTTTACTCTACAAATTTTAAAAATGATTGAGGGAAATTGAGATAAAATTACATGAACATCTTCACAAATATTTTTCTGCATCGTTAAATTCCGAAGTAAAATAGAAGTAGAATATTTGATTCTTGCAGAATAACGAATTCCTTCAAAGGATTGATTTTCAATAGAGTATTCAAGAGGGACGTCTGAGTAAAATAAATTCAACAGCAAAAAGATTCAGAATTGCCCTTTAAGAAATGGAAACTGAAATCTTCAGAATTTCAACGACTATTATAAATAGTACCACACCTTTAGGGGAAAAAATATGCTTAAGTAGAAAATATAATTAAAAAAACTAGAATTTTAGATTTCTACTACAATTTCTCTTTCATAAGAAAAATCTGAAAATTTACTTCAGTCATTTATTCCACTTTTGTAAAAAAAAAAAAAAAAAAAAATTAAAAAATAATGGGAATTTCAATTCACATTTTATTACGTGTTACAAATGTATTGGTATAACATAATCAAAAATTATACATCTGAGACCCGGGCAGCATTCTTAGATCTAAATTAACATAATTAATGAAATTTTCATGTAAACATTTAACATGTTGCATTTCATAGCTTAAATTAAAATTAACTTCAAATTTATACTATATTATAAAATAAAACAGGATATTCCCAAATATAATTACCTAATAATCGTATTAAAAATCGAAATATATACGCATTTAAAAAACATTGTGTATATAAGTACCATTAAATATTCAAATTTATTTTGTGCAACATTAATTCTAACAACGTCTATTTCTTCAAATCATGAGGTTAAGCGTACTTTCAATTATCAGCATAAATGTGCACTAAACCAACTATAACTTAAGGTTCTATTTTGGAAGCTTAAAAACTATATAAGTATTTAGATATTAAATTATAAAAAAAAATTGGAACTTCATACCTCTGCAACAATAACCAAATCCATGTCGCACAAATGACCTTTCCAATGTTTTCTTAAGCATCGAAATGCCCTTCAAAACGTTATATTAATATCCGCTTACGTGCGGTCAATTCGGTAGCCAGCGCATGGTTTAACCAAGTGCAGAAGCGATCAGCTAACGTATCGATTCCCAACAACGCAATCAAGTCAGAAGAAATACAACACATTAATTCATTCATTAGTGAATACTGATATTGACAGGAGAGAATGTCGTCTATGTTTAGTCTTGTTTCTCCTTCCTGGATTTTAGAACATCTTGGAAAAGTTTCTACTTGGCATGTAATTTGCAAATTCAAAACAACGGTGGTATTGTGGATGAAACGTCTTCTGGTTTACTAAGTTGTTCATGAACGCCGGTTGTGGAATCAATGGAGTCTGTAGTTTGGGGAATTCCTTCGAGTATAGAATATCTAAATAGTTTATTTTGAAAAAAAAAAAAAAGAAACCAAATAAATTGACGATAAAAAATTTATCTTAACCATGATCTATTCAAAAGACGGCTTGTTACAGTTTATATAATGCTACTTTTAAACGTTTCCACTTTTATTTATAAAATAGATTATCTTCACTATTCGTTGATAATGGAAAAATATTTTTAAAAAATTGCAGACTACTAAAGAAAGGCTTTCTTTGAAAACTTTTATCTTCAGCGATAATTTACAGTGCTAAGGTTTGAATTGAAAAAAAAATAATTAAAGAAATATGAAAGGGATGCTTAATTATATCAATTCGCCTCAATAACAAAACTAATTGGTCCTCCTTCCTATAACCATGCCAAAATTTTAACTGAATAAAGAAAATGCCAGAGCTCTTTAGAAAAAAAAAATGCGATTCCTAAAATGAATATTATAAAAATGTTTAATTCGATCTTATTTTCAATCTAAAATGAATCTTATAAAAATGTTTAATTCGATCTTATTTTCAATCACAACTTGATTTCTCATAAAGATAAATCTATAAAAAGGTTACAATTTAATTTTTATACGCACGTTTCATATCAATCCATGAAACCATTGAAAAGAAATTTTATAATCAAAGCCAAATTCTTTAACACAAAACAGTAAATTATATTAAAAAATTGCTACAGAAAAGACTACACATTTTACTGGGCGAGTTTCTCCATACATGTTCAAATAAGGAAGATACAATGAATTTAAGAATCAAAAACACGGAAATGAGTTCATTGTCTTCTTAAGCTCAAGATCTCAAAATTATAGTGCAGAAAAAATTTCAAATCTCTAATTCATTATGCAAAAAAAAAATGTTCCGTTATTGTTAAAAAATCACAAACGTTTGTGATGTCTGCTTTTTGTTTCAGTATACCGTTTTATTATTAGTGACTATAAAATGAAAACCGTCCAAAAAAATTAATGGGGAAAATAATCCTTCTATGAATTTATTCTTAAGATCACTTTTAAATATACGAATCCTGAATGAGCAATACTTGCGGTTTAATACTTCTTGAAGCCAAAACGCACTTAAAAATGCATTGCATAACACACACAATAGGTTTCATTCAGATTTCCAATATTCTCAATGTTGAAATTTTCATTCTGTTGCAGTTAAATGAAATTAAAATTGAAATAACTTTGGAAATACACAGTAAATCTATCGAGGTTTCACGTCCTTACGTCGGAGTGGTGAGGAAATTTGGAGAGTGAGGTATTAGCTCAGGAATCGACTTTGTCACTAGACCGAAGTCGAAGTGATGAAAATATTAAGCTTGCGGAACAAAATTTCGTCATCAAACTTCCACTGTGACGGGAGCATTTTACAAAAATGTTTTGTATCAGATTTTGAAACAAATGCAGTGCGCGAAACCCGATGTGTTAGATAGTGGAAATTGGTGCACATTGCACAGCAACGCACCGTCTTAGAAATTCATCTTTATTTATTTGGAGAGAAGTCAGATCATGCTCATCAACCACTCCTTGTATTCATCAGATCTGTCATTCCGGACAATTTTTTTATTTCCCATGTTAAAATTGAAGATGAAGGGGCTGACACACACACACACACACACACACACACACACACACACACACACACACACACACACACACACACACACACACACACACACACACACACACACTTATCAATAGAGGAAATTAATGCGGTGAAGATATCAGAACTGAATCGTGTTAGCGTAGAGCTGTTACAGAAAATAATTACAGACCTGTACATCGTTCCAAATATAGTATTGAATTGTATGGAAACTACGTATATGCTAAATATCAAATTACATATAAATAAATCTGGATGCGGTTAATCCTGTAACTTTTTCAATGGACTGTGTATTTACTTTGGAGTACATAGGAAACTGTATTCCAAATCATTTTATGAATACATTGTGTATTTACTTTGTAGTATGTAATACTTACATTATTACATATTCCAGGAACCTCAGAATTCAAAGGACTTTCCAGTCACTTTTTATTCCATACCCAGCCAGACTAAGGAATTTATGTTCTGACAAGTGTGTCATACATACTTATATTATTGTATTAGTGTCATCTTTGTAATTATTCAAATTACAAAGACGACACTTAAGACGGTATCTGAATTCTAAACTGTTCCTCAGAAAGACGTAGAATCTCAATTCCGTTTAATAGTGCAATAACTTTCGTAACTCTACTTCCAGGGTCATTGGCGGAATCAGGATTCGGGACTTACAACTGATTCGGTCATTACCGCGAAGAGGCTCGTAACTTTAACTGTGAGGCTGATTCGACTTCGATTTATGAAAATGTTGGATATATTTTATTTTCCAATTATTGAATAAATGTTCATTTCTTAAGCTTGGATATATTTTATTTTTCAATTATCGAATAAATGTTCATTTCTTAAGCTTACCAAATATATTACTGAATACTTTCAGAAACAGGAAAATAACTGCAGCAATATAGTTTGCCTATATTTATGAATATTTTTAGAAGCAGGAAAATAAAGCAGCAATAAATATATATATAAATGAATTAAGAGGAAAATGAGGTGACGTAAGTGATATAAAATAATTTACGCTCACTACTTATTGAAAGATACAAGAGAGAATACATCCGGATTTCGTCAAACACGTAGTTAATTACGTGACAGCACTTTTCTATTTCACATTTCTGAACTACGCACATACATTCTCTCGTTACATTTCAAATTTATCTGAAAATGTGTATAAACATATATAATTACCCCGCAAAGAAAATGGAAAACATTTCGAATTCCGCTGATGATTAATTCCTTAGTTAGTACATAAATACGAACAGAGGAGAAATTATAATGCGAATATGTAAGACCGTCAGAGAAAGCAAGTATTTTATAAGAGCAATAAATATTCTTCCAGTAAAAAAACTCTTACATATTTCTAAAGCATAAATTCATCATCTGTTAACTCGGAAAACTGTTTTAAATAACTCCATACAACTTCCTTTCTAGGCCACATTTAAATTATTGAATGCCACGTTTCACAAAGTTCAATTCTAATGAACCAATGTCCAGCTACAAACATATCAACACAGAATTTTAAGACACTGCTTTTATTCAAAACATTTCAATCGTCAGGCCGTCTTATGTCCTCGATCAGCAAACCAGCGTGGGACTTAAAAGGACACCCGAGTTTATAGTTGTTGACAGAGATACGTAAAAGAGTAAACATATCGATCAACTTTTAACTGTTCTGAATTATTAACTGATTTCACAATTCTCAAAAATAATTGGGAGCAGTGCGATAGTTCTTCGAAATTCGTTGTGGTTTTGCGGATTACTTGGTGGACAATAAGACGTATGTAAGGAATTACATAAACTGTGGTGATTCAATGAAGTATGTAATAAAAAAAATTATTTACAGATGCATTCCTAGAAGAGAGTTCCTAGAAAAATATCTAATGGTTCTGTATAAACGTCGAATAAAAGAAAATAGATGCGAGTATTAAATAATGTTTGGGTAGCTATGAGTATTTGTACTACGTATCAAAGCAATTTCCAACGCTTTTTTTGGCAAACAGATTCGAAAAAGTCTTTACAATGTCTTTTCCAAGATACATTTATTCAATTAATGAAATTTTGATATTCATTAAAATGTGAGATTTATAAATACTTGATAAAATAAATAATAGAATTACCCATTCAAAACTACACAATATTTATTTGAAAAAAAAAAAAAAAAGAGAATTTTTAAACAAATAGTCATACATAAAAACAACAGTCATTAATTCTCAATGACATAAAAGTGGAATTTGTTATGACCAATTCAGTTGGAGAATTTGATGACTCAAAATTTTTTAAAAAATTAGTTTTCTCAAGAATTTTATTAAATAAAAACAATATCATTGAAGTGTACTGAAATATGTGAATTTTAATAACAATATTAAAAAAGTACATTTTGAAATATATAATAGAATAACAGATTTGCAAAAATATAAAAAAAATCTGTTACAAAGTTCATAACGAAAATTCGTTATAATAGCATTCATATGACTTGATTTTAAGCGTTTTAATTCAATTTTATTATTCACAAATTTAATAAAAAAAACAAATGATTATTCAAAATTATTCTGATGACTTATTTAAAATGTTTTCCTTCAAGCTTTTTTTCATTTACTAAAATTTTTTAGCATAGTATTTTTCAGTTAAGTGAAAAAATATATTTTAAAGAAAATATTTTACTTAGTTGATATTAATGATTGTATATTGATTGAAGTATGGTAGCTAAATTTTTTTTCGTGCGTTTTCTATTTCTGAACATTATTTTAAATCTCTTGACATGGATTTTGAATAGCTTTTATTTTAAGTTGCATAATTTTAGATGTTTCATTTAAAACCCCACTATTTTTTTGCTACTAATTTCATGGGATCGCAAGAAGCAATAAGAAGAAATTAGATTGATTAAAAATAACTTTTATTTATTACAGAAATTCGCCGATTCAGATAAAATATCTTCATTATTTATCAAAAGTATACTCAATACTTTGACCCAAAATTAATTTAGCAAAGTATTTTGTTCCTTATAAAACGTTTTTTTACTGAAGACTCAATATTATAATTAAATCTATTACTTTTTTTGCTGCATATTTATCAATGTTATAAAAAGAAATCCAGGTGTACTAGAGGGTGTTGCTTATCAACCAAACAGAAAAATACTTTTAGGTAAACAAAAAAAAATCGATTGATATGCTAATGAAATTATTCTATTTAGTTAATAGTTAAGAGTGAATCGGAAGTTAATATCAAGAATAATTAATTACAACATCGGCACACTGAAAGCATCTGTTATCTCTTGGAATCCTTACATAATTTTTTTTACTAATTTATTCCGCTACTAGAAATGCCTCAATGAATTTTAATAGGACCTTGCGATTGTAACCCACATGTTTACCTTCACTCTATTTGTGTTACTTCCTCAACAGAATCCCACACAAATGATGATAAAACCAAAAGATGGGTGCGGAGTGTTGTAGTAAATTCGAAAAAAGTCGTGTTAAACACAACTTTTATTACGTTGTAATTTCACAGGACCAGAACCTACGCGAATGAGGATTTCCTAAGCAATTCAGCGTTGAAATTCGAGTTCTTTTTAGTGTGTCAGAGATAAGTTGTTCACTATTTTTTACGCTTCGCTGAATTGTCACATTGGGTTTTAGAAAACAAGTTCTGGAAATGCAATATGGCAACAACTTCTCACGGTCCGTATAGAAGTGTTCATGCTAGGATCACTATGAATTAGTCCTCAAAATGAGATGTAGGGTATTATGTTCAACAGCAACGCGTTGAAGTGGAAATTGTTTTCTCTCTTCTCATACAAGGTGACCAATATATTGCGAGAAGGGGATTCTTTTTTACTCCTTTCTACTGGTTTTAAGACAGTGTTTCGCTTGGAAGCTTTCACTTTGAAAATAATGTTTCCACTTCTTGGAGATTTATAACAAATTAATTCCTGCAGTCTTATATTTCTCTTCTATCTAAAAATATACAGATGTCAAATAATTTAATAAATTTGAAATAAATTATTCTATAACAAGATTAAAGCCAGATAATTTATATTAAATTCAATTATTTATTGGTGTGTTATTTGTTTTCTTATATTTCAATTTCGCTCTCCGCTTACTTGGCGATTTTAACTAGCTTGGCGACATTGGCGTATTCTTAATTTAGCTGGCGCCGCTTTAATAGACAAGTACCTAAATTCATTACAGTGTTAGATGGCTAGGAAAAAAGATAATTTTAACAAGTAACTGATAAATCAACCTAACCTTCACCACTCATTTACATAATTCAAATTACGTAGATGCCACAAAGTATCCATTAACATCCACAAGTTTTTCTACTCTGCCTAGGTTCACATGGCGGAGAGCGAGTCGATATCAAGCTGAAAATGTCAGAGTTTACTTCCGTACGAAGGCATATCGATGTCTTGGGTCAATTTTCCTCGATTTTTAAAAGTAAAATAAATCAAATTTTTTTATTACATTTCTAGTTCACTCTTTCGCAAAAAGCTTCATCAAATAGCTGTCAAATAAAAAATTATATTTTTTTAAAAAATAAATATATTTAATATGAGATAATCCTATCTTAAGATAAAAAGATTAACTAAATCACCTCATTCTCCAGTTTGTTCCTACATAATTTTTAGAGTTATGAGTATTATCACTTTCTCGGACATAATTTTTCTTAGGTCTCGTTTGAATTTCTATTTAAAATATTAAGCATAATTATTAATCATCCTTCAGTTTCCAAGAATGATTTTAAGACATCGTTTCACTGTTTTCATTTTAATAATTTCCGAGTATTTTCCTTTATATTTCTATAAAAAATTTATAGTTTAATTTTTACATTATCCCATTTATGGTGTTCATAATCAGTTTTTTCGGCAATTTTTCTATGTCGCAATAATCACAATTTAAATTCACATAAAAAATATTTTGATATTCCATTCTTGTACCTGTTACTATTTATCCTCAATAAATCACTTAATATGGAAAAAAGAATTTTATTTGAAAAGGATCAATTACAATACAAGTATCTGTTTCTCGAAAGATACTATTGCACTGACTTTTCTTAATATATGTCCTTTGATATCAAAACAGGACAGAAGACATTCAGCGGAACCTTTAAGATATTTCAATTAAACTAATTGCAATAAAGAATTCGCTTTTAAGAGTACTTGCGAGATATTTAAACTTGATTTTTTAAAATCTCATTAAAAATCAAAACTCTCATTGAAAGAAATTGAGGTTTGAAATCATGCTCCTTTTCCCGAAAAACCCCATTATTAATTATCCAGTAAACAATTTTATTTGACTATCAAAAGTTACTTAAATGATTTTGAAACACGACTGAATAATTGCTATTATAAAGATAATAGAGCAAATAGATATAAACTGAATTGAATAAATAATTAACATTCAATCACAGTCAAATGTATCCACGAGCGACGCCACGGATTGATGATAATTATTCAATCACGTTCAAAAGCTTATGATTACATTACACTGCACTGAAATAAAACAAAATCCGTTCAAATGAAGTATAACATCTCCTCAAACAATTGAACACACATCACTTGAAACAGTCCGGTCCACCGTCCCGCTTTCTCGTTGCTGATGTAATAATATGGCAGTTATTATTCGGGAGTAAACAACAATGTAAATCTAGAAATCAAAGCACGGAATTGAAATCTTCATCAATAATCCGCCAACCAAAAAATGCGTTATTGAGTAAGCAGGTGCGGCTAACTTTTTCGATACCACGGATATCCCACGGCTAAACACGCAGAAAAGCACCTTAGAAAACGAAAGAAAGAAATCTACACAAATAGCCTCCCTTCCTACACCCCCGGACAACATCATTATATTGGTTGTTTCCTTTGAATATCAATTACCTCTAACCTATTGTTTTACAAAAGGGCGAGGCTTGGCAGAAGTGCCATCCTAGACCACCGAGAACAAGAAGTTCGATAATAAACACCTGATATAATACCAGCGTAATGAAATACAATCGTCGTGTAAAGGTCCCCAGGCCACACCATAAACAAATTTTTCGCAATAAAAAGAAAACAAGATCTGCAGTGTGACCCTTCATACTTGGGAACGATTGGATCTATCGGAGGATACAGCCTGGGCTGTTTACTTAAAGAGAACATTGAATTGCCGTGATGGTAATTAAGGAATACTTGAACGTTTACTGATTCTGTTAGGGCCATCAGCAATTGCCTGGAAATACTCATTTAGTTAGGTGTAGAATTCGACCAGAATATTAAGCAGATGGGAGATGAGTAAATGATAGAAGTTTAAGTGGCACGTATTGTGAAACTTCATTTGGTTATTGTTTTCGGCGTTAATGGAACTCTAATCTTTCCCGTTTCTTCAACTACAATCTAAATTTGGATGTCATGAATATCTAATAAGGAAAAAGGTATTTGTTTCTATCATTGCGTTGGCTGAGTAAAATAAACTTTTCTTTATCGCGGCAGGTTAAAATTGTAATGAAAAAAAAAATTAGATTTATGTAGTATTAAATCAGTTATTTTTAACAGTTTATGAATGATTGAACCTTAATTAGATCTAGTATTATATTAAGAAACTACAGTAGTTACCTCTTGTACAGAACACCTCTATTTTTGGGATATTTCAGTTGGTATCGGTCCCTTTGAACAGTATATGTATTAATGTCTCATTAAGGAACACCTTTATTTAAGGGGCAAACTATCTGGTCTGGTAGGTGTCCCTTATTGGGAGGTACTACTGTACTTTCTCACAATAAAAATTGAGTGCTTCACTTATGGAATTTATTCATATAGGTCCAAATGAATGAAAAAGTTTTGTTAGTCTTTTTTTCAAAATGAATTATAGAAAATGCGAAATATTAGATCACATAAATTAATATGTTTGATTCTTTGTTTTAATATAACGCTGTTAAAACACAGTCAAGTAAGATAGAAAAAATTCTCAGGGAAGGAATGAAACAACACTATAGTAGATTTATACCGATAGAAAACCATCCAGATTTATACAGATAGGAAAAAATTAGACCAATGAAAGGTAAGAAAATTATCCCAATATTAATACAGTATTCTGTGGGTAAGCCATGTGATATTGGACTAGAGCACCCCAGATAACCGAAAACGTCGGATTACTGGAAAATCAATGATAATAGCCTATTTTAAACAGCAAAAGTAATGTAATATTGAATAAAGTTTATTACATTACATGCAAATAAAGTATTGAGCACACGAAATAATTAAAACAGCAAAAAAGTACTGGTTTTATTGTTAACTTACATTATTTCATTGAAGTAGAAGGCATAAAATAAGATCTGTATGGCTTTGTCAGCCGGTGTATTATTACCATTTGTATCAATCAATTTTGAAAGTAAAAAAAGTTCCATATGTAGAATATCTTGAAATATTTGGTGGCGCAGCGAAAATTTTTGTAATCTTCTTGTATCAGGTTTGAATATGACTTGGTGTTCGTCTGTCTAGCTTGAGTCAATATAGGCTTAAAAAAAGATTTACTTGAACCTCGAAAGTAAGAATTTCTTTATTATATTTTGCCTCTCATATTTTTTTTTCTTTTTGCGCGTGCTCACGCACACACATTTTTTAATTTACATATTAAAATGAGAAATAACGCATTTATAGAAAGTTTCTAAATGTTACACACAAGTACAGAAAACAAATATATGTGTTGACACATATTATCCTCACGAATTTAAATGAAAATTGAATTTTTTTTGTAACTGAAAATATGCTTTGAAGTTTCGAATATATTTTCTGTATCTCGTATTATAAAACTAAGTGGAATTTTTTATTTTATAAATTGCAGAATTGTGTATCAATTGTTTCTGAATGTTAAAAATCAGTATGCTAAATTAATATATGTATTATAACCTCTCGAACTTATATTAAAATTAAAAACTTTTTTTTTGTAACTGAAGGCCAAGTAGATATTTTTTTTAATTCACAAATTAGAATGAGAAATTGCGTATTTATAGAATATTTCTGAATGATAAAGATAAGTATGAAAAACTTAAATTACTTACGATATTTAAGTTATAATACACAACGAGCTTACATGAAAATTTAAATAAAAATTTGAAACTGAAAATATGCTTAAAATTTCCAACTTGCTTTTTGATATTAGGAAACACCAACTTTAAAAATTATCTTTCAACTATGAAGCTGACACAATGCAAACCTACATCTGGTAAAAAAAATATGTCAGCCAATTCATGAAAAACAAACAAAAAACTGAGTAACTCTCTCTGGCTACTAATGCGAAACCGAAATTACTCATAAGGAAGATCATCATGCGATGAGCATGAAATGCATCGGTGGCCTGGTTAATAACCCATAAAATTAAAAACGCAATGGACAAAGAGTAAAAAATGAACGCAACTCAAAAGATTATTTTCCATGAAAACAGAATGGTTTATTATTTAATCTCAAACATAAATAAGTACGCAAAATAAATTTGTTTTGCTTTTTTACGAGTATTCATTTCATGTACGCATAATAGGAAATGTCCATTTTGAAATATTTTCTATAATTTCAATATCATTATTCATGGTTTAATGATTCCATTTTGAAGTTATTGGGAGTGTTGGATGTTTCTTCCAATTATCAATAATAGTGAAGTTAGTAATACTGAGAACCTTATCATCGCAAAATTCACTCTCTTTTTGAAGAATGTAATTTAACAATAAATGTAATTTAATTCCAAGAGAAAAACAGAGCGGTTAAGTACTATTTTCGAGATAATAACGTCCTAACAACTATTTTCAAATTCCTATATATGAAATTTTATTCATTTATAAATATGTAAAATAAATGAAACGACGGCAAGTTTTCCATAAAATATATTTATTTAATCATAACGTAAATTAATAACGAAGTAGAAAATATCAAAGCAGTTGCATCTTTCTCAGAATATATATATATATATATATATATATATATTTCATTCCAACTACAGAAATCTCCTTTTTATAAAGCCACACTCTGGCATCTGATTGGATTAAAATTCTATACGTCAGATTTGACGCTATGGAGGTGGAGCTACTGGAATTAGTATTAACACAGTCTACAAACACAAACCAACTGGAAATATATAATTAAAACAAACAAATTCGATTTTTAGAGATAAATAACTATATTTCATCTTCAGATTATTGAATAAGAAACACAGATTTAGAAATTACCACTACAATTTAAAAGAGGCAAGAAATCACAGAAAGGAGGTTTTAAATCCAAAAGCCTCGGTGACATAAAATATTACATACATTATGTAGAATAATGGGATTACTTCATAATTAATTAATTTCATGAATTATGAAATAATTTCTTAACCCTATGAAATATATAACTCTCGGAACTTTATTCACAACTTCATGCAATTTAACTGTACACAAAATCCATACGTAGCATAGAAGAAACCAAAGAATATAATTTCATTTAGAATGTCCTTTTTTGTAATGTAATGGTTCTCAAGAGGGAAATTCTTCCTACTTCGTTGAAGAAAGTTACAAGATTTCAAGAAATGATTACGAATACTATTTGTAAAAGCGTGATGCCCTGTAGCTACAGTATGTAAAGATTCAATTTGCATTAATTTATTCAGCAACATTTGATTAAGTTTATTAAATGCTACACATTGAAATTCTGAATATGTAACAATATTTTTATTTGCAAGAATTAATTTTCATTTTGAAACACACATACGCACACAAATTCACCAATGAAATATTTTACAGCACACAGTATTCCAAATAATGCAGTTCCTTCTTTTGAGAAAACTTTTGGCAATCATTAAATTCACTACTATTCGTTAAATATCAACGTCATATAAAAGAAAAATAAATATACACAATTTCATCATAGCGACACTGTGACAACTTGAAAAAGCGGTAATCGGAGAATATGTACATTATGAATTAGGTGAAATGGGGATGGAAGGAATAAAATTAAGAATCATTGCGATAGAACAACAGAATAGGATATCGGTGACAGATCTCTTAATTCTTAATCATGATCAAGTGACAAGAACTATACTAAACAAAAAATGCTCCAATGACAATTCTTTCCTTTATATTGCTCAAGAAGGACTTCAACTTGGAACCTACAATCCATTGACCAAGAGGTCGATGCTCTCTCAAACAGGAGATGCCGTGGCCCTTCAAAATTAATTCGTCGATAATATCCCATGCTGATACTCTCTTGTGATATTATTTAAACGAATAAAAAAAAACTAAAGTTAATTTTCAGTCATGAATTCTATTAAAAATTAAACACATTTCACAGAATTTGAATTAATTAGGAACTTAATTATAAAAAAACATAAAATGAATAAAAATAATAATTAAAGCAAATACGTATTTTTGTATATGTACATAATTAAAATACTTATGAACATATACATAAATAGATAGTTTATTCGAAATGACATAAACAAGTGTTGAAATTTAACTAAAAAAAGAATTCAGAGTTTATAATAATGTAATTCAATTCTCTAAATAAAGAGGAAAAAAAATCTGAAACATGAAATGTTCTTACTTTTTTATACTAACATTAATACAGTAAAAAGTTACTTTTGAACAATAGAACACCAAATTATTCAACAGGAAACCAGTGCTTTAACACTTCTTTAGAGGACATTAACATATTACAAAGAAGTCTGATTGACAACGAAACACAGATTTCTCAAAAGAGCCTAATTACCTTTTATCTTCTATATCCACCGCCATACAACTTCACAGGTCGTTACGTTTATGCAATTGGTACAACAATCCATGGCGCCAATCAATGCAAACTTTCACAACAACACTAAGCCACTTCTCAACAAAAAAAGAAATCTCTAAACAAAACCTCAATTAAACTTATCAGAAAGATTTTATTTCTTTTGTGTCAGAGTTCATCATCTCCAAAACGCATCAAAATCCGACCACAGAACGCGACATGGTGTGCCTTAACTTTGCATTTGTCTTCCTAATCACCGCCTACAGGAAAAGATCTCTCAGGAAGATGCCATTCGAATGAGACATTGTTCCATTTTTTTATTCATTTTTTCTACCTCATTCATCATGCAACACTTTCATTACCATTTTCGCCATTTGTGGCGAGGATGCGCTTGTTTCTAGTGGGGTCGGGACACCTATTTGCGAAAGTAAGTTACACCCAGTAAGTGAACGCTCAACCCTTGCTAAAAGGTGCAGGTTCAAGGATAATTAGGGAGGCTCTTTCAGCACGAGCGTGCAAAGATAGGTTTTCGTCTGGCTTTTCAGGAGAATAAATTCAAATTAGCGAATAAACGGACAGAACGATGCGTTTCTTTGGCTGAATGTGCATTCATTACTCATAACAGACAGAGGAGAGAATAATTACGTAGATTAGTTCGTTTTTTGAAGAAGTATTTTAAACGAGAGGTGATTTCTGGGTTAGTCATTGAATATCACGACCGGATGGTGAAAAAAGAAGGATTGGGATCCTGCTTCTTTCGGGAACGTGACAGCTTCTATAAAAATTATAATTAATCGATTTATTTGATTTTTTTAGTATGAATTACAAACTAGTGGCTATTGAGTATAGAATTAATGGCAAAGGAACTATTGAGGGAAGAATTAATTCGATTCGGTTAAATTAATGGCACTGCACAACAAATTACCACCAGAGACACTGTAAATACGTTTCATGTAACACTTGAGCCATTGGTCTGTTGGCATCAGAACGAAGAACGGCACCTAAAATGGAATCTTACACACCAAACATAAGAAACCAACCATGGGAAGATTTTGAATATAAGCTGGCATTTAAAAAGAAGATTTCTCCATTGATCCACACGGCAACTTCGGCAATAAGTTCACGACTTTCCGCGATTGGGCCATTACTCTATCAAGTTAATTATTGAAATCCTTATACGTGGATTAAATCCACTTTCTTTCTAAGACATGAAAATGCTCTTTCCTTTTGAAAGATTCGAAACTTAACTACACAAGAACTTGCAATAATAATCAATATATATATAAGCGAAATACCACTGACTGACTCATCACGATAACTCTAAGACTATACAACCGATTGACTTGAAATTTGGTACAGTTACTCATTTTGCAATGTAGACGCTCACTAAGAACGGATTTTATGGAATTCTTAACCAAAATGTAATTATCATCGGTTAATCTTTTCTTACCCATCGGTTATGTCATTTTGGCGACTTTATCGCCAAAAATTACATGACCAACGCCAAACGGAATATATTTTTTTAAATGTATACTGTGTATCGCTACCAATTAAGTTTACTTGCAAGATTTGCGCGTGCGAAATGGAAAAATACCAAATAATTTAATATTGAAGCGCTGATGGATGATTGGCAAGATTTTGGAGAAGAGGCTCTTTTTTGCAAAATATCACCAAATATCTTCCACCGCCAAGTAGAAGCATTTCAATGACCTTGCATTGTGAATTTTAAAAAGCTATACTATGGTAACCCCAGCTGATTTCGCTCGCCAGCTGATTTCGGTTTTGCTGAGCAAACCATAATTTTTATTGTTGTGGAACCTAGACGTAAGTTTTAAATTTATGAGAAAAGTATTTTATTATTAATAATGATTGATAAACTACATTTGTAAATCTAAACGCAATCTAACCAAGTTATTGAAGTTGGCTTTTAACAAATGAATAATAACGGTATGTTATTCATGTCATTAATAAAAAAAATAAGTAGCTATCAAAATATATATTTTGATGTATACATTAATTGTAACCTAATGTAAATATCATGCAAAAGTTTTGTTTCTGTATTTTGGTAATTTTTAGTTTTTGTTTTCTAGGAAATAAACATTTTTCATTTTTTAAAATGGCTGGATATTTTATTGTTTTCAGAATACAGAATTATTTTTAATGCTATGATTTTTAAGAGCTATTCTGTCTATTCAATTGCAGTTCCAGATATGCTGCTACCGTAAGAGTTATCCTTTTGCAAAAAGGATCACGTAATACGGGTGACTTTTTGCTAAAATTTTTTATTATACTTCATTTTTTTGATAGTATTTTTTGTTGAATTTTAAAATAATTTGATTTAAAAAAGTTAATTTCGGTTATATTTTTTAACTTGAAAAGTATTTCATTGTAGGTTAATAAAAATTGATTTTTCATATTTACTTTTCAGTTATAGTTCTTAATAATGGATGTTGAATATATTTGGATCAATGGAATACCTACTCCTTTCAAAGTTTTTAAAATTCTTGGCGACGGAGCATGTTTATTTTCGTCTCTGTCTTTGCTGGTGTTCGGTGACATATCGATGGCGTATAAAATGAGAAATATTATTGTTTCTCACGTGTTTGACAACTGGGATCGGTTTAAATGCTACACTCAAATGCTATCTGGCGCCCCTTATAATACTAACGATTTATATTTTACCGAAATGTGTAAACCAAACACGTATGGATCTATTTGCTAAATTATGGCGGCGGCAGAGCTATTTCCCTATCAGTTCGAAGTTTATCAAGGTGGCTGCCATTTAGCTTCTGTTGGGGAAACAATTCAGGGGGAAAAAATATTACGTTTTACGGGAAACTGTAATAGTTGTCATTTTGATGTTTTATTTAAATAGTTGGATAACGAAATAGAAGTAAAGTTAATCCTGGTTATGATAATGTGAAACAAAATGAAGAAAATGTGTCATCTTTAGTGTTTCAGCCTCAAGAAAATGTGTCTGTGTTAGTTTCAAAGACTCAATCAATATCTAACATTGATTTTTCAAGTTCAAGTGAATCAATTATTAATGATGTAATATCTCTTCAACTAAATAAAGGTAAAAGAAATGAAGAAAAAGATTCACAAATTCAATTAGATATAAACAAGTAAGACCAGCTGCTACAAAATATATTCAAAGTCATCCTGAAGAACATAGAGAAGCTGCTTCAAAATATACTAAAAGCCATCCTGAAGTACATAGAGCGTAAGAAAATACTTTTCTAATACCCCCCACGTGAATCAGGCAGCTGTAATTAAATACAATGATAAAAGATCAAAAGTTAATTTAGCGCCATGGACTTCCAAAAATTTGTCTGGTTTTAAATATGAAATATATATTGACTATTCAAATGATAAAATTGTCAGTATCGGAAAACGTTTGCCCTGTTCGAGGTGCCGTGCTTTAAAAGGATAGAAGAACCTCCAGGAATGTGCTGGAGTGGTGGTCAAGTCCTGCTTCCTGTTATTAGATCCTTCCCTGAACCTTTGAATAGTCTTCTTAGCCATAAGGATCAGCTTTCAGAACATTTTCTTTCTACAATTCGCAAGTATAATGGATGTTTTCAGATGACGTCATTCGGAGCAAAAGAATTGAAGGAAGGAAATTTTATGCCAACATTTAAAGTCCAGGGCCAGGTATACCACAGGATAGGTAGCCTATTGGCTGAGCCTCCTCAACAACCTTCTTTTCTTCAGTTTTACTTTCTCTGTGATGATGAATGTGAAAGAAACATTCATTGTGGTATTTTCCCAGGTCTTAAGCCAGAATTAGCCAATTACAAAAGGAGCTACATGAACATAACAGGTATATTCACGATTTCAAAGCTGCTGTTGATTCAGTTCCTAAAGACCAAAAGGAGTTAAAGGTTATAATTAATGCCGATAAAAAACCATCTAGAGAACACAAAGGTCGTTTCAATGCTTCAATTTTCTTGATATTTTATGTATAGGTTCCAAAATATAATATTATCGTCTGCCCAGCGAAGCGGGCGGGTATCAGCTAGTGACATAATATATTTAATGTCATAACATAGAATTAATTCCAGTAAAATGCATGCAAACATTCAATGAAAGAGTTGATTTTGTTTCAATTTAACAATCGCTAGTTTAGTGATATTCGGAATTGTACAAATGCCATTACTATCATATATTATTCGGTTGGTTAATGGTTTCATTTAGAGGGAAATAAAGTTTATTGGTGATGAACATCGACGTTCAAAAGACGAAGAAGGTATAAGTGGGTGGTATCTAATTCTGCTGACTTCCACATCAAGCTATATGAGAATTTTGAAGATCATTTAACATGAAGCAATTGATATTATTCTTTACGAGAGTCTTTGGTGAAGTCAGGATTAGAATTCTTTTCTCGATATGAATATCGCATTTATGAAGCTTGCAACCTTAATTACTGTTCCCTAATCCAAGGGAGGATTATGAGTAGAGGAAGCCTCCATCTAATGTAGAAGAAGCGTTTATTTCCAGCTGAACAATTTTATATAATTCTAAGATTTGAACTCGGAATCCTTTGAATAAATTACTTCAATTTTACAACTAAAGAAACAAGAGGCAGTAGAAAATGACTTCACGTTTTGGAAAATACATAACTTAATAAAGAAGTTATTAACCGTTAATATAACAATCGTAATAAGAAATGAACCAGTTAAAGTTCCCATCTGCCGGCCATTTTGATTTCGTGAACGTAATATTAATCCTATAGAACTTCTACGACCGTCCTCAAATCTTTATTATTTTATCTATTTAAATGCAAAACAGAGCATCCGAAAAAGGGGGAAATAATGAAGGTTTCTGCGGAAATACATTTTCTACCCGATTTTTGAAAATATTTTTAGACTATTTTTTAAGAGCAGAAAATACGCTATGAATGCAACATGAAGGCTATTGGCGATTAACCTTTTAATTTTTAACTACTGTCCAAAGAAGGCATTTGAGCTAATATCCCACCCTCCAAATTTTCACACGAACCCAAAGTGAGAATTGTGAGCCTTGACAGATTTAATATGCATGAGCAAACCTACGCAACAGACCTTTAGAGGAATCTGGTTCCAACACGCGACTCAACTGAACAACTCTGACCGTGAGCTCACAGCCACTCACCTGCTGAATTATTAGTGTTTGAATGCGAGTGAGTAATGGAGTTTAATGGCGCAAGAGCAAAATGCGGCGCCAAACAAAGTGTAACTGCGAATTAGACGTTTGAAAATGAAGAGAGAAAGTTAAAAATGGTTGACAAGATGGAGGGTCGAAAATAGAGAAGGATCGCTAAGGTATCCCAGGAAAGCGCGTCATCCGTGTTTACCAGAAACAATAAACCACATGGAAAAGAGAAAAAAAAAATCACTGGGGCCCCTCGGGATCTCTCTCATTAAGGCCGATCTTACTAAAAGAAGGTAAAACCCTTGAGGGCGATAAGTGTATATTATATATATATAAACTAAATATATTACCAATATATTATTATACTTTTAGAGAATTGCGTTTTAACCGAAGCTCTTTTCGAAGAAATTCACCGATGAACCAATGCTCTTATGAGAATTCAACTATAAGAATTTAAAATAATGATGATATTTGAAGCATCATTCGATAAGAAAAAATTTAAGACAATAAAGAAAACTAATCACTGCATCTTAAATTTTTAGGTAATATTTAAAAATTATCAAATCTTAATGAGGATTTGACCATAACTAAATACAGAAACAGACCTATTTTGAAAATATCGTTTTTTTACATTTGTTTTCATATTTATTTTAGGGGGGAAAGAATCGTTGTAATGTTACACATCAAAATATAGGAGATATTGTTATGACGTTACTTAAAAATACAGATATCTAATTTCTAGGACATTTTGGTTTTAAATAAGAAAAAAAATCCTTCAAAATTAAGTTCATTTCATTCATCCTCTCTCTTAGAAATAGAAGTTAACATAATGTAAAAGAGATATCAGTAAAAAAAAAGGCAGAGATAAGGTTCGGTTTGGCATTTCAGTTCAAGGCAAAGATTTGAATTAGAGCAGCCATACGCGAAGGACATTAATTTGCTAATTATCCTCATGACTGATAATGGATAAACACACACAAATGCAGCACGAACAGATTTTTATATTTTTCTTTTGAGCTCAATCTAAATTAATGGTAAATGATTGATACCATGACAATGTTTGAAAATGAGATAAGAAATGAGTACAATTTTTTTTTTATTAAAATGAGAGTAAATTACAATTTTAAAAAATCCGCGTTTCGTATCTATCTATGGAAAAAGTTATTCTTTTGGTCTTATAATTCATTTATATTTTCCCAAATATACAAGGTTAGCACAATGAATGACCAGATTTTAAAAACTTATATTTTCGAAATTATAACGCATATTACAATAAGTGATACACGAAACTAAAGAAAAAATATACCAAGTTTCTTTCCCCCATAGTCTGTTAATAGACGATAGTCTATACCTAGAAAGCTATGAATGAAATCTAAAAATGGCGACAATGACAAAGAAGGGCTATTGCGTATTACAATATAAGTATCTACAGGTTTTTTAGTCTGTTAATAGACGATAGTCTATACCTAGAAAGCTATTATGAATGAAATCTAAAAATGGCGACAATGACAAAGGAGGGCTATTGCGTATTATAATATAAGTATCTACAAGTTTTTTCCCCAGTTATTTCTGTAAAGCACACATTTAGAAATCGGTACAGAAAGGAAGCACCAAGTCGCAAGACCATTCTGTAATGGTATCAACAATTTAAAATACAGGTTGTTGGTAGAGAAAGAAAAGCAGTAGCTGTCCGGAAGCGGTGGAGAGGATGAGGCACAGTTTTGTTCGAAGTTCACCACAGCTGCCACCAAAAACACTGCTAGAACTTCAAACCACTGCAGAAAATACTACTAGAACTTAAAGAATGCATTTGTGCTGCATTAGTAACCATTGACAGCGTGATACTACAAAATCTATGGAACGAACATGATAACAGATTAAATGTTTGTCGCGTAACAAAAGGATCTCACGTCGAACAATTGTAACTAAAAATAAAACTTGATATATTTTTCTTTAATTTCGTGTATCACTTATTATAATAAGAGCAATAGTTTGTGTAACGATATTTGTAATACTTGTATACCGATAACAGCTTTCACCAATAAACTATAAGTAGTCGTTTTGAATCTACCTACCATTTTAAATCTACGTACTAATACGTACCATTTACCCCACCAATACGTAGCCAATAGTAAAATAATATCTAACACGACATAAGTCTTCTACTGAAAAATACGTTTATTCATTCCGCAGTTATTCTGCGTTTATGTTTAAGAAAATATTAACTTTTATTACAATTTTTTATAATTATTTGTAAACAATTACTCATTTATTTTAGACTCTTACATTTAGTATCCTTCGTGTAAACCAGGTGGTAGCAAAACTAAACGAAAAATTGTTGACGAACATAGGTAGTTCCAAGATAAGTGGGAATTACTATATTTTTACTCAGTCAGGAAAGTTAAAATAGTCTGCTTGATGTGTAAGAATGCTTTATTTAATGTACCAAATTCATAAAACATAAGATCTTGCTACGAATAACATAAGTACTATGATACAAACCCCAATTACGAGGGTGGTTCAAAAAGTACTTGTATTTGAAGACAGATGAAATCATTAAGGTAAATTATTGTAACCATGGAACCGAAACAAATTTGACATAGATTCATAAGAGTTAGTTCCATTTGCTACCAAATCAAAATTTGACAGCTGCAGCGTTGAGTTTTTCAACGTCAATTTGCGTCGAGTCTCACCATTGATTAGACCTGGATTCATAAATATACGCCAAAAACTAAGCAACAATGAAAACAATTGGTTGCTTCAGGTGAGTCTGCTCCAAGGAAGGCGGCACTGATTTCATCGGTCGGAAAAGTTATGACGAAGAATTTTTGAGGTGCGAATGGCGTCATGATCACGAATACAAGTAACTAAGAGTTAAGACAGCTGTCTAATAAAACACGATGCTTACTAAAAACAAACCATTTTCGATGCAACGAGCACCATCTCTTGGAATTTCTAAGGACTCACTGAACGATCCTCGTAACAATACTCTTACTAAGAAGTTCATTAAGAGAAGAAAAAAATTAACACCTTTTCTACTCATACATTTAGATCGGTCCCCATGACTTTTACTTGCAGGAAATCGGCGCGTGGCTAGAAATGGGATTGACAACCCAGAATTAAGTACAGGAAAAAAAATGAAATATATTTTTTATAAGTTCAAGGTCGTTAAATTATTGATTTCTCACATGAAAATAGTTTTTAAAAAAACCTGAAATTTCGATTTACTCTCCTGAAAAAATAATTTTGATTAGTCAATATGTACTCATAGTTGCTTTACTATATTTTACAACTGTATTAATGACACAAAACTTATTTAATATGCCAGTAGGTTTTATTTTATAATTTCGTCATGGAAATTTTTTGAAAATTTGGCTTTTTATTTTTTTATTTTTGTTGACATTATTTGTTAAATGCTATTTTGTTTATATTTTTGGTTGTGATTGTTTATCGTTGGATCTTGTAAATGCATAGTTTTTATCCTTGTACTGTATAAAATATTCCAAGTTCATTGCCTTGTTTTGATTGGACAGTATTAAACACACAGAGTAATTCGAAACTAAATTTCCTATTTCAAATATTTTAAATAAAACGGATAAAAATGTTCCATTAGGGCATGATAAAACTAAAAGAAAAAGAAAAATTGCTGCAATACAAATTATTATAGGGACACAATTGACTATTTTCCGGTCGATGAATTCATTCAGAAAAAAGTCATAAATAAAATTTTTTTTAGCTCCAATAGTTTTATTTTTTACTAACTTAAAGTGGCTTAAGTCTCCATTTGTGGTAATATGACGAAACTTTAGAGTCAAAAGACAAGGGAAAGAAGCTATTTCACAAATATAGGTTATTTTGACTTAGCTAGTCATTCTAAAGCTGGATGAAGGTTTTCGGCTCTCAAACTTCGTCAGTTGGAAATTACGGTCAAATGATGAGAGCGACAACCGAGTATCGCTTAACCTTTCTCGTCAAATCGAGAATGGTTTTGAGACCTTATTCGATTTCACGAAAAGCAACCTCAATTATTTTGTACTGCTGTCTTTGGTTTGGTCTCTACACGACTTGATTCGAACGTAGTCAGCCATGAAACTCTCGATGATAATCGCTAGGTAAATTATTAATGAATACAAGAAAGAAAAAAAAAATCAATGCTGCTAGAGTAACTATTCGAAACAAACTGGTGAAGTGTAAAAATCAAAGTACTGCCATTCATTTCACTTAATTAATGTTACATTAAATCTAAAAAAGGACTGTCGTTGTTGATTCCAGGGGAATACTGAAGGGTTGGGGGAGTTGTTCCGCCCCGGGCCTTTGACCAGACATCCTCAGAAGGGTCAAGTATAAGTACTTATGTGTATGAATATATATATATAAAAAAAAAAGGTCGCTCTATTCTGAGAGTAGGGTTACGAATAAGTGTGCCGAGCTTAAGTTTAAAAGTTTGTTGACGCGTGTATGTGCTGTAATTTTATTAGCTAGCGAAAAACTATTTCAAGTGAAAGCTGGCAAAAACAGTTTTAGCTTTTTTTTATTGACATAAAAGTTTAAAAAATATTTTTAGACATTAACAATGACAAATTAATAAGATTTTTTAAAACATATGTTAATCAGCTATATTTCACGTTGTTTTTTTTTTTTTCTTTAGTCTTCAGATTTTTTTATTTTCTAAATCATTTTAATTAAATGTACATTACATACATAATTATGTTGACATTTTGTATGGGAAAAATTCCAATGAAGAGAGCTCTAGGAAAATTTCCGGTCCGAGCCTCAATACCTAAAGGTCCTCCACTGCCTGATTCTAAGAAATCTAGTTTATAGTTAAAGAAACGGGATCAATTTTTGAATTGGTATAGATCTCACTGAACATCAATACCAAGCTACATTAGAACTGTATAATCCTCAATAGGATCAAAACACTACATTTATCTCTATTACGCAAGTAAAATTCACACAGGCCACAATATATGTAGAAAAGGCAGTTTTCTTTCTATTTTTAATATTGCACATTTTTGTGTATTTAATAAAAAATCAAATTAAGACAAATTAAAACATACAATCAAATTATTTTGTACAGCTAACGAGAGAGAAGCTATGAAATATAAGAAGTCAAAGAAAAAATTTATACAGCAGTTGCAATGGTTAAACCTACAGTTATTGATGTAATTGACTAATTGATAAAATTATATGATGGAAATTATAATATTTATTATAAATTGAAATTATATTTATAGTAATGTAACGAGTAATGGATGTAACAGGAAGAAACATAGTAAGGAAAAGAAAAACATTGTTTTCGCCAAGTTCCTCCAACGTTCCCGAAGTTACGTTCGTTCCTAAGACAAAACCATAAAAATTTCGGAGAGTTTTATAATTTAAATAACAGGCTAATTTATTTTTGAAAATGTTTGTCTTAAAATTTCCAAAATGTGCAACATCGCTTTTAAAGTTAACTATTCTATTTTTCGAAGCAGGTTTGGAATTCATATTTAAATGAGTTTTAGAATTTTTAAATACGAGAGAAAGACAGTTTAATAATTAGAACCCAGCAACGAAAATTATAATTTTATAAGAAAAAAAAATCGGGTTACAGTATAATTGTACGAAATAAGTAAAGATGAATAAATTAGGTCGAATGTATGAACAAAAATCAGGGAAAAGAAGAAAAAAATCTGAAAATAAACTTAAAATGGGTGAGTGAAAATTTTTTGTTTATGGCACAAGAGCCAAACCGGATTATGCTGCCGCAAACAATGAATACCTACTTGGGTGATACATACATTACAAAAATTAAAGAAAGATTAAATTGATTGATTAGAAGGATCGAAAATAGAAAAAGATCGCTGAGGTATCCCGGATAAGAGTCATCTATATTTGCCAAAGACAATATAACTTCATAGGAAAGATAAAGGGAATCATGATGTCAGTACTAACCTAAAATAGGTAATCACCTGGGAGATAATGGGCTTAAATTGGAAATCGAATTAGGAAAAGCCGTATTGTTGTTTTACAAGAAAAAAAATTGTTTATGTGAATGTTAACTTCCTTCAACAAATAGGAAAGGGTTAATAACTGACGAAATCTTAACAAGTTTATTTGGTTTAAAATACAAAGAAGATTTACCATAAACATTTTGTTTTAATAACCATTCAGCTGAAATGCTCGAAATTTTAGGTCAAAACGTGCAAAATAAAATCAAGACTAGCTTAAGAAAATATACGCTGTCGATTACAGTTGTTTTTATTACGCCTTTAAGTCCATCTTCAAAATTATTCTAATCCACATTCTACCGAACTTGCCCCCATTTTAAACTTTTACGAGTTCCAATTAATAAACAAATCCTTGGGCTTTTAAAACCCGACTATGCAAACATTTCACGAAGTGATATCCAACACTCTTTAAAACATGCCACAGAAATAGGTCAAAATCTAGACGCCAACGTTATTACAAACGATTGACATGTAGCGTCTGTCTAAATTTTATGCGTTTTTCTCTAGGCACGTTCTGATATTTTATATCCGTTGACGAAGAGAGCAATCCTCAGCAGAAAAAGGCGTGGGTGATCTGTTTCTTTTTGAAGAATTTATATTAGTTTAGGATTTCTCTCCGCGATAAAACGAGCGTGAAGTGATGATAATGGGCACTTATTTTTAAAGAGATAATTAAATTATTTAGAAGATATGTTTGCTTTTTACAGATAAGTGACATGTAGTAGACTTTCGTTGTCGAGTTTAGTGAATGCTTATTTTTCTTGAGAAGAAAACCGTTAAATATGCATGAGTTTTTTAAGACAATGTTCTTTAAAATATGATAAAATAATTCTTGTGTGTGTAAAGTAAAAAGTAAATGGAAATTTTAGTACCAAATGCAAACATTTCTGAAGGAAAAAAAAAGAGATTGTAAAATCTTTAGATTATTCTCCCCTCCCCCAGAATTACCTATTCTTTCTTCATCCATGTTTCATATTAAAGTTTATTACATGACAATTTGAAATTCATATTAAATTAAAAGAAAATATCTCATTAATAGTACATACTGTAAACAATTCTTATTTTTATTTTCTTGGTTTTTTTTTTAAAGAATACGTTTTTTCAGATTGCAGAAATTTAAATTCATGTGCTTTTATTAATTTGAAACTTAAAAAACATGGAATTTTTATAACCGAAGACAGAAGTTAAAATATTCGAATAAAAAATTAGTTACAATATTCGTTCTTATCAGAATAAGTTGAGATGAATCATAATGGAATAAGTAATTGTTTATTAACGTCGTACTGCCAAGCAACACGAGACGTGGGTTCAAGCTATGACGCATCTAAAGACCCGCCGTGTAGCAGATCTGATGCACGTCGGGTCAGGTCGAGGCTCCAAGTCATACAGTTGACGTGGTGTGGAAATTTGGAGAAGAAGGTGTCGTCATCGTCATTTGACCGAGGCTCAATATTACGAGGTCTGTCGTCAATAGCCCTCGCGTTGCTTCCAGTGCGACTTTAATAAAACCGACCAAACAACCAGCCAAACAACACGAGAGCTATTAGCGAAGGTCCTCGAAATTTTGAGCCTCGATGAAGTGATGAAGACGACGTCTGAGCTGGAAACTCCCTCTTTAAACTTCCACACCACACCAATGGGAGGACTTACAGACGTCGACCAGATTTAACGTGCATCATCCCCGCTATGTGGCGGATGAATCAAAATGGAAGGTCAAATTATTGTGGTTTAAATATTTCTTTCATCCTATTTAATTCTGTTATTACATTCTGAAAGACAAAATATAAAAGCCTAGATAATCAAATAAGATATGTGACAGAACACATTTTTTATAAGAAATTATTACACTATTGTTTCTTTAGAGGGTGAGTGAGTGACAGTATTTTAATGACACAAGAGCCAAATGTGGTTAGGCTGCGTCAAATAAGGTAAAGCTGTGATCCAGACTGAAATTTAAAAAAAAGATAAAAAAAAAAAAAAGAAACTGGTTGACTGGAAGGAGGGTCAAAAATAGAGAAACATCGCTAGGGAATCCCGGGGGCGCATCATCCCAATTTACCAAAGACAGTATACCCATGGGAAAGAAAAAAAGATCACTCGAGACAAAAGAGCCTCGGGGTCATGATGTCTGTACCAACCTAAAGAAGGCAGGTTCTTGGACACACTGCTACTTTTTAAGCGCCAATCCCTTTATATATTTTACGGAAAGAAAATTGACATCCCTTTCATTTGAAATATAACGCAAAAAAAATTATAAAAATAAATTTTGTAAAATACTACAGAAATTTTAACGGCATTTTTAAAAGTAAAAGTTACAGGTAATATTAAATACAAATGTTAAAAAATGAATGCATTGGTTACTTTAAATACCTTCTTTTATTCGAGCTCTTCACCAAATATTTCTAACACATAAAATAAATGGAATTATTTTATATTACGCCACTTCATTACATCAATTCAACATATTTTAAACAATATCCAAATATTCACAGTAATTGTAGTTATTGAAACATTAAACAACTGTTACATCATTAAACTAACGCATTTAAATTGCCAATTACATGTTCTATTAATATGCTTGGCGAATGTGTTCTCATGTTGGCGCATTTTCTCCCAATCGAATGTTATATTTAGATCGCAGATAAATGACCGAGATATCGTGAACATTTCAGACATGAATGTGTACAGAAAGCACGATTGTCACAGCAAAATGACAGGAAAAAATGTGTCATTCTTATCATGCCGCAAGACAGAAATATTGAATCCGATTAATAGTAATTTTATAGGTCATTAACGCTGCAGAAAATAAGGTCAATATCATACAAATTGCTTGTTGATAACTTACATCTAACAATAAAATTCTTTTGTAACGTTGAAATTTTGAAAATTGGTTTCAATTGTATCGACGAAAAAGAAAGTTA
>BMAW01132840.1:397891-439759 GCA_019974015.1 Nephila pilipes | reverse complement strand
GTGATTAGCATGCACATTAAAGTTTCAACATATAATTTAGTTTCATCACTGGTTAACATGTATTGTCAATAAATTGAATACCTGACATTGTAATTAATTAATATGTTTTTATTTACCCAAACAAGTACATCGTAGTGAAAACCAATACATATATCTGTACTGACTACATTTTACGATTACACATTACAAAAGACTAAAAATCAGTCTGTATTAATAAAACCAGTACGAATGGTCACTTTAATTTCAGCATTAGGTCAAATAATTAATAACTTTCTTAAAGTATAAAAGGAGAGGTTTGACATTCTCACATTAAAAATTAAAAAGCTTTCAAAATATCATAGGAATATTTAGGTTTTTGGGGACTAAATGAAATTAATTATATATTTGATGAAAAAAAAATTTAGTTCTTATATATACACTATGATTATCATGCATTTAAATTATTTAAAATGGTTACAAGCCCTGTTATACAAATACACATACTATAATATTGATTTTAATGAATTATGAGATTATATAATTAATAACTACACAATAATAATCATATTAATTTATATTGTTGAATTTATGCAATAAAAACACGTGTAATGAAATTTGTCACATTACAAAGTACTATATAGACTGAAAATTTAAAATTCTTCTGGAAAACCCCTCTATATAATTTTTATTAATACACATTTTTTTTAAGATTGAATCATTATATGCTTGTAATTTTTCCGATAAATATACAACACTAGCAAATTTATTTTTTTATTATTTTGCTATTAATTTTTATTACCTCATACAACATTGAGAATGTTTAAATATCCCCATATAAAAGAGGCAAAGAAAATTCTCACTTCTCGCAAAACGTTACCAATGAAAAAAATTACAAGCATTATTATTTGGAATGTCCTCCATCACTCAAGTTTTAAACAGCAATATATTTTAAAAAAAATACTCTTTTGACCAATGTTACACACCCACTCTTAAAGTCTTTTCTTTAAAAAAGTTCAAAACCACCCAGTTAAATATTTTAAACATATTCCACGAGCTTTCATGATCAAACAGTTCTTTTACCTCGGACAGCAAAAATAACACCTCGCCCAACTTAACGCGTAAATTTCATTCTGAACAACTACAAAAATAAACTTTAACTGAATTGACAGCTAAAAGCTTCTTCCTTGTCATGACCTTTAAAAGCATTCTTTGACCTTTAGAAGATCAGAAGTTATTATTTGACAACGAATCCTTCCACCCGTTACAAACTCTGTCAAAAGAGAGCTAGATTTAATATTTATTTCGATATTTTTATACTTTTTTTGGCAACACAGTACATAAAGAGCGATCGTGACTGTATACTCGAGTGAGTATTGGCAATCAACGGCTTTTGTCAAACACTCGTAACTGATGATTCTAAGCCTTTTTATAGTTACTTTTAAAATCTTTTTAGCTAAAATCTTATTTTATGGTTGAGAAGGTAAGTACAAATCGACTCTTATTTTGAACAGGTATTTTGCGAAAGAATTTATAAATATTCAAAAGAGGTAGGGGGCGAAATACATATATTTTTTATATACGAATTGAATTTTCACGGATAAATTTATAACAATCAATTCTTTTGTAATAAAAAGCATAAATTACAAAATATTTGTTAATAATTACAAATATATTTTTCTTTTATTATTTATTCAAATTATGTTTACATTATGAATTATAATACAAATTAAATAGAATTCTTATAAAATTAATTTTATTATATTCTGTACTATTTTGTAGTTTTTTTTTTTAAATCATAAAATGATTTCACATTTTTGAAAAGCCTTTAATACATACCAAAGCAAAAAAAATCTATTTACTTCGAAAAAAGAAAAGAAAATGCAAATGAAAATTTGTTGCAATCATGTATACGATATCCTTAAATACTTACATTATAAGAAATCGATTTCATAAAATATGCATTACTAAAAGTTTATACGATAATTATAAATAACAAAAATCTCACATTATATAATACGTAATACAAGAAATGAGTAATAGAAAATATATTTAAATAAACATAAATTCTGCATTTCTTACGATATTAATATCTTTTTCAAAGTAATATTTCTAGTTGTACTTTGGCAGTATTGTAAGTAAGAGTTTTGCGTCCAAGATAAATATATAATTATAATAAATAAAAGATTGAATTAGTATAGATTTCTTGTATTATCATCAATTTATTTTAAAGCTGAAATAAATTCAAAATCTAACGAACAGTTTCAAGTTCTCTGACCACATGAAGATTTATCATAGAAATAAATAACGAGATTAAATATTCTACCTCCCTACTGATTTGCAGGAATTTTTTTTTGAAGATTTAGATCTGAATGGAATTTCATGTTCTTATTTTTGATTCCATGTCTTACTTAAATTCTAAAGAAGAATAGTTAATGATTCTGTTGGGAAAGACAACCCACTTTTTTACTACCACACCTATATCACTCATACAAAACAAAAAGACATTTAAAACCATAAATTTTTATAGTAAAAGTAGTTAACCACATAAATTTGTTTCATTGGAACTTTCCTTCGAGGTAATGTAATTTATTGGAAGTTTATATCGATTCTCAGGAAAACGAATAAAGAACAGGTTGTTTCTATAACAGCATTGTGAAAAAATAAAAAATAAAAAAATAAGTTGTACAACTTTCTACCAACTGATATGTCATAAAGATTAATTTGGAATTAGAAAAAAATATATAGTGGGCTACCAACTGCAAACTGTTTCAACGAAAATTTTCTATAAATCTATATATCAAATGACAAACGTCTCATTTCTAAAATTTTAATTAATATAAATATAATGGAGAATAATGCTATAAAAACGACCTAAAGGGAAAATGTCAACCATTTGTGGAGAAAATCCAAGACGATTTCGAAGCAGCTATTTTGGTAACAGCAAATACAAAAGATATCACGATGGAGAAATAGGAATTAGGATTAAAGGATTAAAACAAAAGAATTAATCAGCAGTATCAATAACATTTCAGTACAAAAGTATTTTGGAATCTTTAATTAAATGTTTTTGTGCTACTGCCGACAATAGAATTCATTCATTTAAAATTATATTTTAACAATCCTCCGTAATCTGTAATTTTTTCTAAAATTACACAAACTTTTTGAGTTTATCTCTAAATCAAACGACTTTGACTTTCGATATTATAATGTTTGGGCCAACACCTTGGAGAAGACAATTATTCGATGGATAGATTAGAAACACTTAAGAATAACGAAAAATTTTCAACATATATCAATTCAATTTTGTTAAAAATAACTTAAATTTATTTGGAGTGGTTTAATTTAGTTATGTATAGATTGACGCTATGTTATAATCTCTTATACAGTTATCGGAAATTCCTGGTAACATAAGTGTATAATGGCCTTATGACAAGAACAAGACCCTAATCGTTAGTTGATATTCCAAGCTTCTAAACAGATACTTAATAACCTTCTTGCTCTACTATTAAATTTAATGTTCATCAGTCCCATCTTTCAATTGTTTTTGATGGATTTATCTATGTGAATGTTCTGTTTATGAATTTCACGACTACACCAAAGACCATTATTGGAAAGAATTACCTAAATTAAGGGCGATGTTTTGTGTTAAGGAAATATCAAATTAAGAAATAAAGAATAAATTAATGATGTCTTCGGATGATTTCACATGCACTTACGAATATTTTGTGCCAAGCATTGTCCGGTAATCATCCAACCCTTTAGAGTCCCAGGAATAAGAATTATTTACGACGTCTGAAAGGCTTACACTCTTACTTGTTCACCTAGTAATATACTAATAAGTAATTACGAATGGTTAGCGATAGGAGAAATAAGAAAGAACCTTAATTCCTTTCATGCCACAAGGCAAGTATATCATTGATCGCACCATGTGAACCCGACCCGTCGGTCACACAAAAACAATTTCTACAACCACATTTGCCCTTTGTATGGACAATGCACCGGCGATTAGTGATCAAAACCTACTTCACCAATTCCACAACAGGTTCTATAATTCTGAGAAATCAACCCATCAGTACCGAAGATATTTCATAACGGATCAATGCTATAGCTTGGAGGTTCCAATTATCCTGTTACACTGTCCTCACTCGATTGTACTCGGGTATCCCCAGATATATCATTGTATTTCCTATGTGAATGACATTAATTACTCTGTCAGGCTTAGCAGACAGGTCCAGCCTCTCTCTTCATTGGTATGCAGCGCCACCATGGACAGTACTAGGAAATTCTCATGCTAACTAGTGGTGGTCCCTTCACAGAACCAGTCATTCTCTAAGTGCAGTAGCAACAGCCGACAGACATACTAATTATCGATGGGTAATTTCTTTTCCTCTTCTTCAGTTTTGTCTTCGTTTTCCCAGACATGAGGATGCCGAGAGTGTGAAGAACTCGTCAGTAGATGGCGTACTGAAGATGGATTGCTCAAAATGATTCATTTACTTTCAGCGCTTGAAACGTATATTAGATGAGTTATCGCAATGATGCGGGAACTTGAGGGTAAATCACCTCTAAGAGTGGATTTGAGGAAGAAATTTTTCTTGCTATATATTTAATGGTATATTCACTGTATTTAATCTCAGTATGGAATATGTAATGGTGATTAATCTTTTTCAACATGCAACAGAAAGATGCAGAAAATTTTTATGGTATTAATTATATTAGTAACTCACTATAAAATATTTTAAGCGAAATAGAATTCTTAAAAATTGTAGTGTAATATTTTTATTATATGTATGTATTAATCTTTTGGTAAAATAATGTGAAGCGATCATAATATTCTCGGATTTCATGAAATTTAATTGCCTAGAGTAAAAAAAATTAATTTAATTCCTCGTTTATTATAGATTCAAAAAGAAATACTAGCAACAGCCTATTTAAATTTGAGTAACGGTATTTGACAACAAGAGCTCTTAGTTGGACATTGAATACCTTTTATTTCTTTGGTAATCTGTGAGAAGAATTTGAGAATAATAAGCAATATTCATTGTATCATACATGTAATCTTTCACATCATCAATATTTTGTATACACGATTATTTGATACTACATTGATTAAACTATCGAAATTCAAAGAAATGTATTGAAACCTGCAAATATATTGCAATTTTTTAATGCGTAGCAGATTTATAAAGAGGACCATTTTACGGATATTTTTCTTATCAATCGTCTCATTAAATGAAGTTTGTCGGCTCGTGAGCAAAGTTTATCAAAGTTTGTTGAACATTTATGAAGTTTATAAGTAATACATTAAAAACTTCATAAAACATTTTTCATCTTTTTCTACAAAAATGTATGAGGCAAATGTTACATCACATATTTTGTGTTTTTAATAGCAATTAAACCTTTTATTTGATACTGTGTTTCACATGTATGATCTATCCATTTAAATCATTAATAAAATACTAAAAAAAATTCCAATGAGATTACATATTCATTTATCATTTTTAGGACAAGCCTTTAAGAGATTTAAAAGTCACACATTACAACTTTAATTGTTTACTTACGAAATATAGAATTATAAAAGCTATAACAGCTAATCGATGGTTAGATGACATTTTCCCAACAACAATTTATTTAAATTTCAACTTATCTCGATGTTTCGACTTTTTAATGGTTTAATTTCCAAGCCCTTTACCAGTAAATGAAACATTATAAATAGTTTAAAACATAGATCTCAGCACTTAATAATATGTATTAAGTTGGTTACACTGTGATCAACAATTAAAACCTTTGCAAAGGCCAGTCATTTATTGAGTTGTACAAGATATCATCGCGAAATACTACATTTAAAGTAATAAATCAGAGAATTTCACCAGCATTGATTGAAGGAAATCCTACTGCCCTGCACTATTTGGTGAAAGGACAGGTTTTTGAAACGTATATTTCCAAGGCGTGGTGAGAATAGTACAGTTACTTAATTGCCCACGCATTCTACTCTTGGCTTTTGAGAAGGCCGGCCCAAGTAAATATTTAATTATTAGGTTAGAAAGAGCACTGAAAGAAGTTCTTCATTTAATTTTGATTTATGGGTGATAACTAGATTTTTAGAAAGATAGCGAGTTTTTCCCCCTTTCGTGGAAGGAGGAAAGAAATTTCTGTTTCGACACAAATTTCTTCCAGTAGTGTGTGCGAAATGCATGTCGTAGTTGTCTTCAGACTGTGACTGAAGACATCCCGGAAATGTGTTTTAAAGAAATTAAATACGTACAGCGAATTTTCAAATAAAGCATTTCTCTTTCTAAATTGTTTAACAATAGTTTAAATTAATACAGATATGAAATAAAGGAGATAATTTAGAGTTGGAAACAGATTCAGTTTTTAGCCATATTGAGGCATTTGCATGAAATAATCCATCCAATGAAAAGAAATTTAAAAAGTGTTTTTTTAGCCATTAGATCCTGAAAATTATAGAAACTTTATTCTAAATAAAAATTATTAATTAGTTTTTTAATGTTAAAAAGTGTAATATTTTAACGAATACTGAAAGTCCAATATTGAATCAAGAACATCATAAATGAAACTACCTCTAATTTTCAAATGCAATAATAGATAAGAGTTGGTTGTCTTACATTTTACGGGTAATTAATTTAATAATAATTAATAATTCTAGTTTTTTAAAATATGGTATCCGAACTATATCAATACAAAGAAGTATATAAACACGCATTTACCACTCAATAGTTTAACCCGAATGTGCCGGAGCTACGCATTTGTATGTGCATTTGACCATTCCAAATCCGGCACGAGGCCTGACGCCCACTTCTTCAAGATTGACGCCCTCCAATGCATCTGGTATAAATTTGCTAATTGGACAATGTATTTTGTAATATTAGTTTTCAAAATTTAACAAAACAAAGTAATTTTTGGTCACAATTCACATAACAAATAGATGTGTTAAGTAATTTATATACCAAAATGCAATTGCTTTTTATTATTTATCTGTTTTAAACTAGAACAATATTTTTAATGTATTTTTAGTCACTTAAATTCATTTTTTTTAAAAAAAATTATCTTTCTGGTTCATCAGGTTTTAATTAATATGATTTTTTATTAGCGTGCTTGTCAATAAAATAATATTCTCATCAAATAGTAATATTACAATGGGCCATTAATATAGCGATTAAATACGATAAAAAGAAGACACTCGTATAATGAGTAATACTGTAAACAAAAACAACTGATTATTAAGCTTCCCAGAAGATGAAAATACACTGCCCCACATTTGTTTTCAAAATGAAAACAGGCAATATAGATAATTTCCACACGGTTGAAAAAAGGACAAAGAAACAAATATTAATTAATTTCCATAGCAGGAGTCTTCAAAAAACAAGAATATTGTCTTATCTTTGTGACATAATTTGAAATTCATGTATGAGTCGTCGTTTTCATCCATGGACCGCAGATGTTTGCGTTTGAAGTAGGAAGAAACAACTCGCATTTCATCAATGTCAACGTTTTTGTAATACGTTTTTCCTAAGTAAATAAAGTTATCTTTTTAAAGATTTTCCCCAAAAAATGCTTGAGAAAAAGGATCAATACTGAAATCGTCCCATGCCAACAACAGAAAAAGTAAAAAATAATTCGGTCTTTTGATAATAAATCTTTGTCACAATAAATGTGAGCAATAATGTCGTATCAATTTTATGCAAGTTTTAGTATATGTTAAATATAATAACAAATAATATATAATTTTTTTACTAAAATACAAAAAAAAAAATATCGAGTTTAGTTATATCACAAGGAAATAATGAAATAAGATTTAAGCAAAATAACCACGATTATTTGAATTTTTATCAAACAGATTTATACATATAAGTTAACAAAATAAAAATCAAGTATTTACAATTACATTGTCCGTCACCATTACCAATACATTAGTTATTCTAAATTTAAATTCAACACCATCTCTAAATGTAATTTTTAGTTGCTTGTCTGATTTAATAATTCTGCTTTAATTAACATTACGTTATGTCTGATACACATGCATAAACTTTCGAATTTATTTAAAGACATACAAATAAGGGATTCTAAAATACGCGAAGATGAATCCTTCACTTCATTCTTTTACTATTTTTAAAATTATCCTATCAGTCTTCAAGCACATGATAAAAAAAAAAAGCTACTGCGAAAAATATTAAAATCTGTGATGAAAACCAAAAAGATAAGAAAAAAATACCTTTAGTTTAACGTGATTTAATTATCACGATTTCTAAGTTGATCGTATATGCATTTTAAACCGTTGTAAATTCATGAATGATCGTGCAAAGTTTCTATATTAATATATTTTAGATATGTCTTATGCTATATATTTCTTCATTAAATGAAAACGATAAGCAATTAAAAAGACAGTTCACGTTTAGCTAAAAAATAACAAAAGATATAGGTTTCTAAAACTCAATAAAGAAGTAAATCAACTTCGTTAATTTACATAGATCTAGAGCTCTTGAATATCTTATCGAAATAATAAAAACTGTGTCATTTGTGACAAGTCTTGCAAAAGTTACTTGTAGGTCTCGACAAGAATTTTCAATTGACATGACACGCCTATTTTTCTAAAAAGCTTCTTACAACCCACATGAAAGAGACAGAAATTTCCGATCAATATCGTTGCAAGATATGCATGGCTTAAAAATTAAGTATAAGAGCAATCAACGGACAGGAAACATTGTGCTTAATAAACAGGATGCTTTACGTTTTTCCTGTAAAATCAACGAACAGGAAATTGTTACAACTGAAAATGAAAGGAAATTATCCTATCCTATTTTTTTTTATTTGTGTATCTAATTAATCAGATAAAAGCAACTAAGTAGATATTTATAGAAAAGGCTACAGCTTAATTTTATAAAAGTTTATAAGGCTTAAACCCGGTTTTAAACACTAACTTCATAAAACGTAGTAGCAATAAAAATGAACTTACAGAACTTCTTTTGGTTTTCTTTTTATGAAAGAGAATTTACACGAAAAGAACGAAGTGAAAAACTACTATTTTACATCTATTACATGAAAAAAAATTTAATTCTTAATTTTTCCGGCTGAAATAATAATCAGAAAAACTGCATTTATTTACCAAAAATTAACGAACACTCGTGAAATGCATATACATTTGCAATAATCGGAGTGTTTCATTATACAAAGTACTCAAGAAAAAAATAAATAAATTCCGGAAATATTTTGTAAACATCATTAATTATTATAAGTAATCAAATATTTTATAAATAAACAGTTAACTCTAAATTTTTATACACGGCTGAAAAAAATTATATTTGTTATTACACTTCGTATAAACTAGATGAAATAGTTTTTAAAGTAATCGTAGTTACATATACAGTTATTAAAAATTTAAATTTTGCATAAACAATGGTCCAATTAAACGAATGTTTGATTATCGAATAGAAAAATAGGGCAAAAAAAACGACACATGATCAATGAACCGAATATTGTTAAAAGTAAAAAAAGAATTAAAATAAATTTATTTGGAAATACAGAGTAGTAATTATTTCGATCCTTAAGCATACTTTTAATAAATGCTAAAACAGAAATAATTCGACGTCATTTTTTTATTTGCTAGATACGAGCAAACACTGAAATTGAAATGTCCCCTGGAATATTCTGTCATGGCAGTTAGAGAAAACGAAACTTCCCTTAAATAGATATTGGAAATAAGAATTGATAAACTTTAGACTATCCTTTACAATATGAATTGATACATTTTCTGTCAAGTAATTTTAGCTGTTTTAAATGTCAGATACTATTTTCCCGATGAGTAGAAAATTTTAAATTAAATTTATCAGGATTGAATGTGTTAGCTGTCATTTCTTTAAAACTTATAAAAATAATTTTGTAACATATGTAGAGAGAATAAAAGATCATTCAACATTAAGCTCTGAATAAAAATGCTGTTTATGTAAGTGTTAATAAGATGCAATTAAATAAACATTTAAACGTATTAAGATTATTTAACGAAAACGAAAAAAAAAAAAAATTAGAAAGAGTAATGAAATTTTTTTAATCTTTTCCTTCATTTTAAATTTATAAGTATCTTAACTCTTCCTGCAACAGAGAAGAGAAGTTTTAAAAAACAACATATTTTCGTTTACATTCATTATTCTTCAAAAATTAACGAAATAAATAGGAAAGATATTTTTTTAAAAAATCTTCACCTGAAATCTTAGTAAAATCTCAAATTTAAAATTACGACAATTGGTTCATCTCACATCATCTTTTTAGAGAAAAAAAAATAATTCAGAATAACATTCTTTCAATATACTTATAATTTATTTCAAGTGCACAGATAAAATTTAATGGATACACTTTTTACAAGTTATTTACAGTTCATTTGAACTTTCCTTGTGTTTATCTACTTATTTTGTTAAAATTCACATATAACAAAATTATAGAATCATCACTTAAAATTTTGGTACTTTACAAAATTTTTGAATCTTTCAAAATAAGTCAATAAAGCTTTAAATGAATGGACGTGAATTTCTCTACTTATTTTGTACATTATTTAAATTCAAATCTAAGAGTTGACAGATCCTTATAAATATAGAGAAACTTCTTAAAACAATATTTCTGAAAGCGAAAACTTACCTTTCAAATCACCTGTCCGGTAGAACTCTCTCAGCAGGAAAAAAAATCCACTCTCAATCCGAATGCACACTAAAGTAATCCAAATAATTTGTACACACAGTCGGAATAAAAACACTAAAATCCGGCAAATTCACAATCCTTCATTTCCATTTCAAAACTCATTCCCGGAACAAAAATTTAAATTCCGGCAAAAACGGACGCACAAAAAAAATTTACCTTAATAAATATCCGCACCCAAAAACCCTCTTACAATCGTAGTAACTTGAATAATGAATGAAAGACAAAATCAAATTTAAAAACTTTTTTCCTTACTTATTTTTTTTTCTTTACACCTAACCGATTAATGATTTCTAAAAACCGGTTTTGCGCAAGTCGGGGGTAAAAAAGATAGCTCTATATCCCGTCTTAAGTAGGTACTAAGTGCCAAATGAGAAAGCGAAAGTGCGACAGCATCAGCGAGCGCGGTTCCACAGATGAAATAGTTGTTTCCAATTCCGCGCAGCGGCGCTGTGTGTCGTGTCCATCTTCCTCCTCTTCTATCAAATCAGAAAAGACGTTACCTGCATTAGTAAATTGGATTCTCGAATTCATTTTTTCCCTACCTGTGTCGTTTTGCGTGCATTGGTATTCAGTACGCTGGAATAATTCGGAATTATTTTTTTCTTTTCATTTTTCTTTTGTTTTTCATCCTCTTTTGTGTTTTTGTGTGGAACGTACTTTCTTAATTGTGTGTGTGATGCGGGATTTATTAGAACAGTAGGTTATTTCGAGAAATGGCGTGAAGGACAGAGAAAAGATAATGTGCGTGTAAAAATGAAGCTGTCCCTATTCTGTTTCTTGTGTTGTACGTGCTGAGGAGTGTTAATTATTTTAGTTTTGTACCATTTTGTTCCATTTTAAGTTTTAAAAATCCGTCGCATAGAGTTAAAAATGTAAATTTTATAACTGAAAATGAAATAATGATATAGCTTAGAGTTATATGAAACGAAAATTAAGTAATAATATTCTTTAAATAAGAATATAACCTAATTTCCCGAAAATGTTCCTTTGTAACGATATATATTATTTTTAAACTTCTTTTTGAGAATGAAAATATACAGAAAAATTCATTTAAATCATAAAAAAAAGTATAAAAGAACCATACTTATTAAGCAAAAAAGAATGTTTCAATGTGATGTATAATTAATAAAGAAATATCCATAAGCAATTCGGAATTTTAGAAAGAAAAGACTATTCAGAATATTTCTATGTCTTCAATACAATTTAGCAAACAGAATAAAGATAGTTTATTAATTAAATTTCCTTAGTTATTAATTTCCTTATTTTACACTGATACTTTTTCTGCTCTTGCGTAGAAGTTAAAATAATTCTGAGATGCTTGTAAAAGTTTAATATACTATATTAATGCAATAAAAGTTATTTAAAACTAAAAGAAAAATAATCGTATTAACTAAACGAAATATTAAATTTGTTGTGTAAATTTCACAGAAATTTCATTAGAAAATTTTCTTTCGATTTGGAATTGAACATGGAATCTGTGACAAACAATGAAACATTTGGACAATTGACTTATTTCTGAATAAATTTCGAGTTCTCATATCGAATTGCTCGTTTGTTCATTGTATAGTAAACTGAAGAATCCATTTTGTTCTTTATCTAATAAACTAATAAATAATCAATTATTCATTCATTTTTATAACTTTTCTCCCATATATATAATTTATGAATTTTAAACGCAATTTGGCCAGTTTATATAGACAAAGCAATATATTTTTTTTAATTTTGTATAAATATGCAAATACTCTTCATAAGCCAAAATATTAAAATACTCCAGGAAAAAAAGATCAAATGAAACAAGCAAACAAAGCCAAAAATTTTGAAAATCCAAAATGTCAACCGGAAACGAAGTGAAAATTTAAAAGTTAATAAAGAAAAAAAAATCCCACACTTTAAAATGCGCATTTAAAAATTCAATTTCTTTCATTCAAGAATATTTGTAACAATTGAAGTGAACAATAAATAGAAAATTAAGAGAATAGCTTTCATACGAATATTTCGAAATAAGAATTTTCTCTTCAGAAATATTCTTAACATTCGCAAAAATGTAGTCAAAAACCCCATTGCGAACAGAAAAATATTTAAAACAGCTTTTCAATCAAGAACTGCGATCTCTTTCAGAATGTTCCAAACAAAAATTTAAAAAAAATCGCCGAACATGTGCACTCCACCGTTACCTGATAATCCACAGGGGCAGTTGACCTTCACTACACCAAACTTTCGAATGTTTTCTGCACTTATTATTTTTCGAAGGTCTACCCCCCTTCTCGCACGCCAAACGATTATATCTCGCCCCAAGCGAGGAGGATTATAAGCGGTTGAAAGCATTTGCTAAATAGCAGACGATAATGTTTCTCTTATTCGAAAAGCCAAGAGTTAAGGCAGAATTGCGCTGCCGCTTCCGGGAACTAAATATAAATTGAGGTACGTGATGCAATATCGGAAATTATTTTACTCATAACAAGCCAAAAGCGCATTCGAAATATTCCAAGTGGATTTAAATACTTTGACCGGAAAATTACAGTACTTGTTCCTGTTGGAATTATAGCAAGAATTAACGCAGGATTGAGAAGTATTTGAGAGCAAGTTTTGTACTTAATTCTGAAAATATACATATACATATTGTGATTTCAGTTCATTCAAGAGAGGATAGAACCAAATTCTGCAAGAAACAAATTTTGATTTTTTTTTTTGTTTATGTAAGTTGCGTTTAATCTAGGATTTAAGTTTCTACATAATTTACTTCACGGAGTTTGTAAGACTAATTCTTGTGAAATACGTTAAGCATAGGAAAATAAAAATTCTGCATCCGGAATTTGAATTTCTTATTGCATTTAATGGTCAGTCTTTGTTATTGCAATGTTCTATCCTTTATAATAATGAATGCTTAAATATTCATTTAAATTGCGAAAAACAAATCGCAAAGATATTCATTAAATAGATAAGCGGTTGTTTTAAAAATGAAAAATAAATAAAACATTAGGAAATTTTACTAAAATACTTACTTAGAATGAGAAAAGTACATTTACGTGGATTTAATGACTTTAATAGTTGTTTTTTACAAGGATAAAAAAATTATTTTTATGTAAAAATTATAAGATTTAATTTCAAATTTAGGCTTCTATAAAAAGAATTTTTTTTTAAGAGAATGGAAACGTAAATAAAAGAAGTAAAAGGCTTGGATAGTTGGATGAGTTAAATTTTAGTTGAATTTACGTTAAACTCGAATTGCAGATTAAATTATAAAATCGACTGAATGTTAAATGAGATTTTGAACTTAAAAAAAAATTCTATGCATTTGATAGGATGCGCTTCATTTCGGCAAACTCAAAGTTATTCAAATGTGATAAGTTTTTTCAACTTAAGTCGTATCAAAGCTAAGTGTGGACTATTGGCGACGAACCTTGTAATAAGGAACTGTGATTGAGTGGTGATGACCACAGTTGATCTCACTAACTTCCACGCAATATGAGGACTTTAGCAGTGTAGTTGAATTTAAAATGTGCTGCATTCCTTATCGTGATGGGTCTTTTGATGACATTACATTTCGATATTCGAATCGACCCAAACATCACCGGCATTACCGATTTAGCTACTGCAACACGTCCCGGATTTGAAATTAGCTGAAATGATTTTGCTAAATTTAACATCACATTAAAGTTACGTTATAAGTTCTTTGCATCGGATTTAGAAATCTTGAGCCTCAAACGGATGACGAAGACGATATTTGAATTCGAATGTGTTCCTCGACAAACCTTACGTTACCTGATGGTCAAATGAATTTGACATGCAAAAGCTTCTGATTTCCACACGACGATATTTGGTGAAGTGAGTGAGTGATGGTGGGGTTAAATGGCGCAAGAGCCAGATTTGACCATGCTGAGCTTGAAAGATGTTTGAAAAAAGGGAAAAGAAAGTTAAAAATGATTGGCAAGAAGGAAGATCGAAAATGCAGAAAGATCGCTAGGGTATTTCGGGAAAATGTCACTCGTGTTTACCAAAAACAATATCCACTATAGGAAAGAAAAATATCACAAGGGTGCCTCTGGATCATGATACCCGTTCCTACCTAAAGAAGGTAAGAGACTGAGGGCTATTTCTGGTGAAATGAAGCTTTAATCTACTCAAGGTGTCGAAGTTTTTTAGACTCAGAAAACTCTACTATTTCATGGAGCCCAGAATTACATTAATCAGAATCAGATACTAAATTTCTCTAGATGTCGAATTCAATAACATTAATCAAAAGAAGAGTCACATTGATTTTTTTAAAATAATAAAATTTTTTCTCATACTAAATATTTGTATCAGTAACTCTTTAAAAAAAAACAAGAAGAAAAAAATCTAATGTTTTTATGTGCATATAAATGTTTGACGCTTCTAAAATGTATCTTTATGCAAGTAACTATCTTTAACCCTGATTTATTTCCAATAATATACTATTATTGGAAATAAGTCAGGGTGGTATGGATCTATGATTTAGGAATCTCTGCGATTGATAGCAATCTTTACTTTTTCAATAGGACTTTTCAATTGCGAACGGAATGTTGGGAATGTGTTATTTTTTATCGTGAAAAACACCTAAGTTATTTTAAGTTTGATAAAAATCAAGGACGTGATTTTTTTTCTTTCGATTTCAGCTTTAAGCAAGTAGCATTTTGCATACTGAAATAACAACTTTAAAATGCTCACTTAGAGAATTTTTTTAAGATTTAGAGACGATACAGCAGTTTTGCGTATTGTTATGGCTGCTTTGAGATATATTATTTCCAACAACGGCAACGATAAACAAAAAAAGCATCTAATTCCTTTTAGTTCAAGGAATTCAACGATTTTCTTCTCTTTTACGATTTATTTATCTTCAAAAATTTAAAAACTTGCAAAAAAAAAAAAAAAATCGGTAGTTTTTAAAGCAATTTTCATTGCAAGAAGTTCAAGCTTTAAATTCATATAAAATGGTTATAATATTTAAAATAGTAAAAAAGAATTTTTTGTCGATAAAATTGTAATATTTCAAAAGTTGACTTAATGAGAAACGATCATTACTGTTAAATTTTCAAGGAATGATTTTAATGATGTGATACACCACCTTTTACAGAAATAATTATACCTATAAAGCATATCATATAATATATTTGTATATTTAACAATAAATAACATTTCATTTCCATAATAATAGTAAAATTTGTATTTTTTAAAAAATTTATTTCTTCAACAATTGATAAACACCTCTGTAAACTTTTCCATTTCCAAAATTTTTGCTAAACTTACGATCTCCTAAATAAAAACGAGAATAATCAAATTATATTATAGTGGGACCCCATTAAATCACGGTAGTAATGGACCATGGTAACTATACAGCGATAGTATGAATTTTAACATTAATATGAAACTTCTGCATTACGTTTACATTCTTTCGACATTATTGTTAATTATTACGAAAATCAGTTATACAAGAAAAAAAATCGCTATAACTCTTAAAATGTGAGCATTGAAAAAGTGTTGAACATACAGCTAATCTTACAGACTACGAGATCTTGAAAATAATTTCTTACAAAAAAATTCCAAACTAAAAAAAATAAATAACTTTGAGAGAAATGGTGGCTCATATTCCATAAAAACATTCAAATCGAACAAAGATAACTAAAAATTATTAAAATGGCCAACCTTCTCTTAGTACCAAACTTTCAAAGAATACGCCTCAAAGACAAACTTTTGATCCTCTCTGCTTAGTAGGATTTTTATCATCTCTTTTTCGTGACGAGAGTCACAGTCTGCACTTTAAGATCAGAAGTTTGCGGCCTCTCTGTCGTCTTCCTCTCCCATAGACATTCAAAGCAAAAACTTTTGTTTTCTTTGTATCTTATTTTTATTACTTTGTCGCCTCTCTACTTGGACTTGAATATCAATTCGGTAAAACAACCGTCGTCTCGTCTTAAAAAACTTTTTTTTAAAAAAATCCCTCTTCTCGCTCGGACTTCTGTTATCTTCTTTTCAGGTTTTGCTTCGTTGCCATGGTTCTTCCGAGATTAGCGAATGAGTTTCGCTCCATATCCCCTCTTTTCATCTTGGGACTCTGCTCGTCTATTTTTGAATGATTTTTATAGTTTCCCCTCCAGCATATATCTTGTTAGTTCATTTCTTTTTGCTCTGGTATTGTAAAAGATTCTCACTCTACCCCTGTGCTTCTTTTATGCTCTCTTTTAGGTTCCGCAAGCCCCCATTGGTTTTAAATTTTCTTGTTTCTAATTTCTCTCATTTGGAGCACAAGTTTGATATTGCAAATTGGAGCTCCATGACATATTTATCCCCAGATACATGAAAAAGAAGAAAAAAATATATGAATGTCTTCTCTTAGCAAGAATTTCTGGTGTAAACTGAAAATAGATTATTCTGAATTTCATAAAAAAAGAAGCCATAGTAAAACTTCGAAATATGTGCACTCGCGAGTTAACGAACCTTGAGTGATCGAGATCTGACATTAATTCGTAAATATTCATGCGTTTAGTGAAAATTAAAATATAGAATAATAAAAATGTTTATCAGGCTTTAAATTTCGTAGAATTCGATTGTTTGGACGAAATTGAAAGGGAGAAATTCAATTCAAGATTTCTTAAGCAAAACACTTCAGTTTCTTGATAAACGAGCAGAAATAACAGTTAAATCATGGGGAAAAAAACTGCTTTTACTACTGCTTTTTAACATCTTTAACCAATACTCCCGAATTCTGGAAAATACATTGAATACAATAATCTTCGTAGAACACTTAAAAACTCATTCAAGAACGAATAAAAACTAAACTAAATACTCCAAATACCCACTTTCTTTGCTAAGAAAACTAACAAATGAAAGATTTAGAACAGGCAAAGCCAAATATTTCACATAAAAAAGATTAAAACAAAATTCCAAGCAATCTGTTCGTTTTGTAAAATGGAAAAAAAAAAGGCTTAGTGGAAAGTAAATATTTCTTTTCTTTCGATTTCATCGAAAAACGCATCGGTGCAGAAAGGTCGAGCTAACGTGATAAAGAAAGTCCTTTTTAAGAGAAGGATTAACAGTTCGTAACGAGATTAAAATCTTTTTTAATGTCGAAAAAGCGTCAAGCGACGCGTTAAAAGACGGTGAAAAATGAAATTACGAATTCGAACGAAGAAACGCGATTTGTCAGCTAAAGGTAACTTCATTACTGAAAAAGCGAATGACTTTATTTAATTTATTAAAAGCGCAAAGTCAAAAGAAGTCAGAGTAATCGAAAATTGCGATTCTGTAAAGAGATTTGATTAACTAAAAGCGTCTAAGCTAGCTTGTGTGGGCTACTAGAAGTTCTTTTGAAAATCATGATTAAATTGGATTAGAATGCTTTTTGTTCGTTAGCCCGTAGGAGAAATGAAGTTATTTTTAAAATTTTATAAGCTCTTTTAGGTATAAGGAAAATTTAATGTTATTCTAAATTGCCCTTAGTTTCCTTTGGTATTTTTGTAGAGATTCTGGTTTCAATCATAAATTATATTGCGAATTCTGTTGTATAAAAATAACTTTGCATTGAATACTAGAATTTATTTAACATAAGGGATTGGGATTGTCTTATTAACGTCCCACTGAGAAGAAACACGAGAGTTATTGGAGACAGACATCGTTATTTTAAACCGTTATTTATTAATTATTTCAAATGACGAGGACGAGACATGAGCTCACACTTTCCTCTCCCCATTTCCACACCACATCAACTGGAGGACTAAGAGAATCGACCCGACGTGCAGCAGACTAGCTACACGGTGGTGTGATCAGAGTGACATAGGAGTTCGAATTTACGTCTCGACGAAAAAATCGTCGGCCAAGAGTGCGCACCTATGACCTCTAATCTACGCCGCCACCCTTAACATAACAGGGAATGGCTTCAATAAACGAATGAAGAAATGTTCTTTAATACAGGAGTATTAAAAATATTTCGAAGGAAAACTAAATTTGGTCAAAAGAAATAATGACAACATTGAGTCAGCTTTAGGAAAAGGTATATGGTTAGTTAAAAAAAATGAAAATCAGCAATATTCGATATAAAAACACCAATAATAGAAAAAAAACCAGATATAGATTCCTGTACAATAATAGCCCTTCGTAGATATCTTAAACATTAAAAAACCATCTCATGCAGAAAATTGAATCTTTTATGAGTTTTGTAATCTTTTTTGATCTTAAATATTACGCTATTTTTCACTTTTATGATATTATTAAAACAATGTAGAAGTAAGGAATAAATTAAATGAAGAATATGATAATATTTCAAACATGAAACTATTCCGCACAAATCTGAAAATTACGTGCAGTGCCTTTAGGCGTAAGGCCGCGAAAGAGCAAAAAGTTTGGAAGCCGCATTTGTGTATCGCGAGTGGAAATATTCTTCAGCTCAAGTGAGATAACATATGGCTTTAAGATCCCACACGACTTGTCAAGCTCAAAAATGCGACCTCCTGAAATGATTCCCAATTTTTAAAATAAGAGAGAAAATCTAAGTATTAGGTCTACCGGGGAGTTCTGTCCGTTTGTGGAGTGAAAGAAAATAATACATTTTTCATTCATTTAATAACTTTTCTTGCACAATATATTTTCCGCCGTTACTTATGAATTCTTGCTAGCGTGATGGTGATTTGTAAATACCATTTTTGAAAAATGCCTAGTCTTTAGAGGCGAAGTTTGGTTTGGTTTAGTTTTAATTAACGTCTCACTAGAAGCAACACGAGGGCTATTGGTGATGGACCTCGTAATTTTGAACCACGGTCAAGTGACGAGGACGACACCTGAGCTGGCACCCCCCTCTCCTAACATCCACACCACACCAACGGGAGGACTTTGGGGCCCCGACAGATTTAACATGCATCTGCCGCGGCTACACGGCGGATCTTTAGCGGCCAAGGATCGAACCCGCGCCTGAACGAGAACCGCCGGTCACGAATCCGAAGCCTTGACCACTAGGCTACCGCTTCCACCTTTAGAAGCGAAGAACTCGAGTAGTGCTAGGTTAATGAATGCTTCAGTTTTGAATCTTTTCCTTTCAAAAGATTTTGTTGGGAGATAGACAAGCCATAATTAGAGGGTGTTAGTTCTGAGGAGTATGGTGTATGGGGCAGAAATTATCAGCCAAGCTGTGTGATTTTTTGACTAATCGCCAAAGCAGCATGTGGTTTAGCATTATCATGATGCAATATGATGTGCTGCATACTGAACATCACCGACCTCTTTTTTTTTCAGTGTTTTGCTTAAATCACCCATTTGCTGACAGTATTTCATCGGTTTTTCGTTAGGTTTCAAAAGTTCGAAATGTATTGGTCCGTGGACGTCCCACCATATGCATAGTTTTCTCTTATTTAGACTCAATCTCGATTTAGAGGTGGAGGAGACAGATAGTCTATGCTGCAAGTATGCCTTTTCCGAACGATGTATACGAAAATAATCCATTTTTTTTTATCACCAGTTATCATCCGATCAAAAATGGGTTTGTTTTCGTTCCGAGAAAACAGAGATGTGATAATGAAGAATCGATTAAGCTAAGTTTTCTCGCTTAACCTTTACGTAACGACGGAAATTACATTGTACAGTAAATTTTATTAAATCTATGAAAAATGCATTATTTTACTTCACTTCAGAAACGGAAAGAACTTTCCGGTTGACCTAATATTATTATCAATACGTCTTTATTTTTATTTTCAACATAGTGGTGATAACGTTTTTTTTTTCTTTCCCAAAATGTCAGCTAAAAATCTAATATACCCCAAATACTTATTTAAAAGTACCTTTAAATATTTAAATATTTAGTACACTGACTGTAACACTCTATAGAGACTATATATGTTATAGTCTATATATATTAGAACAGAGACTAATTTCTCAGCTTTACTGGTATCCTTGCCTTTATAACTGAAAATAGTTTTAGTAATTTGAAATAAATTTGCATAGCGGTAAGAATATTTTTGGAAAAATAATCTATACAAATTTAGTAACTGTCCATACACATAGTAATAATTTATTTATGCACACAATAATATTCGAGTTCAAAAATATATATGTTTTTTAAAAATTCAACTTGTTATCAAGAACAATTGTCGAATAATGGTCTCTACTTTGGGTGCCAAATCTTTATGAGAGTTAGGGAGTGACGAAGTAAAGCTGATTCGCGTTTATTGATACATATATGAGGCGTTATACAAGTAAGCCAAAACATTTAGGATAAGATATACTTACAAAACAAACAGTATCACAGTATTTTGGTTTCATGGGATGAAAGAAACGTTTCTTTTTTCATTTCTCAGCTCAAATTGAGATGTTCTCGAATTCCCCGTAAGCTGGCGCTGTTTGAAATTTACTTAAATTTTATACAAACTTATGAATCCTACATGTGAAAAATAATTTACTGCGATCTCTTAACAGAATAAGATTGCTGCTCTCCAGTTATATGCAAATTCCAAGAGAAGAATTCTAGTGAAGCATCTTAATTTAATTTTGTTGAATTGACGCTTCATTAGAGATTCATGACAAGCCTTTGACAATATATAATTTTTGTAAAGTGTGAGATGAAACAACTGACACTTCAGGAAGTACTCAACAATTACACACGTGATAGATTTAACGCATATATTTAGTTTAAATTAACATTGATGGATAGTTAATGGAAACAACGCAACTAAACTATCTTAAATTACACAAGGCTAATATAGAGATACTGGCAACGGATTTCGTAATTTAGAATCCCAATCAGCCAAACAATACGACAGCTAAACTGGTACATGATTCTCCTCCAAAATCCTCATCAAGACATATTTGAAGCTTTGCAACAATTGTAATACATTGTAACAATATATTCCGTATAATTCTTTTCTGTGGAGTCAAGATTCAAAACAGAGACTCAACTTGAACAGAGTCGGTGAGAAACTCGCAATCTTCTCACCCTTGACTCAATCCATGTCTCGATGATTGAATGTCAATTGTCAATACTGTCTTTCAGAAACTCTTTTGCCGACATTTATTTGGCGAGAAGGAGAATTTCAAACTCAAATTAGTTCTCTTACGATGAATCGGTCGTCAGCGTGCGTGTTGCATATTTCAGTTAACTATTTGCAATAGTCTTTTCAACAGAGGCAATTAGTATTAACTGTTTTAATTTATTCTGCGTTGCGTGAGATAAAGCTGTTCACGGATATAAGATAAGATTAAATCTTTTGATTATGCCTATTTAGATGAAAAAGAATTCAGTAAACAGACGATATATCCGGTTCAAAAATTTAACAGTTCAGAAAGTTTTCGAAGTATACCTTTTACTATTAAAGTCCAATTGTTTCTGAAGCGGATATCAAAATGAAGGAAAGGGATGAAAATAAAAATATCATACGTATTTTATTAACTGGCATAAACTTATAAACAAACTGTGCCATAATAACAAAACAAATTCCAGAAAAAAAGTAAAGCAACAATTTCAAATAAAAAAAATAGAAAAATATATTGTTTTTTATGCATAAATTTTGACACTGGAATCAATAATCACTGCTAAGTATACTAAGCCTCATTACTATTTTGTAATAAATATACCCTCTAAATTTTTTTTTTTATCTTTAATTAAATTCAGAGATTGTAAAATTTTATCTTCTTAAATCGGTATTTCTCCAGATCTATAAAATGGACTGTTGCAACAATACTTCTAAAGTCTGAATATTCGTTAGATAATGAAGACCGAATCATTAATTTGTTATTCCAATTCTCAAACTTCAACTTCATACCATAAGAGTCTGAAACCTATCAGTGTTGAATGTGAAGTAATTCCAGAATAGAAAAATAATTTATGATAAAATCGATATTCGAGCCCTTAAGTCACTAATCTCTAGGTGAGTGATAGGGTTTATGATGCGAGAACCAAATCAGGCTAAGCTGCGTCAAACAGTAGAAGAATGCTAAATGAAAAAACAATGTAAAGTGTCAGGAATAAAATTTCATGATATAAATAGCAAATTTTAAATAAAAATGCGAACAAATTTAGACGAGGTCTTTCTCCCACCAAGCCAGACATATTTAAAATAAACGAATGAAAAAAGTGGAACAATAATCATGAAACACTGGATAATCAATTAAAATAGGATGTATGGTCAATAGGGCACGATTAGGAAGCACACTCAGGAGCACTCACGCCAAACAATGGATGTTTGTGTGCAAAACGAGAATGCTCAATGCCCACTAATCTCTAGATCTGTCAATATAAGCTACTGATGAATAAAAGTTGGTTGTTAAGACTGGTTGGCTCTAAATTAAAGTTAATCTAGCGTTACAAAAGGGAAATGAAAAATGAAATCGTAACTTTGAATCAAAGTCAAGTGATTTGAACAGCATCCGAACTGGTGTGTCACCTTCCTAATTTCCACAATCACCCAAATTTTAGGACTTTCGAGACCAATAAAACTTAATTATCAGTCCCTTCTTTATTACCACTTGATAGATTTTCAGTAAAACTAGGCCTGAAACCTCCAATTTGAGCCGGTTAATGGAGCTTGCGATTATAACCATTGGATTACCTCAGGACCCTTGGAGATCTTCTAAAATGGCAGTATTAATTTTCATTTGTATTTCTTACACTATGCGACGGAAACCGCCCCATTCAAATGAGAAAATTTCTTATCGAGACATTTCATCGGAGTTTTAATATTCCTTCAAAAATTCAAGTGAAATTGGCGTCTAAAGCAGTAAATTACATAGAGAAGAAGCCCCCAACTTAACAATAAAACAATAATCGGTTTCGCAAAGAGTGTCTGGAAATCATTACCGAAACGTAAAACAATTAAAAACAACAAGCAATGGTAACTATTACCATAAGAGCTACTTGCATGCCATATTACCATGTTCACTTACCATGTTATCGACTATGTCGAGACATTTCTTGTCAAAACCCATTCGAGTTAAAAACAAAACTTCTCGCCCCATTTACTCGCTCGTACTATAATAAAATGTTTAATGGTTTCTTGTCAGAATTTATGTATCTGTAATTTCAACTGTTGGTATGGCATAATATATTAAATTGGTTCGACTCTTTTGAATAATGACCATATGATTGAAAACTGTCATGGAATGGTAATGTTTATGATAGCTAAAGGCAAAGGATGAAATTGAAAATAACTAAAAATGTGTTTCTGTTGTACTATATGTGTTGCGACTAAGATTTTGGTTATAGGAATTTCTAAATTGAAAGTAACTTAAAGAAAAAAAAATTTTCTAAGCTATTGATAAGTCGAATGACCATGTTGTACTAATGTAATTAATTTTTACTTTTAAAGTTAGTGAAAGGACCGTTGAAGTTAGTTGGTAAAACGGAGGCCTTGTATCGGATGATCCTGCTATTGGTTATTCATGTTGCATGAGATAACACAAAAGCTATTGGTGAAGGACCTTGCAATTTCGAACGTCGGTCAAATAACGAAGGTGACACCTGGGGTGGTATCTTCTCTTCACTTTCACATAAGGGCATAGTTCCTAAACAGATTTAGCTACAAGGCGAGTCTTAAGTGGCATCAGGACTCGACCCAACGCCGGTCACGAGCTCGTGACCTTGACCAATTAGCTATCGCGGTCCAGATGATCACGAGATCGAGACTTATTTTTTCCAATACTGCAGCCGAAGAATAATGTACAATGCTACGTACTGAATGGCCTCAAAGTCATCAAGTAACAAGTAGTGGAATTTCGGACCCTAAAATATCAAATCAGGAAGTAGTCTAACATTTTTAATCCGTTTAAATTTAAAAGGAATATTCAAATCATTAAAAGATACAGTCTGAAAATACCAAAATTGTAAACTAAATTTCTGCGAATATTTGAATTTATATAAAATCATTTAAATAATTTGAGATATATTTTTACGAGACTCACAATGAATGAACATTTGGTTGTCTTAAATTAGCATCACACTTAAAAGCAATACGAGAGCAGATAGCTCCGAAACCACGAGATGCTGAATCACGATCAGATGACTAAGTTGATATCCAAGCCAGCATCCTTCGGAAATGCGATGGCAAAGACTGAATCTGAATAGATTTAACGTGGACAGACCCACTTCATAATGGTCTTCATAAGCACGACACCTGAGCCCGCTATCCATTGATTCTGAGTCTGTTATTCTACCAACCAAACAATCAGGATTTTTTGAACAAATTCTTGATACAAATACTTAAAATGAAGCCTTTATTTTTTCAAGTATAATCGCATGTAATATAGCTTAACTCACATAAGGAGTCTCATGGGTGTTAGATTTATCTCGAATGTAGAAAAAGTACACAATTTTTGACTAGCTATAATTCATTGAAATTAAAAATAATTACTTTGATATTTGTACACATGCTTTATTATAAAGGAATGGATTTAAATAAATAAAATATATTCTTAAATAAAATGTAAAATAATTCGAGTAAAATAATTAAAATATATTCTTAATTTTTATATTATGAGCTCATGAATATAATAAAATTTTCTTTTAGGAAATTTGAGTAGGTTTCACTGTGCGTAAGATATTTTATATATAAATAGTTCTAGTGACTTGCAGTAAGTTGATTTATGAAGTCAAATATACTTTCATTAATGTGAACCTTAATTCATAAAACTTTTAAAAATATTTTTTAAAAATTTCAAAAAAATTAAATATTTTCTTACTTTTTAAAAGTGATAAATATATACGTGACACTAAATTTAGGTGCAGTTTAAAGTGTATTACATTTATCATACCTATAAAATATTTAGTGTCTAAGTATAAAATATTTAGTATTATATATTATTATTAAATATTTAGTATTAAAATATTTAGTAACTGTCCTATAAAATATTTAGTGTAAGTTTTTGAAATATTCTGCGCGGAAGTTAAAAAACACCCTATCTGAGAAAAGCATTTAAGTTTTAACATTAGCTATAAAATTAAATTTTAAAACTTGCGTGTGAAAGTGATCTAAGATGATATAATTTCCCTTTTGTTTGCTCCGACAACTTTCTTTATTTTTTTATCATTGGTTTTGTCCCCGAGAGACTAAAAATGATTCCACATTCCTTTTTGTTTAATGCTTGGATTCGAAATTCACCATCTCTTGCCAGTGTTAAGCTTGCACTTCAAAATATTTTTATGCCAGATTTCTCTAAAATAATATTAAGTGTTTGACGTTCATTATAAATGTTAGTTGCCACATTTGAGACAATCTCTAAAAATTGAAGATCAAAACGAATCGACTTTGGGCAAAATTTCGAGATTTATAAATATAGATTTTTATTTTGATTGTTCATCTTGCCAAGCTTCCTACTAATTCATCCTAATGTTTAAAAAAAATTAATGTTGCTTATTGTTCAAAATAACCTGAAACACGTCCAATTCGAAAATACATGGGCGTGGCATGTCCATTTAAATGCTGATTTTACGAAAACATGCTGTATAATTTGTTTTTTAAATTTAAAAATTTTTTTGTTTTTTTTTAAATGGTAAATTGGTAAATTTAAAAAATAAAAAAAAAAAAAAAAAAAAAAAAAAAAAAAAATCAAAATATTTTAAGTTTAGCATCCCTGAGACCCCCATAACCGTTAAAATATCGCTTTCCAATTTTATTTTATTTTATTGTAATATTGCATTATAACTATAGTTTGATTTCTACGAAAACAGCTCTGAGTTTTGTTAATGCTATATAACATCCTCTCCCTATAATTCGGCAATTCACCTATCCTTCTACTTAAAGAAATAATGTTGGAGAGCAATACAAAACAGTGCATTTTTTTGTAGTTTTAGTTATTTCATATGTTTGATATTTTAGTAGCGTGTACTGTGTTAAATTTTATACAATAATACATAGAGTTTATTTTTTAAATTAGTTATTAATAATGATTATCCAGTAATCCGGCGTTTTCGATAATCCGGCAGCCCTCTGGTTCGATATCTATTAGATCACTGAGAGAATGTTTTTTATTCTTTTCTTTAAACATGGAATAACATATTACTTTATTAAGCTGTCCCAATGCTCTGTTGCGTGCATTTATTTCTCACTAAAGCCAGAAATTGTTTCTTTCACACATTAAATAGACAGATATTATTGTACATCCATTAATCTTATAATTTTATTTTTACTCCATATACTGAAATGAGCTCTTTTATTTTCTCAACTTGATGAATTATAAGGGGTTACTGGCTGGGGACGAAGCAAGTTAAAATCATTGTCAGATGGTGAAAATAACACTTCAAACCGTGACATTAACATTTAAGGATTTCCGATCTCACCGTACATCTGTATCTTTTGCCTCAAAGTAATAATTAATTAAAGTATCTTAAATTCTGAAAAATGACACATTTCTAAAATTTTTCAAAATATTATTCAATACATAAATATTTATTTAAATGAGACAGGAAAAACTGTCAAGGTATCCATATATTTATGCACAACTATACCAACGCATTGAAATGAAAATATTTTATTTGTATTATTTTTTTTATTAAATTCGCTTAACATGTGGCTGTTAAGACTATTGTATTTCATTTTAGGGGAAATTTGATTTTTCTATTAGTTTATTCTTTCAAAGAAAAGTAATCCCTTTCAACACAAACACACGACTAATAGTACTTTAACACCAGAGGGATCAAAAGAAACCTTTTAAAATTGCATTATTTCGGCAGTTACTTATTGTTTTTACATTAATTTATTATTTATGCATTAGCTTACAATTTTCATATAAATTTATAGTTTCCACATTGTCATATTATTTCTACATTAACATATTATACCCACATTAATTGTTTTTCCACAGTTATTTTCTAAAAATTTAAAATTAGTTATTTGCATCTAGAAGCGCAAAGATTTCAAAAACATTTTTCGATCGAAATAGGTATACATATATGGAATGAGGGAATGGTATATATATAAATTGCCACATCATTATTAACACGAAAAAACTTGATGCTTTCAAAATAGTATTTCCAAGGCACGCAAGGCCTTTTCTATACCATTTCTTTTCATAATCATGCAATATCATTATCATACACTGCTTAACGAATGCTTTCGTTCTAAATCCATAATTAACTCTGCCGTAAACGAACGGAACAGTTATTCCAATTATTTTTTACGCCCATTAACTCATAAGACAACAGTTATAATAACGCTAACATCAACATACGTGTTTCAACAATACCACGCTTTAAATTGCGTAAAAGACGAGAACTTTACAAAGATATGCTCTTTTAATAATCTAGACAAAGGTCTATGGTACCTATGGTGCATAATTATCCTTAATTACGATCTTAATTTTCCACTTTCTCATAGAACGCTTTTACACACGGAAGAACATGTGCCTCTTGAATATTAAATGTACTCCAGTATAAAAGGTCAAAGCCTTTTGACTCGAATATTTTAATGAGGACGGATTTTTAATTAGTCTTGGAAGATGAGACGAAATGAATGATCTCGAGGACAAAGGTACCTTTTCTACGATCTTTTCAAGATGTCTTTTTGGATTTTGAATGATTTACATTTCATTCATCCTCTATTCATTGCAGAAAATGAGTGAAATACGAATAATTGGGTTTTCGATTGCATTCAGTTTCGAATAAGATGTCAATTTCTTCCAATAACTTTAAGAATTAAATATTCGAATAAAGAAATAAATTTTGGTAAATATTTTAATTTCAATAAAATTTCAATTTTTTATTTGTATTACAGGCTGTTAAACATAGACATCGTCCTTTTGAATGTCATATGACGACACCGACACTTGGTTTGGAACTTTGTTTTTGAAAATTCTGTATTAAGTAACACGAGGTCATTGATTTATTGACTGTTTATTAACTTTGCAATTAGAAGCAACGTGATAGCTGTTGGTGACGGATCTCTTTATCTCGAACATTGGTTGGAAGACGACACCTAAGCTCGCATCTCCCCTTCCAAACTTCCACATCACGCCAACTGGAGGACTTGGACCTCGACAGATTTTGCGTACAACAGTGTCGTTTTACTGACATAAGGACTCGAATCCACAATTTGACGGAAACAACGTCGTTCGCTATCATGACCACTAGGCTACCGCAGTTACACACAAACACAAGTCACAACAAATGTAACTTCACATGAAATTTCTCAAAATGACACTCCTGCTTCTAAAATGTGTCATTTCTAAGCTTTGAAACTACCATTTACAGTTGTAACAAGATAATAAGTCACGATTATGAACCAACTTCGAAAGATTGTGTGATTTTGATAAAAAAAAATATATCAAAAAATGAAGACGACATCTAACATTATACTTCGCTCTTTCTTCTACACCACACCATATGTGAACTTAGAGACTCAATTACGTTCTCAAAGACCCCTTCTATTCTGAAAGACAACTACTTAAGAGGTCTCAGGATCCTTAAACCTCAAAATTCTTGATTTTGTGAAAAAATATATGTTAGAGTTTCATCTGTTCTGAACATTTTGATACCAAATTATAACGATACTTCGAAAACCCGAAGAGTTATCGAGAAAAAACTAAACTTTGTTTGAATTCTTTTATTGTTATTTTTCAACTTTAACTTCATTTTTCTCAACAAAAATTTTGAACTTGCGCTCAGGATTTCTCAGAAGCTTTTTAAGATAACAGTGTGTAATTTTATGTACGAGTTCAAAAAAGGTTTCTTTATGACTTATAGATCAAATTTTATACAAATTATTAACAGAAATTTTTTATATGAATTTTAATTGGATTTTTTTAAAATTTAATATTTTTTCTTAATAATTGTATTTAAAAAAATTCTTTTCTCTAAATTTCTCAAAAAAGTGTGTATAACTTAAAAATTGAACTTTTTTTTACTAGCTAACATCACTTTTGTAAATTTTAATCAATAATATACTTCAGAATCCTGAGCGCAGCAAAATATAAATTTCCTTAATTTTGAAAAAAATGTCCAATTTATTTTTTATTATAACTTTTTAAAAATTTCTTTAAATCTTATGAAAATATGGGGAAAAAAATGTAAATAAATATGAATATTATCTGCTTTGTTTCATTGGTAAATTATATTGTTTTGAAAAATGATATCTTTTTCGATACACGGACAAGCGTTAAGAGTCCTGAGACCCCTTAAGGGAATAGGGGCGTGGAAACTGTACCTTAACAGCCTCGAAAATCATGACCTTAATCAGACAGATAATGAGGTATTTCCTTAATTTTGATTAGAACCGTTACAACTGATATCATGTAATACTTTAATAATCTTCTAAAAAGGGACGTCTCTGATCATTCCAAAACTAGAACACTTCAATGAAGTGATTCGTTGGTCTTAGGCGGAATGCCCAGGGGGACTGAGCTCACCGAAGGGGCTTAGAACTACAAGTCGCCTTCTGGGAGACACTCATCATCTCACTCAACATTTACTGACAAAAGAAATAAGATATTACATAATTTCGAAATCAAAAGTAAACAAAATTTACAATGTATTTGCAGAGCAGAAAATGTACATGACAGAAATAAAAAAATTAACAGTAGGATTTTTTTCTCGAAGAAATGAGACGCATAATAGGAGCCTCATATTTGGTTAAATGGCACATATAAAAAGTGTCCACAAACTCGCGAACTAAAAATGAAGTATTAGACAAAAATATATACAAAGTATACAATTATAAGCCCGCAATAACGAAAAATGAAAAATTCAAAAAGTGTAATCAAATATTTAAAAAAATTATGAAATTTGTTGTGTAATTTTAAGAGCCGTAAAAATACAGGATTTGAGCTTGAAATGCGAGTAAGGATTTTCACTTGCCAAATAGGTTTCGCTTCAACAATAAGACAGTTTAAATAAAAACTTTTTGAAAAAAAAAGTGCAAGAGAAAACATAATGATCAGCGTCTCCAACAGAGGCACAGGAACATAAATTTGTATTTTTCAAATTAAAATGATTTAAATAACAAACGAAGCGATCATGACCAGCTAAAAAGCGAGTAATAAAACCTGAATTGGAATAAAAATTTAAATTTGGTCTTGGAATATAGGAATGAATCCGAATACCGGTATTATATACAATTTGACCCCCAGGGCACCCAGTCAGGAGAGAGAGAGAGAGAGAGAGAGAGAAAGCTTATTTTTTTTTAAAAATCTTAACTTTAAGAGACCGAGAGGTAGAGACATTCATTCCCTCACCATCAGCGAAAGCGAGTTTTGCAAATGAATCTGCAGTTTCGTTGAAATAATTTCCCACTTGCACCCAAACCCAGCGTAAGTTGTAGAAATCAGAATAAGTTGCTAATTTTTTTCAATGATAAAAACGAAAGCTGATTTATTTCTGGAGTTCTGAGGTGCAGAGGCTATTGGTGAGTGTGAGTGAGTGAATGTAAAGGTTAATGGCGCAAGAGCGAGATGTGACTCTCGCGCCAAAAAAGATTTAACTGCGGTCTGAATGTGTAAAAATTGAAAAAAAAAAGATAAAAATTGATTGACAAGAAGGAGAATCGAAATTAGAGAAGGATCGCTAGGGTATTCCGGGGATACGTCCCCCGTGTTTACCAAAGACAGTAAACCCCATAGGGAAGAAAAAGATCACTGGGTGCCTCGAGTCATGATGCCCTTACTCACTTTGGAAGGCAAGTCCCTGAGGTCCCCTGATATAATCCCCAGGAGCAGGGTGCCCGGCTATACTCCCAGACGCTGGGTACTCATTTTAGTCACCTCTTACGACACGCATGAGATACAGTGAGATTATTCTGTCATACCCGGTGACCACACGGGTCGAGGGCTATTAGAGATGGACCACGTAATTTTAAACCTCGGTCTAGTGACGAGAACGACACCTGAGTTGGCACCTTCCTCTCCAAACTTCCACACCACGCTAACAGGAGAACTATGAGCCTCAGCAGATGTAAAATACTTCAGCTCCTGATACACAGCGTGTCTTCAGTGGCACCAAGGCTCGAATCCACGATTCGACAAAAATTGTCGCCTGCGAGTTCGCAATCATGACCTAGGCTACCGTGGCCTCCATTAATTTTGGGAAGTTACAAAACAAAACAGAGTCTACAGTTATTCGTATTTTTCAGATAAACAATGGGAAAACCAAGAAATCTTTCCACACAACCGAGTTTGACAAAATTAAAAATATTATCATAACCGTACCTTTATTTTCGTTTTATAACTGTTATCTTCCATCAACAATAAACATTTTTAAGTAAATAATGCATACATTCTCTGCATTGAGCCAATGTTATTTGTATCAAGATTTTATATTGATATGTAATTTTTACTTGCTTCCTTTTCCCAAGAATCAACAATAATATATATTTTTAAATCTAACAATTATTTTAAGTCACCGTGCATAACAATATTCCAAGCATGGAAAATCAAGTCTCAGAATAACAAACTTTCAGTCAAGTCTCAGAATAACAAACTTTCAGTCAACTCTCGTTACAACTTCTAAATCAGTAGCTTATAAATAAACTATTCGACACTATTTTACCTAAGGTTATTTAAAATGGTGTAATATGCTCTTAAATTTCATCAGCAAAACTTTTCAGTAATAACTCATTATTTATCAAAATAAATAACACAACTCTCGAATGATGAAACAACTCACGAATAATACAAAAATATTTAAAAAAAATTTGAGATATTAAAAGGAAAAAAAATAATCAAAAGCCGTATTTAATGAAACATTTCTACTTGAACTGTACAGTCTTTCAAATAATTACATACAATTAATATGGATAAACATGTTGACAAAAATCTATTTCATAAAGTAGTTATGTGCTTACATTAAATATTTAAACAAAAATATAAAAGTGTTTCTTATATTTTAAGTTATTTTCCAAACAATTTTAGAAAAATGTGTATATCAACAGTTTGTTAATAATAAATTGATGTTTGTATAAAAAACGAAAATAAGACAAAGTTAAAGGAAATTAAATGAAACTTTTTACTCACTATCAGATTTTAAAAAACTAAGAATATCATTTGAAAATAGTTATTAATATCTATAACATAGAAAATTGGTGTTTTCATTTGCCAATTATTTTAGAAATATACGCCCCCTAAGTGAGAAATAATTAATCCCAAAGAAAATATTTATCAATACTACAAATGTGACACTTAGTACGACAATTAAATTAATTATCAGTATTACAAATATGCACCTCTCATACCTTTCTAATTTATTATTATTATTCATTTTTCTGAAATATTTATGGAGCAGAAAAATGAAGAAGGAAGGAAAATGAAAGATTTATGGAGCAGAAATTTATCTTTCATAGAACCTCCATTCAATTATCCGTAAACCTTAAGATTATTTTCAGTTCATTTATATTACTATAACTTTTTGATAAATGAGTTTTCTTTTAACGAGTAGAATTAAATAATTTTTTATTAAAAAAACGTTCAATAATCTTTGTAAAGCTTGAGTTTACTGACCTTTCATTGATTAATTATAGGAATTAATAAATTCAAAATTTTTCGAAAGTTTGAAGTTTTGGCTTTTATGTACATTGTTTTGATGACGGTAATGAATAGAAAAAAATTCAGAAGTTTTAAAATAATAAGATGATGTTTTAGGTTTAGTTTGGATTTATTAACATCGCGCTAGAAGCAACACTAGGACTATTGGCGACAGACCTCATAATTTTGAGCCTCGGTCTTGTGAAAATAATGTCAAGCAAAAACATATAATAAAACATAATTATAGAGAACAAATATAAAATAATGTCGATAAGACATAAGAGTAACTCCTTTTATACTATTACTTTATGATTTAAAATTTGAAGAAACATCCTGACTTTTATACCAAAGATAAATATATGTTTATCCCAGAGGTTGGTTTGGTTTCGTTGGTTGGTTTTATTAACGTCGCGCTAGAAGCAACACGAGGACTATTGGCGACGGACCTCATAATTGTGAACCACGGTCAAGTGACGAATCCTATAAGTAAAAGGAACTATGTCCATTTTTTAAAAGTAATCAGTAAAGATTTAAAAAGTAATAAAGCTCAAAATCTATAGCATTATAATTTGAAAGTCAGTAGCCCAAAAAATGAAATGTACAAGGGTTTATTGAATAATATTGTTAAGAAAATATTTCATTTCTCTGTGAGTGTACGGGGAGTGAAAATCAACACCAACTCAGAGGATAGTAAAAAATGACATTTATTCGCAAGCCTTCAGGATAACACAAAACAAAGAAAAGGAAAGAAAAGAGCTTATTTTATGTAAAGTTTAAATAATCCTCACTTTTTAAAAATTGAAAGCAATAGAAGTCATATTTTAAATTGAGATGTCTGTATTGTTATAAAAACTCAATCTCGTGGGTTTACGGTGAAATCAGTTCAACCAAGAAGAAAATGGCAAATGACACTGTATTTGTATTAATATTCAGGAAAAAATGAAACACAGGTAGCAAAACTTGGACAAATTAACAGCACGACGAGGAATCACAGCACTTGTGCAGATCAGCAACATAAACAGACACAAAATTATATTCGTAATAATAGTCACAACACTCTAAAACAACGTTCAGCTCACCAGCTTACTAGCTCTCATTACGGACAAATCTCCAAACTAATGCTTTGTACAGACTAAGACAGATGTTCTGGCAGATACTGACCGCTTCTCAGAAAATCCCCTCGACATTCGACTAGCTTCGAATCTTTATTTATGGCTGTTCCGGTAAGATGTGACATCCCAGAGAAATTCAGAAAAATCCATAACTTTACCCCAAATCGAGATATCAACAAGATTTCAACAATTTCGTGTACCTTCATTTTCTCGCCAAAGTTGGCACAAGGCTCACTAAATTTGAAAGGTCATTGCTTTAGCTTTCCTTGGTATACAATGAAATATCTGTAAATAACTCTTCCTTTATAAGAGACAACGTAACAGGGAAGCATCATTGCATGTTCGTAACAATATATAGTATCAGTTCATGAAAAGAAAATCGCCTTTATTTGCGTAAATAATCAAGTAAAAACAATTAGTAATCAATAGCTGCATTTGCAAATCGTGTATTCAAAAAAACTGCTTGCTGAAGGTATATTTTCCATATAAAACCTACTACATTTTATAACATCAAATATTTGCAGAGAACTTATTTGTACCTTTTTAAAAACTAAACATAACTGTAATTTCAAAATTTAGATTTAATAAAATTTTAAGCTATTAATTTTTTTTCCAAATTTTCTTTATTTTTTATACAAATATTTAGCAATAGTTAAAATTTATGAGTGTTTATTGGGGAGGGGGAAAATTAAGTTCACTATATAGGTAGGTAGGTAATGGAGACGTTTTGTAGCTCAAGAGCCAAGTGCGCAAACAAGGTGCAACTGTGATTTGAAAGAGTGAATGAGTGATAGTATTTATAATGGCGCAAAATCCAGATGTGGCCGCGCGCGCATGCTGCGCCAAACGAAGTAAGTGAGTGAGTATAAAGCTAGTAAAATGTAAAAATGTGATCAAAACGTGTGAAAAAAAAAAAAAAAGGAAAAAGGTAAAATTTTGTTTAACAAGAAGAAGGGACGAAAATAGAGAAGGATCGCTAGGGGCGCGTCACCCGTGTTTATCAAAAACAGTAAAAACACTAGTGTGCCTCGAGTGAGTGATGCCCGCACCTACCTAAAGAAGATAAGCCCCATAGGTAATGTGACCAAATTTTAACATTCGAAAAGCGGGACACCATTGACAGGGGGATCTTGATTAAAAATTTGGATAAATAAAAAATACCTAACTGTGTCTCATACGATGTGTATCGTATGAGAGACAGTTACAAAACTCAATATGCGAAGGCGTTACTTCCTGGACGACCAACAAACTCTTTACACCTTGACCCTTCTCCTCTCTAAAATCTCCCTCTGTTTCAATTCTTTGTATAAGATGTAATTCCTGTGCAACAATGTTCCAAACGATGCTAGATTGCTAGCGGAACTTGTAGCCATAAGAATAAAATCTTTGAAAGTGTACAAAGTGTTCTCTCTTCATTTTACAGCTACAAAATGTTTTCATCGTTGCTAATGCCGAAAAATGCCACTGTTCATTAAGTCCAAACAATGGTGATCGTATTCTAGCAACTGATCGAGGCGAACTTTGTTAAGCAGTTCTCAACAATTATTTTTATTATTAAAGTTTATCATTATAAAATTTACAAAAATAATATAAAGCTCATATCTTGGTGAAACAGCTACATGGAAGCCGAAACCCGCATTTTCCCGTTCTCCCACCTTTCCATAATTTGTCTTTCCATAATTCCATAATTGTTTCTTTCCATAATTTGTCGCGCATTTTTTCTAAGAATCGGACTTTCTTAAAACCATGCGAGATGCGGAATAAATTATTAAAATTCGGGACTGTCTTTACTGAAATGGATAAGGTGACCAGACGTCCCACTATGGTCACGTTACCCATAGATCCCCAGATATAATTCCCAGGGGCACAGTGCACGGCTGTATCCTCAGACTCTGGGTACCGATTTTATCGCCTCTTACGACATGCATGAGCTGCAGTGGGACTTTTCTTTCACATCCGGGAATATACCACTATATAGGAAATATCATTATTTCATAACTTTGGTAATATCAACACTACGCATGGAGTAGATTTCAGAAAAGCTTACCAGATCCTAAAAATAAACGTATTTTGGAAAAAAAACAACAACATAAATTCAGATATTTTTCTTCATGGCGTAGCAAGCTTGTTTACAATATTAAAATTAGATGTCATAACATTCTGTTCATAAAATTCTCAGTACTCAAAAATTATTATTTAACAACGAAATTAAAAAAGAAAAAAATGCGGATTTCGAAATATTGTTTCCAGTTGCCATAATATTCTCTGTGTTTATATCCTGGAATTATTTGGCTAATGCTTTTATTTGATGGAGTTGGAAAAGAAATTAATTTTAATATTATTTTCTGTTTAACTAAATATCAGTTCAACTAATAGTTATTCACAAATTTATAAGATTAATTTTTACACGTGAAAGATTATCAACAGATATCTAGTTAGTTTTGTTTGAAATTCTTGGAAATGCTTCAATTACCTTTAACACATAATGTTTTTGTATAACTTATTCGAAACACAACAACAAACAGTAAATTTATAAGTCTGAAGCGGAACATTACGAAATTGAAATTTCCAGGAATAGAACTAAAACTTATAGAATAAGTTGAATGCTTCGTATATCATTAAGTTTGTTTTAGTTGTCTTTTTTCCCCTCCTTCTTTTCAATGTCAAATTTAAAAATAATATTATTACAGACGGAATACACTCCTACAGATGTCAATTTCTACCTCAACTGCTGATATTTTAACAAACCAAGGTCATTGTCTTTTAAAAATAAATAAACCGAGTTCGTTAACAGTAACTTTTAAAGTATTGGCGTAATTCTTGATTATTTATTCGTAATGAGTCATTTTCTTCAAAATTTGACGCAATTGAAAAATAAGGAGGAAAATATAGTGATATAATTGAAGAATCTGTTGTACTGGAAAGTAAAAGAAGAAAAAAAGGAATGATTTAAAGTATAGTTAAAAGATTCAACTAAACTTTTAAAACACTATGAGCAATTTTTTTTTAAAAAAATTGTACGATGAAATGTTTTGCAAAGAACATATTTAGCCGCCAAAGATACTAACTTTTTAAAAAAATGTTTGGACCTGTTTTGTGTTCAATAGTATGTTTGGACCTATTTTGTGTACAATATCTATTGTTTGTATTTTTGTGTATATTCAATGTCTTTATTTCATTAGTACTTTTGTGGTATCTTTGGTTTATATGTATGTGGTGCTATTCCCACGCCATCTTCCCAGAATTTATCTGTTGTGTATTGGCAACATCTTTGTTTTTGGAACGAAGAACTGGATTTGGCGGGAGACGCCATTAGTGTATTAGTGTTAGTATACGAGCTCGCCGCACAAGTATAGCTGTTGGCAGATGTTAAAATAAATTTATAGTTTGTTAAAAAGTTTCTCATCTTCTTACACACGACTAAAAAATAATTACTAAATTATTCAATTAAATATTAGAATTAAAACAAACGATAATATGACAACGGAATAGAAATTTGATCGACTAATTGATTAGGGATCGGCCAGAAAATATATTCAGACAACATTTTAAAAGGGGGCTCGGGTGACCATTTTCTCAGTGACTAAAACTACAGTCCCTTTAGTGACTAATAAGAAAATAAAGGAATTTGTTTTATTGACGAAAAACGTTTAACTGCATTTCATATTTCTTTTATTCAATAATTGAAATATTTAACAATAACTGAGGAGTTTTCAATTTAGAAATGTTTATAGTAAATATAAGTAGTATATCCGAAATGAAATACTTAACGAATGCCATTCAACCCTCCTCATCTCAGTGAAATGTATTTAATGCACAAAACAACGAATACAGTTAGCATCTAAGCGATTAAAAATATTTTCTGTGTTTAATTTTTTTTATTCAACTTTCCGAGAACAAATGAGATATAATTACCTATAGTTTCGAAAAGAAATTTAAAAACAACTTAATATCTAGTGTATCATGAAACGTTTTAAAAATGCATTAAATAAATTGGAAAGAAAGATTACAAGTTACGGAAGTTTCAAACTCATAACCCTTACATTTAGAGAAAATATTTAGATTTGGAATTTTCCCGCGGAGTTACCCGTTGGGCTTTGTACTTACACTTTAAATCATAAGACATCATAACACGAAGGCTATCGGCGACGGACCTCACGGAAATTTCGGAGATGGAGTTTTGAGCGACGACACTTGAGCTAGTGCGTCTCATTCTCTTAACATCTACAGCACGCCTTAATTTTGAAGCTCGGTTCTCTTCAGCGTACAGCAACTCAAGTCTTTAGTTGAATCAAGACTCGAACGTGTGGCTTGACTTAAACATCGCTGGCCGCATGTAAGTATGGTTATTTGGCTACCGGAGCCTAAGAAAATTATGAGATGCTCATTTTTCTCTCAGTGAATTAATTATTTTCATTTAATTTGATACAAGAAGCAAAAACATTCCGTTAAAAAAATATGAACAAAGCCATCGGCTTGCAAGAACAAACGAATTTAGTCACAAAAACAAACAAATTTAGTAAACAATTTTTGTCATAAGACCAAACAAATTTAGTCACAAGAACACACAAATTTAGTCACAAGAACACATACATTTGGTCATAAGAACACACACATTTGGTCACAAGAACAAACAAATTATGTCTCAAGAACATTTAGTCTCAAGAATATTTACTCAGAAAAACACATTTGGTAACATTTTTTAAAAGGGAATTAACAAACGGTTCAAATCGGGAATAGGTGTCCCCTAGGAGATTGGCGACGAAACTTGGCGACTTCCTAGATAGGTTGCCAAACATGCGTGACTTAAGCATTGAGTATGCTTAGGATTACCATGACCTAAATCGCCAATTATCGCTCCCAAAAGTCGACAGTCTCCTAGGGGATTCCCTATTCCTGATTTGAATCAAACAAACATTTAATGACGAACTTTTATTATAAAAGAAAAGGGGGGGGAATAATTACGAAATATAATAAAGAAGTGGAGAATAATAAAGTTTTTTTTTTCAGTTTTTATGACACGAAAAATGGTTTAATTATCTTCAGTCGTAAAGTGTTTTTCATACTAAAAACTGCATTTTACTTAACGCATTATTCTAGCATTTCAATTAAAAATAGTAAAGTTATCAAAATCCAGTTTCTCAAAAAATATTTTAAAAAGTCGTTACAGCTTGAAAATTTGCCAGAATCGATCATTTTAATCAAAAATGTATAGCGATTTTTTTTTCTTTCTAAAAATGAATACTTATCAAAAAAGTGTCTTAATTGCTGTGAAAAAGACAAATATTGTTATCCCCCCACCCCACAAGGACAAAAATATAAACTCTTTAATATCATTGGTTACATACAGAATGATACATGCAATTAACATAATTGACGCAGATTTTAAGAAAAAACAGAATAAAAATTTGAGATACATTTTTTAATGTAGTTTTTTATATTTTATGGCGCTCGTTTTTATAACATATGAACAGCAAAAATGTATCATTATAAAAGTCTACTATTAATAAGGAAAGAAAACACAAATTTATTTAAAAAAATAAATTCATTGAACACTTCTAATATATTTTTGCGCGTTATAAATCTTTTATAAATATATTATACTTTATTATTCACATCAAAAATGAATAATTAATAGATCAAAACGATGTTTTAATTGCATCATATATTTTTATAAATAGCTGACACATAGGGGAAAAAAGATATAGAAGGAAAATAATTATTGATGTCACATACCAGATAGATAACTTTTTCTATCTACTATTTTACCTTATCTAATAACTATTTTACTCAACAGTTACTCATTAAAATATCGGATGTGAAACTAGTAATTACGTTAAATGTTTAGATCATACATTATGAAGATGACGAAAAAAGATGAATTCAAAAATTAGCAACAGTGTATCTCATATATCGTGGAGATTACTTAACATTAAAATTCCCGCATTATTTCATAGTTATTAATATGTTCCTTCATAGATTTTACGTTTTTCTAGTCATCAAATTTTTTTTTGTTGTTTTGCTTCCTTTCATTTATATGGTTAAACCTGAGTTTGATAGGGCCTGGCGCGCTTTAACTTTTTTTTTGGGCGATAAATTGCCAAATATGGTTGCCAAACAATTCTTTTCTGGTAACCCTACTGAATCTATAAAAAGGGGTTCGACGCTTTGTTTATCCTTTTTACGCCAAAAAAAAGTTAAAGCGCGCCAGGCCCTATCAAACTCAGGTTTAACCCATTTATATGATGCTAATATTGATAGTGAAGAAATGTCACCCACGAGCGCAATAATTTTTTTAACGTTCATATAAATCAGATTATATATTTAAAGCATTTATTAAAAGAAAAGGAAATTTATTAATTTAAAATTTCGGGTTGAATCCTATTTTAGCTGACTTGGCGATGTCTGGTATTTTTCTGGTAGCGATATTTTGCCAAATGTGGCTGCCCTGTTTTCTCTTCGCTGTGGTAGAAAACTCGATTTTGGCGCCATTTTGGCGCGATTTTTGAAAAATCGCCAAGAATTCGGCTAAAATATGATTGCACCAAATTTCGATATAATAAAAACAAATTATTTGTTTAAGCTCGTCTTTGTCTCGTTCTGTATTTGAAATTGCATATTTGATCGAATTCAAAAATTATCAATATAAAAGTTTCAAAATGCTTATTTACCCTTGTCTAATAATTTATCATATGTAATATCATACAGTATTAGAAATAATTAATACTCTGTTTGGCTTTTTGAAATTTAGGTCGTACTTGAGTTTCTTAACGGCGTATTGGCAACAGATTTAATAAATCTGAAACATTGTCAAGTAACAAAAACGATATATCGTGGTATTTCGCTCTCCTAACTTTCATGCCACGCCAGCATGGGACATTATTATTTTTCTCTGGATCATATAAAAATTACTTTAGTAGATATTTAACCAACAAATATATGACACCTTATTAGTCATATCATATTTGATTTAGTCTGATCATAGGTGTGGTAGTCATTGGGAAGCAACAAAAATGTCAAGATAGGATAGAAACAGAAAAATTCATTGAGAAGACATTAATTTGAATCAAATAAAACCATGGTAGTTACATTAAAAATTTAAATTAAATAAATAAAGTGTGGTTTAATATCCGTACAATGTACTTCACATGCCTAAACGATCGTCTTTTCTCCGTTGGTTCTTATTATATAAGGCACCTACTGGAATGGTATTACAACGCAATTTCACCATATTGGCGCTCTCAGCGCTTGGCTTTCGTCAAGGCGTAAATAATGAGTAAGAAGTCTTAATTTCACTGAATGATTTCATTTGATTTTATGAGGACAAGTTGTAGAGGTTGGAATGCAGTTTAGCCCAACCAGCCTTGGCGACAGGAAATATTTGGCGGTATTTCGCCAAATGTGGCTACCCTGGTTTCTCCTCACTGCGGTGGCTTTAAGCGTGACAACCCTTTTGTTTTCCTATATTTGGCGATTTTTGAAATCACACCAAGTTGTTGGGCTAAACTGCATTTTCACCCTTGTAGTTTGTGTTCAATCTAATTGGGTATCGATGTCTATGACAGAAAACCAATTTAAGTATCATATTCTCTCTGGTATGGTTCAAAATAACGAGATGCGCGTCGCCAATAGTGTA
>BMAW01132840.1:367223-397881 GCA_019974015.1 Nephila pilipes | reverse complement strand
AATAAAGTCTGCTAGGAGAGATTTGCGCCGGCGAAATGGAAAAGTACCAGAATATCTTATATGCAACGTTAATTCAATTAAATCGAATTTTGTTCTTGGTTAATTGTAAATATTCATCTCAAAATGACAAATTTTATACGTTACAATTTTTTTCGTAAACTATATTGGAATAGGTTATTGGGAAAAAGATTAAATTCCAAAAATATGGTTAATCAAAGTTAGATAGCCATTTAATTAATATTTGCGCAATCTATCCTTAGCGCATCAAAAAATAAAATATAAAAAATAAATAAGTGGAAAAATAATAATATTAACGGAATATTCTTTATTCCACTCAACGCTCTTACAAATCATATTTTTTTGGAATTTTAAGCTTTATGTGCTTCCAAATTTTTTGAAATTTTTTTCCAATCACCCATTGATTTAAATCACTTAAAATATTTTTCATTTAAATCATTCGTCGGTTTCAAAATTGAGAAATGTATTCTTTTTACAAAACTGTAGAAGATTTTTTTTTTTTCCCTTGAAAAAAAAAAAAAGGACACACCATCAGAAATTTTGTTTAAATGTTGACGATAAATTGGTACACAGTTAATGTCGGTAAAATTTTCACAGTTATAACAAAGTTAATCAGCTGACTTTATTTTGCATAAAATACCTTTACTCGTATTTTAAGCATGAAATAAATACATTTTACTCCTTTTACGCTATATTTAAAATAATTTTGTTTATATTTGCTACCAATGGCAAAAGAGGCTATTTTCTTCACCTTCTGTTTATCAGTTTTTTACTCTTTTGTGAGCAGACATTGACCTTTATCGTTATTACAAACAAATCGTGACTAGCAATTTTACTGTAAAATGCACTTTTAACTCTGAAACAAAATCTGCAAAACCTCTACCATAGAATCTGGTATGGATCAAATGGCACTTCTCCATTTATATCCTGAGACCGGGCACGTACACATTAACAAAAGTCATCCCCGATGCTTATGAGGAAGTAATTGCATTCGTTTTTCAAATTAGAAAACTCATTCTTAGTGGCTGGTAAAGCACTGAGGGTCAAAATAAGAACGTGGCAACCTCCTCAACCCAAAAAACGAAGATATTGTGCCACAATCACAAGAGTATGACAAATACTCATTAAAAATACATTAAGACGTATTGCTATGCAATCATACTTAAGAAAAATAAATGTCGGATGAATAGAATTGGTAAGAAAAGACTATTATTAGTAGGAATGAAAGAATAATAGATTATATTCAGAAGAAGAAATTTTATTACTCAAACGGGGCTGCTCATTTTGTTACAAAATATCAAAATTCTCTTTTCATGCTTCAGTAGTAAGCAGTTATAAGCAGTAAAATTTACTTTTACAAGATAATTCTAACTCTACAAAGGCTCGATGAGTAGGGTTATGGGGCCATAGTGATAAAATTATATCCTTCTTGGTTTAAAGCTCAACAATGTTAAAAACTTTCTTGGTAATCAGATTTGGTGTTAAACTTTATATAAAATATCCGATACCGGAAACTGTCATGATCAGTAGGGTTTGGAAACTACTCGTGGACCATTGATGGAGGTTCTCTGTAATATCCACCATTCAATCAGTGCTTAATTACTGAGTGAGGTCGAGGAGTGATGGTCGAGTTTAAAAGGGCAAGAGCCGAATGTGGCTAAGATGCGCAAAACAAAGTAAAGCTGTGATCTACACGTGTGGAAGAATTGAAAAATAAGGAGATAAAAATTGGTTGACAAGAAGGATGGTCGAAAACAAAGAAAGATCGCTAAGGTATTCCGGTGGCAGCGCATCACCCGTGTTTACCAAAGACAGTAAACCCTATAAGAAAGGGAAATATCACTAAAGTGCCTCGGAGTCATGATGCCCGTACCAACCTAGAGGAGGCAAATCCTTGAGGTTCTCTGATATAATACCTAGGAGCAGGGTGCCCGACTAGACCCCCAGACACTGGGTACCCATTTAAATCGCCTCTTACAAAATGCATGAGCTACAGTGGGACTATTCTTCCACACCCAATCACCATACGAGTGGCTTAACTACTGAGTAACATGTTATGCAAATATATCCAGTTCTGTTGATCCTAACTCTGCCTTTACTCACCTGACATCATCTATTCCTTACAATTATTTTATCTCTTCTATTACATTTTTCCAGAAATGTTAGAGCAGTTAAAAAAGTACCCGTGTTAGAAATGGGAAATGATTCACTGCAGTGTTGTCCATTGATGGTTTTTCCTTTTTCTGAGAAGTCCGTGAGCATGACGTCTCTTTTGTATTCCAAATAAACGTCCAAATAACTTGCCCTGTCAATGAGATCATCTTGGCCTTCTTTGGAGTAGATTAATAGAAAGCCAGATATTGTTTTGATCATTGCTTACTATTTTTTGGATGAATCCAGGCTTCATCGACGGTGACAGTTTGACGCAACATGAGGACGACAAAACTAACGCAATCGAAACTAACCTATGAACAAATATTTGATTTCTTTTGGTACTATTAAATAGATGGCAGCATATAATGGTAATATCAATTAACCTTTTAAGTACCACCTGTCACCAAAAACAGGTACTTTTCAAACCACCCTTGTACGTCTTTATTTTTCAAACAAAAATGAAATTTTTTTTTAAAACTTATGCATCAATTATTTGTTTCATTTATGTTGTAACTTAATTATCTTCCCCCTCATTGTTTTAACTGATACGTCCTAATATATTAAATACCCGTTATTAAACTTTCTTTTAACAGCGAAATAAAGCTGAGTAAATTTCTTATCCACGCTGGAACTAATTAATTGATTGCTTTTTAACTTCGTGCTCAAAAAACATGAAGGCTTTGGCGGCGGACCACACAATTTTGAACTTCGGTTTCGTGACGAGGACGATACCTGAGCTGGCAAATCCTTCTCCAAATTTCCACACCTTCCTAACGGGAAGATACGGAGCTTCGAAAGATTTAAAATGTATCAGATCCGCTACCTTTAAGCAGTATCGAGACTGGAACTCTCGACTCTACAGAAGCAACGCTGGCAGAGCATAACCACTTTACTACGGGGCCAGGCTGACACTGATAGAAATATATGAGTACTCTGAATTCTGAATCAGGTCAAGTGACTCAGATGACACTGAAGTAGCTCACTTTCCCTATTCCTTATTGTTTGTATTTTGATCTACAGTTCCATTGAAAGTGCAACAGTTCTCATTATTCTACACGATGAGTTTTTGATGGTATTGTAACTCAACTGAAACTTGTCAGTAAAGGAGATCGCACCTATGACCTCTGAGCTACTATGCCTCTGTGCTCGATCAGTAGAAATGAATATATAATAAAGATAACTCATCATATTTTAACATAGAAACTTTGGAAACTGCGAATATTGTAAAAACAAATTATGGAGGAATCTGAAAGAAATATTGGGAGGAAAGAAACACATAGAAAAATGTTTGAAGAGTTTATAAAAAGTTTTCAAGATTAATGGCACACATCTGTGCCACATTATGCGGAAATAAATGCATACTTCAGCACAGCCAATCCAATAACAGTGATGCGATTTTAATGATGAGTATGATTCGAAATTTAGTGAGAAATGTAAAGTTCAATTGACTATCATTAATGTTGCATTAGAAATGTTTAATGTGTTATTTACAACAAAAGCTGTTATCCTCAATGAGTTATTAATTCCTTAAATAGTCACACAACAAAGGAAGTTATTAAAAAAAGCACGACATTTTCATGACTGTACCTACTTCTTAATTTTTTGTTTTAAATGCAATAAATATAATATAAATACCTATTTGTCGTTGTTTAAGTTTTCCTCCTCCATCTTGTATTCTATATAACTTAGTTAAACAATCATTTTAAAATACAATTGTTAGATGAGGTATTTCTTTAAGTAGGATCGTGATATAGAAAAAACGAAGGTAAAACTTATGTTCTTGTTTTCTAAGAAGCTGACGGTTTCAATTATGATTAATAGTGCCAGGAAAATATGCTGAAAAAAAAAAGAGTTTTAAATTAAGGCTTTTTTTGCCTTAGTATTAAAAGGTAAGATAAACACTCGAAGCACTTTTAGTAAGAGAAATGTCCCAATACTATATAATGTTTCTAAAATTATAAAATATATACAAGCTTATCATATGGCAAGCTTAAAATTTTGAATTTTATTTTTCAATTCAGTTGTTGTTCGATTTTAACATAGGTCAAAAGTGTGTCAATGAGACATGATTCTACGATCATAAAAATGAACTAAATTATCATACAGCTTGCTTAAAATTTGTATCAAAAAAGTAAATTTTCATTGTAAAGTATAATATCGGTAATCTAACAGAATTAAAGACGTAAGATGCGAAATATCCAACATATTTGTGAGCAAAAAATGATTTGACTAAACAAAAACGAGTAAAAAATAAAAATATATTACTGTACGTACTTGAAAACCAGAAAATATCAATATTAAATCATTTTTCTACAAGAAAAAAATTTTAATGAATTTTTTTTCTTTAACATGAGCGGATAGACCAAGTTGATCCTCAAGTATAACACGGCCTTTACGTTACTTGGCCATTCATCCAAGACTTGGCACTCATCTTAAACAAGTACTTCCTTTTTAAACGGTTAAGAGAATAATCAAATTAAGGAATAAACAAAATTTCTAAAAACACATCCTGTGAGTAAATATTAAAGATGACGATTTTGATTAAAAAAAGTAAAAGGTAGGAAAGTCATGAGAAATGCAGAAACTGCATTTTATTTCAATCGTTAATTTAAAAACCGTCAGTTGATATAAGCATCCATCATTGTAGATCGTGATGATTTTGAGATTTTTAGAATACCAACTACACGAATCGTCGTGTTTTTCAAACAGCATCAAGTAATGTTCCTCCAGCAATCATGTTCTTTCGTTGGATTGTTGATGACCTTAAGAAGTCTAAGATTATAGACAAAAACAGAAAAGCGCTCTGGAGAGAGTAGAAAATCTATAAAAACAGGTGATTAATATGAGTAAGGCTGGAAAGATGATTTATCTCGGGTGTTGATTTTTGATGTAAGCAAAATTCGTCTTTTTAAAACAATTACATAATATACATTTTTGGATTGAATTTTTTTACAGAGAGGGAATTCTTTACAGATATGCCAAGATTACAAGCACACTGTTGGCCATCGAAAATGCTATACCAAGAAGTATAAAATGATATCAAAGCCGAATGTTTTAGAATGTGTGAAATCTGATGTTTATGGCCCAAGAGCCAAATCTAGCTATGCTGAGTCATGTCATGTATATCTGTGACTTAGACATTTGAAAAAAAAAACTGGAAAAAAAGTATAGAAATTGGTTGACAAGAAGGTCAAAAAAAAAAAAAAAAAAAAGGATAGCTAGGGTACCTCGGGGGTGCGACACCATATACCATAGACAATAAACCCTATGTGAAAGAAAAAAGTACTAGAGTACCTCGGGGTCAGGATTTCCAAACTTACCCAAGAATTACCCGAGGGGGATATTTTAGAGAAATAACTTTACTGTACAAAGATGAAATGACTGAAAATACAGCCTTCTACTAGATGAGGAAGACGATAAAACTTATATTAAGTGTTTCCACCACCGCTATTGCATTGAATGAAAGAAGTTTTGGATATCTTATTGAAGAATGGTAGCCAATGCATCCTCCACACGATGCCAAAGTTAGTCTCGTGTAGCAGCGGTTGGTGTAAGAAAAGCCAGTTGCTCTCAAGTTATTGTCAATACGTGTTCAATAGGCGACAGATCGAAAGAACAGGCAGGTCAGACAGCAATGTAATCTGGTGGGCGAAAAATATGTTTTGAATATTACGTGCTACGTTTTTGAACATTGTCTTATTGGAATGTAAACACAGGAAAACTCAGAATGTAAGAGAGAAGGACAACTGGCTCCAAAATCTCAGACATACAGCGTTGATTGATCATCGTACTGGAAATGCGTACTAGGGAGGCTGTGGAAGTGAAATCTAATACTATCCCAAACTAACATACTGGGTGCAGAACTAACTGGCGGTGCATAAGGTAACAATAAAGCAACCCCTCTCCACAGTGCCTCTAGACTCTAATCTGATCATGGTGGTGATGTAGGCAAACGTGTGATTTCGTTAGTAAAGTCATTGTTGCACCATTCAGTTTTCAATATCCGCCGTTCAATTCAATATTGCAGATTCAAACGAATGTGGTTTTGAGACAAAATTAATCTCATAAATTGACGTAGGAGGGTTCGTGTGGACCCCGATTGTTGTGAAACAAGCCATATTAGTTATGATATGGTTTCTGAGAGGTAAAGCGATACATCACTGCCATGTGCACACTATGCCTGCCATCATCTATAGAACTACAACAAGGTAGTTGGTATCAGTTCCGTCTATCAGTCGTTCTCTCCTGCATCTATCGATTGCAAATACTCATCATTGTTGCTTGGTTTCATTCGACACGATATACGATTTCTCGAAAGGATAACCCGTATTTTCTATGAGTAATAACTCTTCCCTGCTCGAACTCAGAAACGTGCTCGAATGACGCTCGTATTATTTTTCAAGATATACCGAAGCTGCTCATACAAAATAACAGCACGAATAAGCAATTCCAGCACTATAACGGCATTATGTGCTTACTTTATTACGCTTGTTGGTAGCGCTACAGGCGTTGTATAAGTAGTTACAGTGAAAATTTCACGTGGATTGGATGCTTCCTACATAGTATTGCATTTGGAGTGGTCAGCAGCTTATTACATTTCATATGTCCACAAAAAATAAAAGTGGAAAAACTAGAAGTAGGGGACTATGAAAAAAGAGGAGAGAAACCTAATTTCTTAAAAACCTAATTTAAATAATATCTGAAGGGAAAAGTGGGTAATGGTTAGCAATTGCAGTCTAAATCACAGACACGGAGGCATTAATTGGAAGAAAAACAGAACACACACGCATCACATTTGAAAATTAAACTATTACAAGAGTAATTGAAGTTCATCAATCAATAAGGTTGGTCCGCAGGTAAATATTGATAAGAATCTAGAAGTTAATCAAAAAGATTCCTTTACAAAATTTAAATAAAGCTAATCATATCTGTTCTATTGGATCAGCACTCTTCTTATAAATTTCATTAACTGAGGATACCAGAACAAGAATATAAATATCGCTAAAAATGCGTAACATTAAAAAAAAAAAGTTTCTGAAATACCCCCGAAACAGAGATAGGAATTTCATTTTAAAAAAACTGAACAATTAAATTAACTAAAATTAACTCAAGGACAACATAACATATGTAAATTTATTCTAAAAGCGAACAAATTTGAAATGATAAAAATCAAGGTATATTAATGAAAAATATCAGAAAATAAATTATCGCAAGATAATTAAAATAATAAACGAGAAATCTTTTAAATGAGTAATTTTTTTCTTCATCTCAGAGTAAGATAAATGATTCACCGATTTGGAATGAATTCATTAGTATTGCATTTGATTCCACTTGAATACAAAAAAAAAAAAAAAAGAAATAGTTTCAACAACGATTACGTTAATTATAGGGAACAAATGTTACAGTTCATAACATATTTTACTATACATAACACATTTTCGCGTTTTAAGTAACTACTTTTTGAGAAATTATTTGATTTTCTAACATCTAATTAGTTTTAATTACTATTTAAGTATGTTAATGGTAGTGTGGGACATGTAGCCCATCTACATTAACAATCAAAGAATTTAATTTGTTATAATTATATCACATTACTTCAAGTGTACAGAGAAATAATTAGTGTTCCCCTTAACTTTACTTGTGCAAAAACATTCTGAAAATAATAAGTCAATAAAATTCGATATAAAAACCAACGTTTTTATATGGCGGCTAAGTTTATTAAAGAAAATTATTGAAATATTAGTTAAAACTGTTAGTTATTTTTAACTTTAAAATTTACTTAAAAAAAGACATTTGTGAAAGTATTAAAAATTCATAATATTCATAAAATCAAAACATGCATTTGAAAGTTTCTAAGTCATTCTATTAAAAAAAAATGGTAACCAGAATTCAGAAAAAATTATTGTGATAAGACACGGTGCCAAATATTGGAATCTTTCTTTCTTGCGAATGATTACTGACTGAAAGTTAGCAACCCTTACTATCTCCCCTTTGTGAGTACAAAAGTTGTAGGATACCTCATGTGGCGTGTGGGGAGTGCCCGGTGTTCCCAGAGAGGGAAAGAAATTTTTTTCTCAATCCTAAAAGCGCCGAGAGGAAAGAATATTTTGACTTATTAAAATTATTGAAATATTAAATAAAACTTGTCGCAAATGTCTAAATATTGCATTGTTAGGCGAGTACGAACGATTCCCAAAATTTCAAAGCTCTAGCTTGATGGGAAGTTGGTTAAATTAACGATCGAAAATTTGATGACACACACCAAGTGAAATTCAGAAAAACGTTTTAAAATCACAAAAAAATTATTTTATTAAATACCCCTCCTGACATCCCGACGAATTGATATCTGTAATGCATTTATATTAAAAAGGATTTAGTTTCATTTTAGTATAACTTAAATTATTCAAAAATTTAATAATAGAAACTTTATACCGAATTATAAATCAAATTTACGACACTATGATACAATGGATAAGGACAACACGATGAATATTTTAAACATTATACAAAAATTAAAAATATAAGAAACTTGCATATAAAATAATAATAAATTATCTGTATGTAGCAACTATAAAAAGTATTTAAAATGTATAACCAAAACCTAGTAATTTAATTATATATGCATTCTTTTTTTAATTTTGTTTTTAAATTTTCTTTTTTCTCTCCTTCTCTCTCCCCCCCCCAATGTACTTTAATTTTTATTTCTGTTTTTGAGTCTTTAAAAAATTTCTACGTTAGATCTCTTTTTTTCTGATACAGGGCATTACTACAGTTCCAGTTTTAGCTTGAAGGAGAAATTCTTGTTTTGTAATTAATTTCATTATCGTTGTTGTAATATATGGAATCTCACATAAGTTTTTATAATCTTTTTTAATCTGATTTATTTATTTTTTGAATTGTTCTTTTGGTATTTCTCTTTGTTTGCATACATTTTATACTTAATTTCTTCTGTTGCAAGCGTTTTTCTTTCACCTTGTTTTTTTGAATTTGTGGAATTTCCATATTGATTTATGACACTTTTCTGTTATGATTGTTGGATCTGCAAAATTAACCAGCTAAACTATTGCAAGCCAGATTAAGCATTTATAAATGTTACATTTCATTTTCTTTTCGTTTTTTTTTTTTTTCCTTTGTTTTCGTGCCTTGGTTTGAATTCATTAATATATTTTTTTTTTTGAGTTTTACCTCCTATTCTTATTTCTCGACAATTCTTACATGTTTTTTTCTTTCTCTTTTCCTTAATGGTATCATTGTGTAATTTCTTTTTCTTTTTCTTTTGTATTTGGTTTTCCTAATTAAGAAAATTCATTTTTACTATAATTTTCCTGCAGTCTAAAAATTATTTGTAAGTTTTCCTTTGTAATTAAAATAATTTTAATACTTTAATTCTTGCTTTTATGTAAGTTAGTCCATTATTTTGTTTCATTATTTCAGTAATTATTCAATTATTTTGTTACATTGCCGAAAAATTACTATATATATATATATATATATATATATATAAATTAAAGCCAAAAAAAAAACCGCTCAAATATTTCAGATTTAATTACAAAAATCAGTAAATATTAAAATAACGGTACAATAAAATTAAAAAATATTCTATTTAAAAACATACAAAATGGAATAATGATAAAAATGCCATAACTTAACTGAAACACAAATTATACATAATTTTAATTCAAAACATATATAAGTCATTAATTAGAAATTATGTCCTTGTTAAATACAAAGCTATCCAAATCTAGCAAATCTTAAGAGAGAAAATAATTCATGGGAAACAAAAATGGAGACAATGTAATTCAAATCTAAACCATCATTTTTTAAATTTCAGGAAATTAAATCAAACTTATAAAAATTCTTTATTTAAGTAGATATTTAACTTTTTAGAAAATTATTATTTTCATATGCGAAAAAAATTAAAATTATTTAATATAACAATCACCGGCTATATCTCACCATTCACTAGATCTATCGTGCTCGATTTCAGTGACCAAATATGGCGTATTCATTCGCTTTGATATCTTGAAGCGAAAACGATTCATCCGATTCGAGAAGTGTGTGCGCTGGTTACATTTCGCGTTTTGATCGCCACGATGCGTGACACCTGAAAACAGAGCCTTGTGACGCTGCCTTTGATGCATGTAATTTTTCATTCTCTTTCCTACTTTTCGTCTGCATTTTATCACAGCTCTCTCTCCCCCCCTTTTTGTTCTTCCTTTTTTTCATAATTTTGTTCGGCTTGTTTATATCCTTAACAGTGCATTGACTCAGTAATTCTACATTTCCGCAGGTATTACCACGTTCATCGCCTCCTTCTCTATATCTCTCGGACTATGGACTTTATGTGTTTCCTATCATGGGTTTTGGAATTCATTTGGCGAGGTTTTAGAACTTTCCCCCCTCCCCAGACAATCAAAAAGGAATTTGGAATTATAGCGCATAAAAAATTGGCGAGTATAATGCTATTTGACTTATTTGATTTTATTAATATAAAAATTTATGATAGATTAATTAGAATATTAATTAAGAGATTTAGCAGAAAGAGAAATTTATATTATTAGTTACAGAAAAGAGATAAATTTCAAAATATGAGCTTGTTTGGCTGTATAATATGATGTTATGTGATTTTTATCAACGTGACACTGAGAAGCAACACGAGTGTTACTGGCGACGGATTTCGTATCTCGATCAGGTGACGAGAACAATATCTGAATAGGCATCTTCCTCTTTAAACTTAAATCTGGTTCAGGCAAAGGGAGGATTTTGAGCCTGAACCAGATTAAACGAGCATCAGCCCCTCTACACAGCGGGTCTTTAGTAGCAACAGGGCTCTAAACCCATGACATGGCGAAAACAACGCCAGCCGCGAGTCTGTGACTGTGACCATGACCATTAGGCTTCCGCGGTCGCATATTACAATGTCAAGTTACCAAAATGTGGTCCAGTTTAACACATTTGTGAAAAAAAAATTTTAATTTTTAAAAAGCCACGCGTGTAATATTTAATGGAGTATTATAATTCTCTGAATAAATTCTTAATTTGAAAAATATATTCTTCAGCATTCATAAATGTTTTAAAAATATTTTTATGTTTATTGCAATATTAAAAACAAACTAGTTGAACTACAATAAAAATAATTCAATACAAAAATATTCCTCATCCAAGTATTTCATAATATAAAAATCATGGCTTCGTCTAAAATATAGAAGCATTCAAAAGAAATTTGATCAGATAAAGTCACATCTCCCATATTAGATGTTTATTTATATTTAAGAATAATTTAGCACCCGAAAAAAGATTTTGTCACTCTTTTTATAAGTCTTTTCTGTTAGCGCTTGGTTAAATTTTATTATTTATAATTGTCTCAAAAAACTGAGAATATTAATCGAAAAAACAGTTATTTGCTTATTTTTAGGGATAATGAATAGATATCAAAGAAGCTCCTTTTTCTAAACGAACCTTCTGTTTAACTCCACAAAATATTTAAAAAAAAAACATAGATTTGTGAAACATTTGTTTAACTGCATCTTTATCCCTTTTCAAAAGATTCATGAGTGTTGTGTAAAATCCTGTAAATGTCGATATTTGGCGCAATTCCAACCAATTTATGACAATCATTTCGAAGGAAAGAATATATTTAATTCTGTTCAAGTAATATCGAATGAATCGTCTTCGTTGTGATCCCTACGGTACATGAATTCTTCTACTTTTTTGTGTGTGTTTATGCAAATTACAGTCTTTGGATCTACAAAATGTTCACGGTGGCTCATCTGAAATGTTCGAATTTTGCAACTCTTTATTCTTCAGTTTCATAAGCTTTCTATGAGCCTGAAAAAATGGTAGATTCTTCCTCAAAATTTTTTAATTACTTGGAAAAGGGCAGTGGCCTTTCAAACTTAACAATGAAACACTTACTTTTCTGCCTGCAAGTTTTCTTAGGCAGTTTTAAAATATTCGTCATTCCCCCCCCCCAAAAAAAAAAAAAAAAAAAAAAAAGTGAGAGGCGAAGAAACAGGTGTCTTAACTTCGAACCACGTTGATATGAAATAATTTAATTCAACTGTTCTCATCCTTTTAAAGATTTCAGACACCACCATTAATATCACTTTTATTCATGGCATCCTTTTAATAACTATTTTTATAATTGTAGCATTTTTTCTTTATTCTTTTACTTTTGCTACATAATGTATGACAACATATTTTTTAGTGTCATTTTTCTAGCGTTATTATTTTAACTCCCCCAAAAAGTTGCACTACTGCAAGTGAAAAATATCTTTTTTATTTTATACGACGCTGAAAAACTATTACATTATAACTATTATCACGAAAACTTTTATATTTCAATATACAAAAATGGCTTCGGTTTTTCTTCTTCAAATTTTAGAACGTATAATGGTAAAAATCTTTTTTTTTTCTCAACAAGCACTAAATTCGAATGATAAGGAAACAAATGAAATAAAAATAAATAGTTATTATTAACAAATAAATAGTCACTCAAACATTTGTTCAGTTAAACACGTATTTGTGATCGCTTCTGAACGGGGCGAAATTAATCAATCATTTACAAACTTCCAAATTAAATCATAAGACTATTCACCATGGAATAATTGACATTTGAATTCTATATTTTAAAAATTATTTATTTTATGAACAAGTGCTAACATGCTGTTGTTTTGAAAAACCGGGCCAACAAAAATACGAGAGCATGAAATAAATTATAAATGATGTTAGATGCAAAATATTGGCATTATAATACGTTATGATTATAATGATTACATTTAGTTTGGTTAAGGTATATTTAATTTATTATTTCCTCGTCAACTTTTATTTTAATATTCGAACACAATATTATTATCTACTTTAATAATTTATTGTTTGCTCTCATTTTAATAGTTAATTTAATAATTGATTTTTTCGGGAATAATCGTCGGCTTTTATTTTTGTTGTTGTTAACATTGGAAAGATTAATGCATTTTAGAATGTTGTACTCATGAAAATAGAAATGCATCAGGAATTTGAAGAAAGTATTTTCTTTTCTTGATAACAATTGCTTCTGAGGAGTGAGGGACTCGGAAGTTATTTTACGCTAATTAATATTCATTTTGGTAAACCGGTGATATAGGTTAAGATGATGGCTACTCAATACAAATATTCGAAACTTTCATCGTCAAAGGAGCTTGCTACCAAAAAATGAAGACCTTTTATCACCGAAATAAATCTTTAATAAAACCGTTAGCATATATTAAAATGAAATTTGCAAAGCCAATCTCAATTTTTTAAATCTTGCACAACTTTTTTATAGAATAACAATAAAACAAGTTTTTGCTTCATTACTATAGTTTATTTATTTAAATTGCCTGTTAAAAACTATTTAAATATATTTCCAGTGTTAAAACGTTTTTAGTTCCTGAGTAGCTGGTATTTTTCTAACTCTGACCAACGAATACTCATTGTAAAAAAATAATTCTAGATTTTATCAAGCATTTAAAACCATCCGCTGAAAAGAGAAATGAAAGATTCACTTTCCCACCAAATGCCAACACCATAAATACAAGCCAAAGAAAAGTAACTCATCAAGAAACAACAAATGTGAAGCTTCCAACACCAAGAATGGAGATTTTATCTAAATGTAAAGAACAAGCCGATTGTTTAAAAAGCAAAAAGATAACCCTTACCTTCAGTTCTTGAGAGCGAACACGACTTAGCTTTGAGAAAGTTTTACCCCATTATAAAATGCTATTATGGGGATTCTGTCTGAGAAAGAATTCCTTCATTAATTATATTAATACAATGTTTTTGGTCATCAAAGTCGAAAGTGCTTTTGGCAAATTTAGTAGATGGAATTTGTTTTTCTTTAAGGAAGAAGAAAGATTTTAATAGATGATTGGAGATATATTATAAAGGAAATGTTATGAGAGATCGTAATTTATTATTCTTGGTGGGAAGAATAAAAAATTAGGCTTAGAGTTCAATTTTGCGATAGAGGAGTCTAATCTGAGTATGGCAGCAGTCTGAGTATTAAAGGCAGAAGTTTGTACACTAAAGTAATTATGACATGACGAAGTAATGATGTAGATGAGCATCGTTGACCTTAAAATGTCACAAGAAGTTGAAAAAAGTATCTACATAAAAAGAAATTCGAATGCTCTTTAAAACGAGTTCTGGCAGCAACGAATTTGCTATTAGTAAACTATTCAATCATATTCTGATGAAAATCGGATTTAGCGGAAATGTGTCATGCAAAATTTGTGTGAACGTTTCTTGGATAGAATTAATTTTCATGTCTAAAAGATTACAGAAACATAGAGAACTTAATTATTGAGCTACAGTGACTCCAAATGTACAAGAATAAAAATATCGATACCTACTTTCCAAAGCAAAATATTTACTTTAAATATAGTAATAGATAGTTTCAAGACTGTCTTCCCATCCAATGTAAATTGGCGCACCTGCTACCCATGTATCACGTGACAAAAATAACTAAGAGGTGATTTGCTTTAATATAACACTTTAACAGAACATTATTATCAAGCTTTAATAATCAATATCTTAATATTTTATCGTTTGTTCTAATTTTAATATCTGAATATTAAATTGGTTTTTCTGATCGAAGAATCGTTTGCTTTGTTTCATTTTATTGTTAAAGTTGACATCGATTTTGTGCAGAAGAATGTATTTTAAAGGATTTATAAAAGTATTCAAAAAGTAAAAAAATATTCTTGTTAGTTTTGCAAATACAAACATGCAATGATAATATATGGTGTATTTAAGATAATATTCTGCAATGTATGACATTTATGGAGAAGAATCTGAATTTGTGTAATAAATATGCGTTATAGTTCTCTTAAATTTACGGATCTGATGCAGAATACGCAAGAGATATGAAAAAAAATTAAAAAATTTTGAAGGCTATGATACTTTTCAAGCCAAATTTCAAGCATGCCTATTCTACTTGGAGAACGAATGTTTCCTGGGTGTAAAAACAATAACTATTGCAATAAATACGATCCAAAAAATTTCAAGAAACAATCAAAGTAACAAACGAATCATATTTTAGTATGATCTTTATTTAAAGATAATCATAAGTGAATTAAATTTGTTAAATAGAAAATTCCCAAAATATAAAAAAGTAAACATTGTTATAAGCATATCTGGTGAAAGAAACGCCATTTCCGTTTAAATTATGTTTTAAAAGTAAAAAAAAAACAATTTCGTTTGTTCATTTAAACTATTTTTAAAAATTCATGCATTTTAATTTTTAACAAATAAACTAGTTTATAAAAAAAATGTGCATCGTTAAGTACCATTATGAATAATTCATATCATGTAACCTAAGTATCTATGCCCAATTTGTATCATTAATTTAATCTAATGAATAATTAATTTAATATTTCTATTTTGCATATAATACTGTAAATTCTTTTTTAATACATTAATATTACTGACAAATACAAAGCTGAAATGTTTAATGCATAGAGAAGTTAGATTTAACATCTCAAGTATAAAAAGTCCCAGAAGATATACGTATACTGAACTTCATTTTCGAAGTTTTATTTCATCATAAAGTGAAGAATTTTATATTCGTTGTATGGAAAAGTCTCTCGCATGAAAAATATTTCAAGTATTATTATCTTTATTGCAAAACATAATTTATAAATGAATTAGTATCAGAAATATAAGATTTTTTAAAAGATTAAAGTTTTATACAAATGATTTATAGTACTTATAAAATGTATTTGGAACACATTAAAAAGAACTATACTTGATCAATGAACAAAATATTTTACATGATTAAAAAGATTCAAAATTTCGTTCTTTAAAAGTAGATTTCAAAATAAATGTTTTATATTTTAGTTTTCCTAAAAATACTTTCTTTTATGTATAAATTCTAATTTATACAATATATTTCTCATGAGTGGTAAATTTTAATTATTGTACTAAAGTTAAGTATTTAAATTAGTGTATAAAATAATTTTTAAGCATCAAATTTTACTTGATTCAAAAATTACAATAATAAAATACATTTTTTTTTTCAGTGGCTTACTCTATTCAGTGAAACCCGAGAATAAAATTTCGGGTTTCAATAATTATTATTATTTTAATTTATCACTCATTATTTTTTAAAAAAAGAAATAGTACATTATTTGCATAAATTATACTTATGCTAAATAGTTCATAAGTTTTAAATTGAAAAAAAGACAAGGTACTTTCTTCTGTTAGTAGGATGCAAATTTGAAACAACGGAATTATCGACGCGAGAGACACAATAAGCCAATAATATAAACAATTTCAATAATGATACAACTGAGTTTCAAAAAACAACGAGCTAATTTTATTTAAATTAATTTTTTGATAAACGGTAATAAATAATAATCTTTTTGAAAAATATTACGGTTTGCTCCTCCGTCGTTGCGAGTTCTATGTTCAAGAGTAGGAAATTTGGATTCTATGAAACAAATAAAAGGGAATGATTATTACGTCAATAACTGCGATTGAAACAATATTTGGCGATTTATCGCTCGTGCTCGGCTAAAGGAAATGTACCAAATTTTATATATATAAAAAAAAAAATAATGTAAAATATATAAAATTGTAACACCTTAATTTAGCACTATCTTCCATGTTCTATTAAACGGTAGCCAGATGGCGCCACATGTTCTTTTTGGTTATAAGCGCAAGCACGATGGAAGGCGAGAGACTTCGTTAGCTGAATGATGGATGTGTGTTTTATGTATGTTTTGTATCCTGTCTTGTGTTGTGGAACGTGTCAAGTATTAAATAATATTTGTTCTTGAAACCATCTCGGCTGTTCATTATTTTGTCCTGAAGTAATAACAACATTGGAGGGATACATTGGCACCTTAACATGTGGGATGAGCCGTCGGACATTTTTCCCCCTTTGATGAGCTCACAATGTGTGTAAAAGTTCCAGTATGTGTCGCCCCGACACTTATTTTGAAAGTGCTATGTCAAGTGCTCGTTTTGTTATATTTGAAGAAATATCATCCGATATTTAAAGTGAAAGATTGTCTGATTTATATTTGAAGAAATATTATCCGATATTTAAAGTGAAATAGAAGAAATATCATCTAAGATATTTTAAAGTAATTAATTCGTCGTCTTTAGTGTGATGTGTGCGATTTGTGTTGGAAGAAATAACATCCGATATTTCTGTGTAAAGCCATGTCTATTATTACACCACCTCGCCGAGACGGACTTCGGAGGTGTATGGGGAGGATGTAACAATATAATTTAGCACTACCTTCCATATATTATTAAATGGTACGTGTTCTTTCTGGTTAGAAGCGTCACATGTCCTTTTTGGTTAGAAGCGCAAGCACGATGGAAGGCGAGAGACTTCGTTAGCAGAATGATGGATTTGTGTTCGTGAATTTGTGTTTTATATATGTTTTGTATCCTGTCTTGTGTTGTGGAGCCTGTCAAGTATTAAATAATATTTGTTCCTGAAACCATCCCGGCTGTTCATTATTTTGTCCTGAAATAATAACAACATTGGAGGGATACAAAATATAAATTTATCATTGCATTCAAATTACTAAATTTATACAATGCATAATTTTTATTGTCTTTCATTTTAATTTATTAAATGATTTTCTCAAAAACTTCTTAAGTTACGAATTTATGAAACAGAAACTATTAAAAAAATAAGAATATTCGTGAATTTTTTATGGACTTATCATCATTCAAGGAAAATATATCGACGTGGATATGTTTCTTTTGTTAGCTTTTTTTCACAAGAATAAATGCAAAAAAATAACTCCTTCCTTATTTTGAGAAAATAATTCTCGGCTCTTAGAAATTATCTTGTCAGTAATTTTGTATCATGATAACTCTATTTAACCCTGTAATCAGTTTCCAAAATAGGTCCGAAAATTCTGGACTATTAATCAAAAACATTCATTAAAAACCATGTATTTTTAATGATAGCATCGTTCCAAAACTATTTACCAAGACAGGATATCGCTTAAAAATAAACAAGATGTTGTTGTTTTCAGTCTATATCCAGGTAATCTAACTACCAGTTAATTGAAGACACGTTTAATACAATCCCTTCTTTAGCCTACTGTGTAATTCTAAGTCTAAGCCTAAAAGCCATTCGTGCGTAAATTCGTTTTTAGAATGCTTTCAGCAGTTCAGAGTCCGCAGATGTCGTTACTATGGTTACTATTAGAGGGCAATTTAGTTTCTTTTTTTAGAAAAGGAAGATTCGAGTTGAGACAAAGAAAGCATTCTTCGAAAGATAAGAGCGTTTAAAAGCTGTCGCATCTCACTGATGCAAGCTATAATTTGTGCAAGACATTTAATAAAAAGTTCCATTAGAGGGGAAAATGGGTGATAAAGTTTTCCGAAATATTAAGATGCAAGATGAATTTGATTATAGACTCATTCCTTCCACATGCACCCTGGGAAAGAAAATTCTTTTTCGTCAATATTGAAACTTATTAATATAACGAGTATTAAAACTGCTTTCGTATTGAGATATTCATGCGTAGTTTAGAATTATGAATCCGGAGAAGAATTTTAATTAAAAACTGTAATGATATTGTTTATTACACAAGGTAGTTTGACAATAAATATCAATTTAGTTTGACATACGAAAATGGCATTTCAAAAAACTTACATGAAATTCACGACATTCATTTGATCTAAAATTTGAAGAAATAATTACAGAAAAATGATTTTTGAAGAATTAGTCGAAGAAGATTGGCTCATATTTGTAAAAACATGAAGGAAGCAATAATTAATGCAGTCAATATTAATTGAAATTAATCTAATTCCGCTTAGGTAACCATACTACTAAATTTAATATTTTTGATTAAAATCACCAAGAACATTTTCAAATTTTACTTCATTCAGTATCAACAACAGGTTAACACTTATTTCATGTTAGCATTATTTTTAAAAAAAATCAGATAAAATTTAGTTTCTAATTCTAAGTAAAAATTCTGATTATTAGATTTTAACTTATTAAAAAGTAATTTCATTTTAATTTAATTATTTTCAAAATTTCTTCATGCTAATTTTAATTTAAGACTTTGTAGTGAATTTCATTTTTATTAACTCTTGGTCAGTTGTATTATTTATGTTTCTTCTCTCAATTATATTCTAGATTATTGAAAAAATATGTATTATCTTAATAGTTATAACATTTATATCACTGCACAAGTGTATTAAACATTTTAAAAATCTTTAAGATTCCAAAGTGTTAGAAATATTAGTACTGAATTACGAATAACCTTTAATAAATTTTATAAAATTTTAAAATAATTATACCTTTAGATTAAAAGGGGTTAAATTTATTTTCACTTTTATATCATTAATATCCATTCTTCATTAGAAAAAAATTTCATCATCAGTTAAATTTTTTTAAAACTAATTTTCAAATCTAATAAACTATAGCTAGATTTGTTTAAACAAACAATTTATTACACGATTGCGGTTTCAAACAATCCCATTCATTACACTCAAGTTTTTTTTTTATTATTATTATTAAATATAAAACGGATGGAATAGTTGTTCGTTTACACTTAAATTTATCCAATTCTAAACCTCATATTTCTAAAAAAATTGTATTCAATATACAGTTAAACCTCCATATATCGAACTTGGAAAGTTTACCGATAAAAATTTAAATCATACAAATTTTGAACTTTGAAAATTTCTGGATGAAATTATTCGACTCATAGAAATTTTGAGCTTGACAGTTCCTGGATAAAAATTCGATTCATAGAAGCTTTGCTATACAGAGGAAAAATTTTCTTCATTTTCTTACTAAAATCAAAAGTACTGTTTATGTTTTTTAGAGAAAAGTAAACGTAAGACACTAAATTGTCAAAGAAATTTCTTTCAAAAAAAATTTACCAATATGTATGTAATTCACAAATTTGCTAACAATATACAAAAAGTTATTTTTCATGCAAAAAAAACGAAACGAAATTTTTATTTTTGGACAAAGTAGCTCCTATTGTTTTTTTTAACTTTATCTTTTGCCGATGCTGTTTAAAATAATGTTCACTTTTATTTAGAGAAGGAAGAAAAATTTCAGGAATGTTTTCAATGCTTTAAGAATCGGTAAATTAGCTTTTTATTTTTTCTTAAATTATATACCTTCTTATTAACAAAGTATGTGCATTGTATTGGATAAGCGCAATTTTTTATTCGTAGACATTTGTTCGATATCAATAAATTTTGTTTGATGCACAGAAACTGTTTTTTATAGCGACAATTCAAGATTCATGAAAAAATCTTGATTCACAGAGATTTTCGAAGCAGTAAAGTTCCAAATATCGAGATTCTACTGTATTTCTTATGATAAGACCTAATTGGGATTGTTCATTAGTGTCGCACTGAGATGCAACACGATGAGTATGGGCGACGGACCTCGTAAATTTGAACCTTGGTCAAGTGGCGATGACGAAACCTCGCTCTCCAAGCTTCCACACCATGCCAATGGGAGGACATGAGACTTCCTGATTATCTCACCTACAAAACACCTCAAGGTGTAACAATGATCTAAACGTTTCAAAAATGAGAATAAAGATAAAAACTGTGTGATAAGAAGGAAGGTTAAAAATAAAGAGGGATCGCTAGTGTATCCCGGGGGCACGGTACCGGTATTTACAATAGACAATAAACCCCTCAAGAAAGAGAAAGATCACTTGGTTGCCTCGGTGTCATGATTTCCGTACCTACCTGTCGAAGGAAACCCCCTAAGGTCGAAAAGTATACCAGAATCTTTAAAAGAATCATTGAGAAAGAAACGCTAATATTTTCACCGTGGCACACGATTGTCTGCAATTTTAAAATTTAATTTTTTAGAGAGCGTTCTTTTTATTAAAATATCATAAAAATATGTCTATAGAATCAGCGCAGCGCCCTCTATTTTTTAACAGTGAACTAAAAATATGAGAATATGAAGCATTCAAAAATGCTTCAAATGAAAAATCAATAACATTCATGACTTAAGAAAACTGAGACATTAAACGTTTCAGTTTTCTTAAGTCACGAATATTTCTGTTCTTGTTTTATAAACCTTAACATAAGTATAATTATCTGTGTAAATAATTTTGAAGCAATAGTTGCATAGATAACAATAAATATTGAGAAATCGCGTAAATAATATACATTCAGAAGTATCCGAATAAGAGGAATGATTTTTGTTGCTCTCTAAATAAGAGATAGCACAAAAAATAAAATATGACTACAATAAAATATTTAAATACAGATACGAAATTAATAGCGAGTTCAGATAAATTATTTTCAAATCTTCTCAAGCATTAACTTATGCATTTTTTTCAAAAAATGAATTATTTTCAAATTTAAAAACTAGGTAAATGAGAAAATAATGAAAGAAAAAATTTAATTTTTTCAGTTACACATGTTGAATCATAATAAAAAAAAAAGGAACACAAATTTTTGCCAAACATTCCAGCGTCTGTGAAAGAGGCAAAGAACAAAAACATTAATACTTTTCATTCCAGAGGTTCCAAAAACTCTTTTATTCAATTCTAATCTGTGAAACAAGGTTTAAAACACAATAAAGAAAGCAAAAGTGCTTAAAATTTTGAAAATGCTTTCGCATTTAAAAATCACATTATCTATGCATGAATCGTCGGAGGAAGAAAAAAAAAAAAAAAAACAGTAAAATCCAAATACATTCAAATTTTCCGACCGATTTGCGTGGAATAAAAAGCAAACGAAAAGAAAAAAACGATGAGCATGATGCCATCAACTACGAACTAAAGTCACTTTTGGCGCTTAATTCTAAATGACAGACGATAATTGCTTTCGAGCTTTTGAATCTACCGAACTCCGAGTGCATCCATCATATTTGGTGACAACGCAGAATTTTTACTTAGGTGTCGGAAAGAAGCGATAGTACTTGTTGCCACATAAAGGTTGCTTCCAAAAAATTTATTCTTTAATTTCGATGGACACCCGCCGTATAGAAAAGAACGAAGATAAAATAAATGTATTATGGAGAGGTGAAAGTTGAAACCGCTCACCTTCACCTTTAGATAGGTCGATAGTGAATAGCTGCCATGTTACGTAGATTGGCTTTCATTGTTCTGTAATAAATGCTTGATTTTTCCATTAAGCCTAGAAGATTAAACTTTAATGCAAAATATCTAAGTAAACTGTAGGACATTTTTGCGTTTCTTTTCTATATTAATGGCTTTTATTGCATTACTACATAGTTCTTAGTAATGTTACGAATCAGCTTTTTCTTATATCTAAGGTAAAAAAGAAAATATTTATGAATAATTGTAGAATATTTTTATTAAAATTCTTAAGATATTTTATACATAGACAGATAATAATTTTTCTGGATTTTTAAAATTTCTAATTGTGTGTTATTTAATTTTACTTTATCTATTAATTTATTTCTATGTCATAATTAATATACGCAATTCCATAACTAATTATTATGATTACAAACATATTTTCAAGTGCGAAGACTTTGGATAAAGTTTTTCCATAAAAGGAAAAAAAAGTCTAATAAAATTCTAATATCCGTAATGAAAAATTATAAATAAGCAAAGGTCAATCATATATATAACTTCAAACAGTATTTGAAATATAAGATCATTATTTTTACTAAAAGAATAGGAAATAATTTGAAATGGTATATTTAAATTTTATATCTTACACAATTTCGTTTCATAAAATAATTGTGCCTGATGAAATATATTGACAACACACATGTTTGTTTAATATTTTGAATATTTAGAAATGTATATTACTAATTTTGTTGCTCATGAATATATCAATATAAATAAATATTGTTACAAATAAATATTAAGTAGAAAACATACAAATCATGCATTTTTAGACTAAAAAAGTACGTGCAGTATTGAAAATTTTATAACGTTAAATGTGTGGTTCACTATGAAAACATGTTAAAAATCAAACTTTAAAACACTAAAGTATTCCCAGAAAATTAGAAAATTCCCCCGAATAATTTATTTTCGTTATTTTTAATAAGTTTGACACATATTTAGTTCAAGATTATTTGATCATTAAACAAAATGAGCAAAAAAGGCAGTTACAATTAATCACTGAGAATATATTTCTCTCATTTCATACAATCTATATTTGTACTATAAACCATAAGACTAAAAAGAAAATTATCGAATTTGATTAACTGAAATAAATATAAATGTAATAAAAATAAATAATTAAATTTACTTTTATCTGCATTAACGAAGTTACGTATAACACTGAATTGCGATCACAAACATGTAAACATGCTATTCCAAACTCTTTTACGAAAAGAGAGTTCTGATAATCAAATAATTTCTCAATTTCACAACAAAGAAACAACTCATTTGGAATGAATATAATTTTAATTTCCTCTGGTTTCAGTTTTGAAGAAATGTTTAAGCGTGCCCTTATCGTAGACGTTATTTCGTCCAGACATCTTTCCTTCGCATTTAAAATCCTCTCTCATTGTATATGTTTCAATGGAGCGTTTGTAGCGCTATCTGTCATGACGATTGAGCGCATGCTATATGTATGTTGAAATCAATTACTAAAAAACAATATCTTTCAAATTTTGATGTACAACTTTGGAGAAGAAAAACTGATTCTTATTTTATTTCAATATGTTATTTATTCAAATTTGATTTATTTATTTTTGCACACCATTTGCTTTCGAGATTATTTTAAACATGTAGGTTTAAAAAATAACCGAAATATTTCATTAAAAAATTCACAGTGCCTAGCTAATGCAGTTATTTAACACTTTGATTAAATATCAAACGATGTGAATTTTTTAGTGTTTTAGAGATATATATGAATTTTTAGATATATATATATATATATATGACAGGGAATTGTATACACAAAAATTAGTGGTTATTCAACATTTCTGGCATCATAATATAACAAAATATCAAAGAACAAAATAATCTTCTGTGTGTTATAGTGAAACTTTTAAAGTATATGCAATACCTGTAGTAAAAAACCCCCTTTTTTGATTAAATAAATAATTCATTTGAATTTTGTATTTAATATATTGTATAATAATACAATTCTAAGGTTTACACAAAAATAAAGCTTGAAAATTGAAGCACTAATTATCAGATTAAAAAAATATAATTATGCATACGACAAAATGGTGATGATACTTATCTATTTTTTTTTATAATGACTTTAAAAAAACTCCAATTTAAATAATTTTTTGTAGTTAACTCCTGAAAGCTAGTGTTTTAACTCAAAGATAAACAATAATGACAAATTTATATTTCGTATAATATTAGTTTGATTTCATGACATAATGAAAGAAAATCTTTCTGAAAGAAAAATATAATTCGCAAAAATTCTTCTTTTTTCATTCAAAAATTTTTAATTTTAAAATAATGATCTTCGGTAAATAATTACAACTGAGTTGTCAAGCTACTTTTATATTCTTTAGAAACTTAAGATCATTAATAAAATATTTAATTCGAGGGGAAACACTTTTTAATGGTAAGTCAAATATAATCCACTAGATGGCAGCACAAGTTACTGTTTGCTTATGATTAGAGGTGCACATAGTTTCAGTTAGGAGAATGAAAATTTAATTTCGATTTATCGCGAATTGATACCTATGAGAAAGATGCAATAATATTTATAAAAACTTTATTTTAAACTATTAACTTTTTTCCTCGAAAGCATCGCTTTTAAAGATGACAAGAAATAGGGAGATTAAAGAAAGTTTAAGAACTTTGAATTTCGCGCAAGTTCCCATGAAATAAATGATGTATGAAATAAATTAAAAATTTAGTAATTTGAAATAAATTTTCTTAGTCCTCAGTTATTTTTAATGTATTAAAAAAATCTGACCTTTAAAAATTTTGAGAAAAAAATTACTTTTCAATGTCTATTTTTTTTTAACACACACGATTATTTTACTTATTTTAAAACACTTGAGTAATACTCTTATAAATTTTTTTTTTGTGATAAATGAATGATCTAGAACCATTGAGAATGTCTGAAAAGTATTAAAAAAACAAATTAGTTGATCAAAGTAAAGGAAAAATTCCTTATAGAATCTTTAGCTAGCTGATGGTGTATTTGTTAAGGGTGACGTATATATAAAAAATATTCGCAATAAATATTAATAAGTGAATATATATTCCTTGACTTAAAAAAATTTAATGAAAATTCTTCTTGTTTATTTCTTTTTATTTAATATTAATTCTTCTGGCTGGATATTTTACTTTGCACATGTTAAAATGTTCATTTTGACTTCCCTGCTCAGATCAGATTTCATTGCGCAATAACTAATACTTTATTCAGTTTCGTTATTCAAATGAATTTTAAAAAAATTAGATAAACTTTTATTGATAAAAATATTTAAATATTTCACTATCAGCATCAGTAATACCATTTTAAAAAAATTACCCTCAGATACAAACATTTTTCGAATTGATCAGGCACAATTAATCTATTGTAAGTAAAATATTTGCGTAATTATGCTGCTAATGTGCAATGCAACATCTTGAAATAACTATTTATAGATGATGAAGTTGGTTATTAACCCCAAGTGAAACTTAATAAATAAAACGGAAATTTAAAGACATAGCTTTATTCATATTTTTTTTACGGTATTAGTAATTAGAGATTTATTACGATGAAAATTATGCTTCATCTCACATTTTCGTCTCTTATCATAAATCAAAGTAGAACTTGTTATTAGTACTGATGTCATTTATCAAAAAGTAAATGATGATAGAATTCACCAGTTAAATCAATGGTACTGCCATCTATCGTCAAGCTCTCAAAATACAAGTAGGTTTAAAGAGAGCCAAATAATAAAAACATTAAGCGAAACGAGTGATTTTCGGACAAAGAAAAATTATGTAAAATTTTTAAAATACTTTAAAAATTTATAAATAAAGTCAGGTATTTCTAACATTATAAAACTGAGTTAAATAAACTACAGAATAAAGTTTTATTTGGATAAGAGTAAATATTAAGGATCCAATTATAAGAATACGGCCAATTACTGATTGAGTTATTTTTAAAGAGATTAATAATTTATTTTGAAAATTCATACAAATGGTTAACATTTGTGTTTTTAACAAACAAATCAACTGTTTAAAATTACCCAAATCAATATCAAGAAGGGATTTTAATAGGTTAAGCAAAAAAAAAAAAAAAAATCTTTAATTCCTTCATATAAACTTTAATTAAGAATAATAATAAAAAAAAAATCCCACTTCAAATCTCGGATTGAAAATCTTCGCTGAAAATTTTAAAATCAACGAGAAATGATATAGTTTTCTTCTGAACTTTCTTTATGAGAAAGAAAAAATATTCTTTTGTTTTTCAAATAATAAGATAAAGATGACCTTATCATCAAATACTAGAATATCTACCTTAAAAGATAGGATTCGTTAGAAAATATCAGTATGTTTGCAACTTTTTAAAGAAATAGTTTTATTGCTAGTTTGAAATTATTAAATGGAGTAAAAATATTACGAAAAAGGAAAGATCTCAAGAAAAAACACAGTAAAATTTCTTAATTTCAAAAATTAAAAATGCGCAACAATATTTTAAAATGTATATAACATCACTTTTCCAACAATCTACACTATTTTGTACCTTTATAAAGATACGAAATACGTTAGTTGGATCGAACTAAATTATTTCTAGAATTACATGACAATAAACTCAAAATTCTGGGCCGTAGTCGAATGACAAGAAGAATATCTGAGCTATATTATTATTTTACAGAATTTTACACCATTCCACATGAAATCTTTGCGCTCCAATCAATTTAATATGCAGTATCTCCCATTACTCCTTATGATTTGTAGTTGATTGAATCAGGACACAAATATTTGCCTGAAAAATTACGATCTCCATCACTGGGCTACTACAGCTCCCAAATGAGTATGAACATTGGTCTATATCTCCTTATCACTAAATTCTCTACATTTCTCTTCATAACGATTAAAAGATTAATTTAAATTTACCTTGCAACTACATCAGTTACTCTATACATCTATACCAATTTTTTTGTGTTTGTACTCATTTCAAACTACAATAGTGTGATTGTTTATTAACGTTTCTCTAAGAAGCATCGCATGGGCTATTGGCTTAGGACCTAGTAATTTTGAGCCTGGGTCAAGTGACGAGATGATAGTATTTATTTAAAAGCGCAAAAGCGAGATGTGACCAGGCTGCGCCAAATAAAGTGGTAAGTGAGTGAGTGAGCAAGCGTAAAGCTGTGACCTAGGCATGTGAAAGAATTGAAATAAAGATAAAAATTCGTTGACAAGAAGTAGGGTCGAAAATAGCGAAAGATCGATAGGATATCCCAGGAGTGCGTCACCTGTGTTTACCAAAGGTAGTAAACTCCATAGGAAAGAAAAAAGATCACTAGGTTGCCTCGGTTTTCACGATGCCCGTACCTTTTTAAAGACGGCAAGCCCCTGAGATCCCCTTCAATAATTTCCAGGGGCAGGGTGCCCGCCTATATACTACCCCATGCATGGGGTGCCCCTTTATCACCTTTAATGGCATGAATGAGCTCAGAGGGACTATTCTTTCACATTCGGTCATCACACTGGTGCAAGTGATGAGGACGACATCTGAGCTGGCTTCTCTATCTCCAAATTTCCACACCATGCCACGGGACTTTGGATTTTGACCAGATTTAACGCGCATTAAACCCACTGCACAGCAGGTCTTCAGTGGCACTGGGACTCGAACCCACATCTCGACGAAAACAACGCCAGCCGCGAGTGTGAGTGAGTGAATGTAAGGTTTATTGGCGCAAGAGCCAGATATGGCTATGCTGCGCCAAACAAGATTAAACTGTGGTCTAGACGTGAAGTTGAACAAAAGATAAGTGGTTGACAAGAAGGAGGGTCGAAAATAGAGAAGGATCGCTAGGGTATCCCAGAAGTGCGTCACCCGTGTTTACCAAAGACAGTAAACCTCATGGGAAAGAAAAAGATCACTAGGGTACCTCGGGTTCATGAAGCCCGTACTTACCTGAAGAAGGCAAGTCCCTGAGATCCCCTGATATAATCCCCAGGGGCAGGGTGCCCGGCTATACCCCCAGACGCTAGGTACCCATTTTAGTCGCCTTTTACGACATGCATGAGCTACAGTGAGACTATTCTGTCATCCTCGGTCACCACACGGGTCAACGCCAGCCGCGAGTTAATGACAATGACCACTGGATTGCCGCGCCTTCTAAAACTACAACAAACATTTGGCTTTTAGTTGTGAAAATCGTTCTTTCTAACCATAGTCAGATTACGACACTCATGACTGACTCACTCTCCAAACTTTCATAATACGCCAAGTGAGAACTTTGAGGCCCGGTTCTCGTGAGCCTAATAACAGATACCGTAGAAATGTAGTCCTATAATAAGATTGTGTAAACCAAACTAATTTTTTTTTTCAGAAAATAAAAAGGGTCATACCAGTTTTTGTTCCTAACGATGCATGGATTACGGATTCTTTCAGAGCCGTAGTTCCTATTCCGTGTTCGTGCAACACTGGTGTTCCATGAAGTCACTTGAATATACAATTAAAATTGCTTCAAAGTTTAGTTTAGTTTTTATTAACGTCGCACTGGGAGCAACACAAGGGCTATTGGTGACGAACCTCGTAATTTTGAACCACGGTCAAGTGACGAGGACGACACCTGAGCTGGCACCCCCTCTCCTAACATCCACACCACGCCAACGGGAGGACTTTGGGCCCCGAACAGATTTAACGTGCATCAGCCCCGGCTACACGGCGGGTCCTTGGCGGCGAAAACCGCCGGTCGCTAGTCCACGACCTTGACCACTAGGCTACCGCGGCCCTCTAAGCTGCGCCAAACATTTCTCAAGTTTACGGGATTGTATACAGTAAATGCGAATGCCATTAATTTTTTTTAGTTATATACGTGGTATCGGGAAGGAAATGGTCTATATGGAATTATTCTGGGTCTCTGTTACAGATGAATATCCAGTATTCACACACACAACAAAAGCATTTAAGGTTCTCGTCCACCGGCCATTTTGATTTCGCGGATTCTACAAACGTCCTAAAAATCTGGACAATTTGATCTATTTGAATGCAAAAAAACGTGCATACGAAGGAGCAAAAAATAATGAAGGTTTCTGAGGAATCGCATTTTCTCCCTTATTTTCAAAAATATTTTAGAATTTATTTTTAAAAATACGAAGGAAAATGTAATTCCGTAGAAATCTTCGTTATTTTTTTTTTTGTTCTTTCATATGTACTTTTTGGCGTTCAAATAGATACGATTGTAAAGATTTGAGGACGGTAGTAGAAATTCCATAGGATTAAAATTATTTGTACCTTCCCGATATACAAATGGTCGGTAAATGGTTGCCTTAAGACGCATTTTGTTTTAACTTTTGAATATAAGGCTCGAGGGCTCTGAGACTTTTTGAATTAGATAAATGTTTAAACATTAGCGCCACTTTTCTTGTAATCCTGACCCACAAAAACTGTAAGCGTATCTTTAAGTTTTACTCTTTTACGATTAATTGAATATTTAGTCATTTATTAATTGTAATTTGTTTTCACTAGTAATCTTGCATCTATTTATTACATTCATTTTCAACTGAGGATTTAGAAAAAAGGAAATTAAGATTTCGAGATTTGTACAAAAATATGGCTTGGGGCAATGTTCGCACCAAATACCAGCGACGGACAGCTATTTAGCGTGAAGCCTTCTCTTTCGAATGAAGTGCCTTTCGTTTCTATAGGTTTGGGTTCTTATTAACGTCGCATTAGAAGCAACTCGAGGGTTATTTTTCTGTTTCTGTAAACAAATCCGTATACTCGTAGCCTCCTTCCGTATTAGAGTTATTTTTTTGCTTCGCCGTAGAAATGATAAGTGAGCAACGAAATGTTGTGAAATTTCACACGAAACTTTGAAAAACCACTACTGATACTTATAATTTCTTGAAATAAGTGAATGGTAATGAATGTTTTTTGCGTGCACATGTTTTTGTGTCGTTTAATCGTTTTCAAGACGGCCGAGAAGACGTTGAAGATATTTCATGCCCGGATCGCCCTCCCACATCAAATACGGATGACAATATCGAAAAAATTGGTAATCTGGTTCGTTGTGACCGTTGGTTAGGTATTCGTGCTATTTCTGAGGCTGTAAAAAATGAGGGGAAATTTCTTATTCCACATTGCCTGTCAAGAGGTTTCTAGACAAGTACAGCATCCCAATGTTAGACCAATTGTCTTATTCGCCGGATCTTGCGCCATGCGACTTCTGTTTCCAAAGGCGAAATCTGCATTAAAAGGAACGAGATTTAAATCTATCGAAGGATTGAAAGAACAACGGTAGGCATCCTGAAAGAGCTGACAGAAGACTTCCAGCGCTTTTTCGTACAACGGAAGATTCGTATGGGATAGAGGAGTTGACAATATATTGAAGTTGACGATAAGTAAATATTGAAGTTGACGATAAGTAAATATTGAAGTTGAC